>CAIGQV010019070.1:24727842-24751802 GCA_903798115.1 Danio jaintianensis | reverse complement strand
ACACACACACACACACACACACACACACACACACACACACACACAGCTAACACTCATGTTCAATGATGCCTTGCCTTGCCTTGTCTTGTCTTGTCTTGCCTTGCCTTGCCTTGTCTTGTCATGTTTCTTTTTTACCCTTTGCATAGTTTATTGTTTCTGTTGTTTTCGCTGCCTGTCCTGACCATTCGCCTGTTTTTTGATTATGTATTTTGGATTACCTTTATGCTCCTGTTTGCTGATGATTCTCTCCAATAAGCTGCATGTGGATCCCCGACCCCAAATATATACTTACTAATGAAATAAAAGGCCACTTAAGTGCACACACAGAACTGGACAATCATTGATTGTTGTAATCTGACACTCACACTCACCTTACTGTATGGTAAGGTGATCAATATTATCACTACAGTTTTTTTTTTTTTTTTTTTAATCACTACATCATTACAATTACAATATATTTAAATAACTAACATACTCAATACTTAACACAAGTTTCAACCAAGATTATTATTACTGATTTATGCATATTTAAGAGAACAGTAAATACAGTTTGAACTTAAATCCGGATTAGATGGGTAAAAAACTGCAATATATTTTCAGACAAATCTTAATAATGTGCAAAATAGTGCAGTATAAAGGGCTCTTCTTTTTAACAAGGATACAAACCCAAGGCCTACAAACATTTACTCCGAAAAAAGTGATTGTTGGTGGAAATGTAAAGCCTTGTGAATAATTGATGCACTACATTTCCACTTTGCTCGGACACTCCTATCCTTGTAAAAGGACACCGTCACTTTTCTCTCATGCTATCGTGAATGAATAAATGGCTTGTGTTGTTTTAGCAGGAATCAGAATGACCGCACAGTGAACTCTGAAATGTCTGAGGCATCTGCGTGTCCTTCAGACTTCTCATTTACAGTCTTGTAAGGTGCTATTGAGATTCTGAGCTCAACCTTCTAATTAAATATGGATTATGATGTTGGATGTTCTTGAATTAGAGAGTTTACAGGTTGAATTTAGTGCTTAGAAAACATGCCGTTCATCCCACACATTCCCCTCCTACGCTGCTTTTACATCATTTTCAAATTGAGATCTGGTGATATTAAAATATTTTCACCAAAAAAAAAACAAAACATTTGTTTAGGGCTGTCACATGCACATTAAGTAACAGTTAACCTTAAATTGAACACACTTATCATTAGCTATGTTTTCACCCATCTATTTGTATGCACATCTTGGCATGTCCGTTAAGCATTATTTTAATGTGATATTCCAAAATGTGCATACATTTTGAAAAAGCACATGCTTTATCTGCTTTCAAGAGATATTCAAGAAGTGAAATATTAGTAAATATAAAGTCATCCAAACATATACCATTCCATACTATCTAAGAGGGGACCTTTTTGGTTTTGGAGGTCAAAGCCTTGATTTACTGCATTGAAAATCCTTATTTTGCTCCATTAAATTATGTAATCTGAATGTCTTTTAACATTGCCACATTTATAGAAGCAACTAAAATTTTTTCAATCAATTTATCATTTTGAATTTTGACCTTCACGTGTGTTACTGTCAGGTTTTGAATCCACAGAACTTTCGATATTTAAACGAGGAACAGGAGCAAACTGTGAAGGCAAGGAAAACTATGTGTGCATTTTGCTTAAACTTAAAGATGTGCATAAACTTTGAAAAAGCAAATACAAAATGTATGCGTTCAAATAAGTAAGATAAACTTTTTAACTGATAAGAAAAATGTTTGCAACTTTTTTTTTCAAATGTTGCAAATGTTTTATATTATATTCTAGTTTTGCGCATAAATCTAATTAGCATCTTAGGATGGAAACAGCTATTTATGACTCACAGAACCTTTTTTTTAAGTATGTTGAACTTTTAATTTTTGGTGAATAATTCTTAAAATATATATTGATTTGAATTTTGTCTGTCTGTCTGTCTGTCTGTCTGTCTGTCACAGTCCCTGTTATCCTGTGTTGAATTTTGCTTTGTTTTTATTGTTTCCTTTGTTCTTGCCATACCCTTGTTTGTTCCTATGGTTACCCTAGTTTGTCTCCCTAGTGATAGATTGCCCCTACTCCACCCCATCTCTGGTTCTCTAGTTATTCTAGCTAGGGCTTAACTAGTTAGGCCCTGTGAATATAAACCCCTTTTTCCGTTTGTTTAATGTGGGTGTGTTAATGTTGCTGTTCTTTGCCTTGTGTTCAATTATTGAAAGGGACAATATATATTATTTTTTACACAATTTTGACCATGTCCAGTTCACCTGCTAATGGCATCATATCTATGCCACTGTTGGTTTCGACCTTCATGACATGAAAAAACAAAACAAAACACGGCAACACAGTCTGGTGGAAAAAATGCAGTAGTAGTAGTCAATTGGCATCTGTGCTACTGTCAGTTTCCACCTTTATGACAAAAAACAAAAAAACAAAACAAAAACATGGCAGCACAGTCTGGGGTCCGTTCTTCATACCTCGCTTAAAAGTTCTAAGATTTGACAGATTCTGGATCTTTTAATTTTGATAACTGATCTCTGGCTAATTTGGTTCTTCTAACAAGTTAATAAATAAACTGTAATAAAGTGATCTGAGATCGCTGCATGTGTTGTGAAGGACTGATCTATCGATCCTCGAAATCATGATCAGCAATGCAACGATTGGCTGACGGCACAGCAGCATAATGACATCATCCAATTAATATTCAATTATCCATATGAGCAAAATTACATACAATTTGTAGTAAACAGTTTGTTAAATATGATACGCAATAACTTTCCACCTTTGCTGTGGGCGACTTCGCCATTTGCAATGCATTAAAACATTGTTTTCCAGCCGCAGCCGCGCTTCATTCTCAATGTATAGTTTGTCTAAAGTGATGTATACAAACTATATAGTATACTATGACCAGGGATACAATCAGCCAGCACAGTCATCCCTCCACAGTAAGAAGTGACATTTTGTGTATGCCGGTTTGTTTACTTGCGAGCTCCATTGGCATTTTCCTGCACGTTAATTCTGACCAATTGAAAAGCAGTTTAGGAAATACGTTTAATAGCATCTGGCCAATGAGGGATTTTGTCACATGACTGCATTTTGTTCTTTTTAACTGGTTCGGACCAAAGCAATCAGTGTGGTGTGAAAAGGACCCAAAAATGGCAGAAAAATGCTACAATTTATCATTTGTTGCCCTTGGTCCAGACCAAATGAACCGAACCACAGATGTGAAAGCACTCTTAATCGGCGTAAGGAATAACTGGCTGTTCAAGTTAATTTTGCATCAAAAAAACATTTTTTCTATTGTCTATTATCATACACAAACTATACTAAAGCTGGTACCTTAAAATAGTAAGTGTTTGTATCTAAAAAAGTCCATATTAATAAATGTTCTCTTTGAACCCATTGAGGAGAACCACCCCATGACAGTCTTTGTACCTTTATTTCGGAGTGCAGATTGCATACGTTTTATTTATATATTTTTTAACTATTTAATATTTTGACAAGTGTATATAACTACTACTGTAAGAAAACATCAGAATTCGGTACATACCTTCAGTATTACCTTTGCTTAAAAAGACCTGATCTAATCTTGTTTATATGAAATAAGCCTGCTCCCCAGCAGGTTTAAGCTACCAGAACTGTTGCTATGACAACAACTCTCGGATGAGTTTTGAAGAACGAAATGATCCTGGATCGTGTCAAGTCGTCAATAACCAAATCCAGCTAATTGAGTAATCCACGTACGAAGAACGGACCCCTGGTGTGAAAATGCAGTAGTAGTTTGTAGCATCTGTTAAGCAACTAGCGTGTTATGAACACAGTTATTCTTAAATGTCAAAAAAAGCAAATATGAACCATAGATACAGATAGGACATGACAATTTTATAAGCTTTCTTATAAAATACATTTTGAGCATTTTATTTACAACTTTTGAATATTTGAATACATTTTATTTAACGGAAATGCCTATTGCAATCTGTGAAATGTGGGAAAGAAACAAAATATGACCCAAGTCAATCATGTCAAAAGTTTTCCTACCATGAGTCTTACTCCCTGTACCATTACTATTGTGGTAAAGGGACATTGTTTGTCATTTTGACTGTTCAAACCAGGTATTGGTGCCGGTGAACATAGCATCTGCCAGCAGAACTGCATTTTTCATTTGTCAGTAGAATTAAAAGACCTCATGTTATACCTAAAATACTTTATTCCAGTGCACCATCCAGCTCTATTTTTGGCCAGCTCACCTCAGCGAACACAAGTGTTAAATCTCTTCTTCATTTCCACTCATCTGAATGAGATGAACTCATTAGGAAAAAGGATCTCCAGCAGGTAAACAGTGGCCCGTGTGACATTAGTCTGACAGGCGTCCCTGTCTAGTAATAATCAATGCAAATGAAGTTGTAACAGTGGCTCATGCTCCACAAGTCTGACTGGAGAATGACTATATCCAGTCAGAGAGAAAATCTCTATATTAGCCAGGTTTCCATCCGAAAGTGAACCAAATCTTTTCAGAGTTTGCAGAAAAAGTCACCCCCAAAAAGTGAATTGGGTGCATTTCTATATGTTATTCACATGGCTAGTACTTGTATGAATGTCTGAAACCTAAATTAATGTTGTTTGTTTGAAAGCTCTGATAAATTGTGATTTTTGATAAGCATCATGTGCCTCCTTCTATGCCTTAAATTTTAGCAGTTGATGACGTACACTTCAGGACAAGACTAGACTGATCACATCGGTTTTATCGCACTCGTGAAATGGTTAATAGAAAGTGACGCATGCATGTCAGACAAGCATTAATGACAATGTAACGCCCCTATACTTGTGAGAGGCCATGAGAGTTATAGTGTGCAATTTCACAGTGGACCTCTGGATTTGTAATTCCATTATGAACAGATCAACTATTTTTGAGTTGTACTGTGCAATAGGGCCTCTAATAGCACCTGAAGCATCAATAGAGCTAGTTCCCCTTCATACGGGAACTTCAACATGCGTCTGGAACAGACTATGGGAGTGCGTCAGACGACCAATCACTCTGAAGAGTAAGAAAACGGGCCAATGAAATACCAAATTGCATTGGCAGAGCTCTGCTCCACAGCTGGCAGCAATGAGCTATCAGCGCTATATAAGCTGCACGCTGTGGAGTGAGCCTCAGAATTTCTGCTTCAGACCCTCTCACGAGACTGAAGACCTTAATCTGCCAACCTGACTAGCGAGAAAGTGTCAGCGCTTATCACCAGTGCGGGAGAAGACGCAACAGCGGCGTTTCATCTGGTTTTTACATCCCCTGGGCGTTTCACTGGTGTACTAAAAGAGCAGTTTCACACTTAAGAGAGCAGAATTCCCTATGAGAGCACACGGTCGCATAACGCGTCTTTTTAAAGATGTCGTTCCGACCGTGCATTTCTGGATGCGGTGGTTTCCTCTCCCCGGATGACAGGCACGAGCATTGCGTCACATGTCTGGGGGTCCGGCATGTTGATGCGGTGCTCGCGGACAGTTGCTGCCCTCACTGCGAGGGCTTAACTGTTGCACAGCTAAGGTCGCGGCGCACCCTTGCATTAGGGTGCGTCACCCCTGCTGCTCCCCGCCATGCGGTTAGCACACGGGCAGGCCTGAGGGTTACAGTGGGGGCTTATCCGTCGCCTTCGGGCCCGCGGACCCCTCACTCCTCAGCTGGTTCTGTCCAAGCTTCGAGTGAGAGCGCTGGTCCATCCCCCGGGATGGCCGCGCTTTCATTAGATGACACCGGGGACGTGATGTCCATCGCTGCATCGGAGGGCGGGCTAACATGCTCCGATGTAGATCCGGACCCTCTGCCACCCTCCGGGGTGGTCAGTGCGGCCTCGGGTCTGGAATCGGACATGTTAGCTGTGTTATTCCGGGCTGCTTCGGCCGTGGGTCTGGAGATGGCTTGTCCCCCAGCACCACGGCCGGACCGCTTAGATGGGTGTTACGTGGGGGCTAGAAGGGCAAGACCCTCCAAACCCCCCGTCCCTTTCTTCCCGGAGGTACACAGTGAGCTCACGCAGGCATGGAGGGCACCTTTCTTTGCCCAATCCTCGTGCGCTCCCGCTCTCACCAGCCTTGATAGTGGAGTAGCCAGGGGTTATGAGGCGATTCCCCGGGTGGAGCGCGCTATCGCGGTCAATCTTTGCCCGCGGGGCGCCTCCACCTGGAGAGGTCCACCCAGACTCCCTTCCAAAGCGTGTAGGTTATCTGATTCCCTCGTGGCCAGAGCCTGCACTGCTGCGGGACAGGCTGCATCCGCTTTGCACGCTATGGCCACCTATCAACGCTACCAAGCGGAGAAGTTGGCTGAGCTGCAGGAGGGTGGTTCTTCCCCGGGCTTGATGCATGAGCTCCGCACGGCAACCGATTACGCTCTCATGACCACCAAATCGGCTGCTCGTGCCCTGGGGAAGACGATGGCCACATTAGTGGTCCAGGAACGCCACCTCTGGCTAAACCTGGCCGATATGAGAGATGTTGACAAAGCTCGGTTTCTTAACGCTCCCATATCCCAGGCTGGCCTGTTCGGCGACACCGTCGGGGACTTTACCCAGGAGTTCTCGGCGCCTCCGGGCCAGTGGTACCCAAATTTTCAATAAAAGAGCAAATTTCCCTCTCTCCGGATGTGCAAACCCGAGCCCTGCCAGTCTGGGATGCTCCGCCTTCCAGCTCGCAGCGCCGGGCCCCTTCGCCACAGGCTCACGGAGTGCAAGAGGACGGGCTCCTTTCTCTCACTCCAGCCTCATCGCGGGATCCAGGGAGGAAGGTAAGAGACACTCTCTTATTTTCAGCTCTTCCTCGGGCCGCTCTGCTTCCCGGGGTGAGCACTCCCCTCCCGAGCTGCCCCTCCGTTGGCATGTCATTGATCAGTCCGATGGTGCCATTAGCGCGGGCTCTGCCAGCCTGGTTAGCGCTGCCCAGCCCGTCGCGGTGGCTCATGCGGACGATCAGACTCGGCTATGCAATTCAGTTCGCTATCCGCCCTCCCAGGTTCACGGGTGTTCATACTACGAGGGTTTCCCTCGAGAGCGCCCCTGTCTTGCGAGAGGAGCTTGCTGTCCTCCTGGCGAAGGATGCAATCGAGCAGGTCCCTCTAGCCGAGATGAAACGTGGGTTTTACAGCCCGTATTTCATCGTGCCAAAAAAAAAAAGGGCGGAGGGTTAAGACCAATCCTAGATCTGCGCAGACTGAACGATCATTTACACAAAATGCCGTTCAGGATGCTCACGCAGAAGCGCATTTTCCGGTGCGTCCGTCCTCAGGATTGATTTGCAGCTATAGACCTGAAGGACGCGTATTTTCAAGTCTCCATTCTTCCACGCCACCGTCCATTTCTCCGGTTTGCGTTCGAAGGACGAGCATGGCAGTACAAAGTCCTCCCCTTCGGGCTCTCTCTGTCTCCGCGGGTTTTCACCAGGCTCGCGGAGGGTGCCATTGTGCCGCTTCGGCTTGCGGGCATCCGCATTCTCAATTATCTCGACGACTGGCTGATCCTAGCCTCGTCTCTCGATCAATTGATTATGCACAGGGTCAGGGTGCTTCGGCACCTCGACCAGTTGGGGCTTCGGGTCAACCGAGAGAAGAGCAAACTTTGCCCAGTGCAGAGGATCTCTTTTCTCGGGCTGGAGCTGGACTCGATCGCTATGGTAGCGCGCCTCTCGGAGGAGCGCGCCAGGCTAGTGCTTTCCTGTCTGAGCACGCTCGACAGGAACATAGTGGTTCCACTGAAATATTTTCAGAGGCTCCTGGGGCATATGACATCCGCAGCCGCTGTGACGCCGCTCGGTTTGCTTCATATGAGACCACTTCAGCGCTGGCTTCACGATCGGGTTCCCAGACGGGCATGGCGCGCGGGCGCGCACCGGGTGCTTATCACTCCGCTGTGTCGCCGCACCTTCAGTCCCTGGACGGATCTTGCTTTTCTACGGGCCGGGGTGCCCCTAGGGCAAGCATCCAGGCATGTTGTCGTATCGACAGATGCCTCTAGCATGGGCTGGGGGGCTGTGTGCAACAAGCACGCAGCTGCGGGTTCGTGGTTCGGACCCCGTCTGCGTTGGCATATCAACTGCCTAGAGCTGTTGGCAGTGTTTCTTGCTCTCCGCCGCTTTTTACCGGTGTTAGAGCAGAAGCATGTGCTGGTCAGGACGGACAGCATGGCAACGGTAGCTTATATCAACCGTATGGGAGGTATACTTTCTCGTCGCATGTCTCAGCTCGCTCGCCGTCTGCTCCTCTGGAGTCATATGCGGCTGAGTTCGCATATAGATTACCGATTACGCTCTCATGACCACCAAATCGGCTGCTCGTGCCCTGGGGAAGACGATGGCCACATTAGTGGTTATCTCATATGCGGCTGAACTCAGCCGCATATGACTCCAGAGGAGCAGACGGCGAGCGAGCTGAGACATGCGACGAGAAAGTATACCTCCCATACGGTTGATATAAGCTACCGTTGCCATGCTGTCCGTCCTGACCAGCACATGCTTCTGCTCTATATAACGCTGATCGCGTTGGCATCGTTCAAGAGAGTCGGGGATTTGGAGGCATTTTCGTTCAGCGAATCGTGCCTAGAATTCGGACCGGCTTACTCTCACGTTATCCTGAGACCCCGGCCCGGCTATGTGCCCAAGGTTCCTACCACCCCATTTAGAGATCAAGTGGTGAACCTGCAAGCGCTGCCTTCGGAGGAGGCAGACCCAGCCCACTCATTGCTTTGTCCCGTTCGCGCTTTGCGACTTTATGTGGAACGAACGCAAAGTGTAAGATCTGGTGAACAGCTCTTTATCTGTTATGGTGGTCGGCAGAAGGGAAGTGGCGTATCAAAACAGAGGTTGGCCCACTGGATAGTTGATGCCATCGCCCTTGCTTACCAATGCCAGGGCGAGCCGCGTCCCGCTAATGTGAGAGCACACTCTACTAGAAGTGTCGCCTCCTCCTGGGCGTTAGCACGCGGCGCCTCTATCACAGATATCTGTAGAGCTGCGGGCTGGGCGACACCTAATACATTCGCGAGATTCTATAATCTTCGAGTGGAGCCGGTTTCCACCCGATTACTGGGTAACCCCAGTCAATCGGAGGGAAACTAAGCTCGGTGTTAACAAACGCTTGCCGCGCCATGCTCCCTAACCCGGAGATACGTGCGCATTTCTTATTCTACTAGTAAGTTTCCCACTTGGCGAACCCTGGAGAATTCCTCCGAGGCCCCCAGCACCTGACTCAGCGTAGGAGTCGGGTGCCTGGCTCAGTGTGATGTCTGTATGCCCATTTGGTCTACCCACATGCTGAGGTTCGGTGCCAGCTTGTGCGGTCCCCCCCTCCTGGGGTGACCCCATACGCTTATTTCAGCCACGGAGTGTTCCCCCTGACCAAGCGGACCCGTGTCTTCCCTACCCGCTAACCAGCTTATCATATGTAGTACTCCCCCTCATCAGGGCTAGTCCATATGCTCTATTACCATCAAGTCTCCCCTCTTGGGTAGCAGGTGGCTCCGCAGCGTCCTCCCCCTTCGGGGACTGGCACGCTTTCCCAACGTACTGTCGTAATTTAAAAAATCCCTAGTCTATATTAGCTAGTTAAAAGCTCGTTACGACTCCTGATCTAAATTTTAATAATTCCCATGTAATGGTAATTAAGGGCCTAGGGACATTGGAAGGTTGCGCTCCTGGTGATGCTGTGCGCTCACGCTATCCTTGGCAAACTTCACATCAGGGGTGTGACGGGCTTAGCTGCAGTGGCGTTTTCCATACAGTCTCCCATAGTCTGTTCCAGACGCATGTTGAAGTTCCCGTATGAAGGGGAACGTCATGGTTACGTCCGTAACCCACGTTCCCCGAATAAGGGAACGGAGACATGCGTCTCCACTGCCACAGCAGCTGAGTCTCCAGCTGTTAGCTGAGTGATCGGCTCTTCAGCAGGCAAAATTCTGAGGCTCACTCCACAGCGTGCAGCTTATATAGCGCTGATAGCTTATTGCTGCCAGCTGTGGAGCAGAGCTCTGCCAATGCAATTTGGCATTTCATTGGCCCGTTTTCTTACTCTTCAGAGTGATTGGTCGTCTGACGCACTCCCATGGTCTGTTCCAGACGCATGTCTCCGTTCCCTTCTTCGGGGAACGTGGGTTACGGACGTAACCATGACGTTCCTAGCAATAAATGCACAGCAATAGCTGATCAAAATCAATATGATTTTTTTTTTTTTTACATTACATTGCAGCTTTGTGAAATATTAGTTTTTCGAATTGACTGAAAACAACCCCTTCCGTGCTTTTGTAAAATCGATGCATTTTCATTAGGCGTAATTACAATTCATAATTTCAATTTGCACAGTTTAAAGATAATAAAGGTAATAAAGATGGTTTCTTATGCTTCAAATCTTCAACAAAATGTGCATAACACTGAAAGTACCAGAATTCTATAACTACTAGATTGACCATAGTTGGTCATTCTGACCATTCATATAAGGGTTCACATTGAACGCATCTTTGCTTGTAGAAAGCTGAGACGCAATGGTTCGAAATGGTTTGAAAATAAGCACAGCATAAAGCATGAGGGTGTCTGGACACGGCTGGACACTGATTGGTCCACGGCTGTACAGTTGTGGCCAAAAGTTTTGAGAATTACATAAGTATTGGAAATTGGAAATTAAGTTTCTGCTTAAGTTTTTATAATAGCAATTTGCATATACTCCAGAATGTTATGAAGAGTGATCAGATGAATTGCATAGTCCTTCTTTGCCATGAAAATTTACTTAATCCAGAAAAAAACTTTCCACTGCATTATATTGCTGTCATTAAAGGACCTGCTGAGATCATTTCAGTAATCGTCTTGTTAACTCAGGTGAGAATGTTGATGAGCACAAGACTGGAGATCATTATGTCAGGCTGATTGGGTTAGAATGGCAGACTTGACATGTTAAAAGGAGGGTGATGCTTGAAATCATTGTTCTTCCATTGACAACCATGGTGACCTGCAAAGAAACGCGTGCAGCCATCATTGCGTTGCATAAAAATGGCTTCACAGGCAAGGATATTGTGGCTACTAAGATTGCACCTAAATCAACAATTTATAGGATCATCAAGAACTTCAAGGAAAGAGGTTCAATTCTTGTTAAGAAGGCTTCAGGGCATCCAAAAAAGTCCAGCAAGCGCCAGGATCGTCTCCTAAAGAGGATTCAGCTGCGGGATCGGAGTGCCACCAGTGCAGAGCTTGCTCCAGAATGGCAGCAGGCAGGTGTGAGCGCATCTGCACGCACAGTGAGGCAAAGACTTTTGGAAGATGGCCTGGTGTCAAGAAGGGCAGCAAAGAAGCCAATTCTATCCAAAAAAAAAAAAACATCAGGGACAGATTGATATTCTGAAAAATGTATGACGAATGGACTGCTGAGGACTGGGGCAAAGTCATATTCTCCAATAAAGCCCCTTTTTGATTGTTTGGGGCATCTGGAAAAAGGCTTGTCCGGAGAAGAAAAGGTGAACGCTACCATCAGTCCTGTGTCATGCCAACAGTAAAGCATCCTGAGACCATTCATGTGTGGGGTTGCTTTTCATCCAAGGGAGTGGGCTCACTCACAATTGTGCCCCAAAACACAGCCATGAATAGAGAATGGTACCAAAACACCCTCCAACAGCAACTTCTTCCAACAATCCAACAACAATTCAAACTCCCCAGATCTTAATCCCATTGAGAACTTGTGGTTAATCCTCAAGAGACGGGTGGACAAACAAAAACCCACTAATTCTGACAAACTCCAAGAAGTGATTATGAAAGAATGGGTTGCTATCAGTCAGGATTTGGCCCAGAAGTTGATTGAGAGCATGCCCAGTCGAATTGCAGAGGTCCTGAAAAAGAAGGGCCAACACTGCAAATACTGTCTCTTTGCATAAATGTCATGTAATTGTCGATAAAAGCCGTTGAAACATATGAAGTGCTTGTAATTATATGTCAGTACATCACAGAAACAACTGAAACAAAGATCTAAAAGCAGTTTAGCAGCAAACTTTGTGAAAACTAATATTTGTGTTATTCTCAAAACTTTTGGCCACGACTGTAGAACTGACAGTGATGAGTGCTATTGCGTGTCAAAGTTGAAGATCTTGTAACTCGTGTTTACATTGAAAACAATTTAAAAAGTAGGTTGTTGGAACGGAATAAAGCATTCTGTGTGAATGTTAAGACTGTACCGAATATAATTTTTGTCATCATATCATATTTACATTCGAAGCTTCTATTGATATTTTAGAATTAAGCTTTAGAATAAAGTTTTTTACTGCAGTGAAAATGTTTTGAAAGTTTGTAAGACATGTCTAAAGTAAAGTTATGTTTTTGCTATAGGAAAGTTGTTTTTGTTAGCAGAAAGTTGCTAGGCAACAGAGGCGCATGCATATTCAAAAAAGTCAGGGTACTATAGTTATATGGGTTTTAATTGAAAGTTATTAAATTGCAAAATTTTAAAACATCTGTAGTCCTAGTGTTAAAACATGGTGATGAAAACATAGCAGTAGAAGTGAGGAAAGGACTGAATCTGCACGAGTCACTGAGGCGAGTCAGTCAATGAGCAGGAGGGAACTTGTGGATGTTTTCCTGTGAGGAATGTACTCCGCTCGGCCCACACTGCTGTCTCTCAGCTATAATGTGCTGTAAAGTGAGCTGGCCTAATAAAGCATGGCCGAATGAGAGTCGACAGATCCGAGATGCCATCAAGGAGCGGGTTGGGGAAATGAGACACGCTGATTTCTGCTATTATTAATGTGGCCGGTCTCTAAATTAAACCGCCACATTCATGTTTGAGTTTGGTTAATTGTCTGTTTCATTTTCTATTTGCTTCTACGAGTTCATTCGATAAAGCATTAGATGCATCTTGGCTGAGGCATTTGCCATTTTTTTGTCCCATAATAGTACTAATCATAATCCTACATTACTAATCCACTTGTTTATGACCTGAAATGATATCACAAGATCCTACATATTGTAATAAATAAGTAAATTCAAATATAAACAAGTATTAAATTTATTATCTTGTGTAATTTATAAATTGTAGTTATTTGGCCTTCTACTTAAAATTATATAGAGATTTTGGAGTAACATATAAATTAACTCTACTGTAACTTATATATTAATAATGTAATTAAAATAACACAACATAATAAAAGGGTAGTTTATTATCTCCCTTCACTTGCACAAGTCTCTTTCTTCTGTTAAACACAAAGGAAGATATTTTGAAGAAAGCTGAAAACCTGTAACCATTGACTTTCATACTATTTGTGTTTCCTACTATGGAAGTCAATGATTACAGGTTTTCAGCTTTCTTCAAAATGTCTTCCTTTGTGTTTAACAGAAGAACTGTACATACATAGACAGCAAAAACTGCTGCTGGCATTAATATATATTCTCAACAGTAACTTTTTTTTTTTGCACCAACACAAACAAAACCTCACCAGAAGGCCAATCTTCAAATTGAGGTTTCATCTTATTACATAAAATGTGTTTAAATCCCACCTAACTGCCTTAATTTACAGTAGGAGTTCATATTTACTGTACCTTACACCTCAGCACCAGAATCTGATAAGTCTCCATTTGTTTTTCCATCAGCCAAAGACATTTGAGATAAAAACCATAATTGCAAGAAATACTAATTTGGAAAATCAACCAGAGGCGGAAGAAGCCTGAGTACACAAGAAGTCACACAGCTTCTCACATCTCTCATTATTCTCTGTCAATGCTGTTGGCGATCCGAATTTGCTGGAAAACATGCAGTCCCGCAATTTCAACTGAAAGATAAAGACAGGGTGGGACTTATAGAGTAGCTCCTCCCTCTTAAAAAATAGCCAATTGTGAGTCGTTAAACTAGCACATCTTGGCCTAAAATACAGCATTCAGTGTAGAATATACAATAAATTCTGTGGATTGCGCATACTTGTGCATATGTATATATGCATATGTATTCTTATATAGAAAATTGAAATTGTGCATAACAGACTTTAATTTGAATGTCCTCGTTTACTGCATACTAACTGTGTATGGGTGTGGGTTTGTGTGTTTGCAATGATTTTTCCCTCTGGGCTTGGCGAATATAGACCATTTTAAGGGATGTAAACAAAAATGTCCTGGTTACGTATGTAACCAGGACGTTCCCCTTTATATTGGAACTCCAATATGCGGAGGCCACCTGTTACGCAAGAGGGGAGACTTGATGGCAATAATAGCATATGGACTAGCCCTAAGGAGGGGAAGTGCTACATATGATAAGCTGGTTAGCGGGTAGGAAAGACACAGGTTTGCCTGGTCAGGGGGAACACTCCGTGGCTGAAATAGGCATATGGGATCACCATAGGGGACCGCGCATAGCTGGCACCGAACCTCAGCATGTGGTTAGACCAAGAGAGGGCATACCAGACATCACACTGAGCCAGGCACCCGGCTCCTCCACTGAGTCGGGTGCTGGGGTCCTCGGAGGAATTCTCTAGGGTTCTCTAGGCTCCTGAATGATACCAATGCGACCAGCAGAGCTGCCTTCATGGACAGATTATAGATACTGAATCGAGAGGCTCAACGGACCTAACCATAACTGCTGGGGCTAGAGAGATCCCAAGAGGGCAAAAGAGGGGGGCGGGGATGGAATTGACCATCTCGCGCCACACGCCTCTGAGGAACCGGCTGATGCTTTCCCAGCGCGCTACCATCCGCCGCAACAGAGAGCGGGGATGACAGCACGCCAAACCTTCAGTGTGGAGGGAGACAGCCTGCACTCCAGCTATCCTGAAGGAAAAACACAACACTAATCTGGCATGTCCGGGGTTCTTCTCAGAGAGAAGAGCTCCACACAACGAATAGACTCCGCTACAGGGCAGAAGGCTTGCCTATACAGGGTGCTCTAGCCTGAGTGACGGTGTTAACCATCTACTGATAGGTCACCTAAGTCCACCACTCTCTGTCTAGAAACCCTCCATGGGGGTTCCAGAATGCTGTGCTGGTGCTAGAGGGTGCCCCTGGTGAAAAAGGAGTGCTTCTTCTGGGGAATTCGTCAGGGAGGGCCATCACGAGGAGTGTGAGTCCGGAAACTCGGGACCAGTTGGGCCTCCATTCTCCCGGAAAAGTAACTGTCGTGGGAGCATGTAAGCTGGCACAGAAGAGCTTGTGAGGGATATGAATAGCGTGCAGCTGTTAACCCGCATGACTACGGAGGAGCAGATGGCGAACGAGTGATGGAAAGCGTACCATGATGGAGACCTGGTCCAGCTCCAAACCGAGATGAGAGAAGCTCTGCCCAGGGGAGAGTTTGCTCATTCTCGGTTGGCCCAAAACCCCAACAGGCCGAGGTACCGGAGCACGACTAGTTCCAAGATCTGAAAAAAATAACCCAGTCAATGAATAATCAAAAAATGCCGATGTGCGTCCGCCTAAGGGAGGAAAAGACACTCTTTTCGGATCGCTACTTTCATTTGCGGGGGAGCCCTGGCCCTCCACCGGGGAAAGAACGGTTCTCTCTCCAAGCGGCCCGCCTTAGGTTCGCTTCGAGGTTCGATTATCGGACTTAACTGCGACCTGTGATGGGAGCGTCAACTTTCAGCTGGGGGGCTCGGCGCGTTCACTAGCCAGTGAAACGGGCTGTGACGGCAGAGCATTTTGGAGCTGCGGGAAGGATGCTCTCAACGAGGAACAGCCAGCGCGGACGGGTCCGGTGGGGGAGCAGTTTTCCGAGCCCACCAGGAGATGACCTGCTCGGTCGTGCACGGCTGATCTGTCACCACCGAGGACTCCTGGGTAAAGTCCCTGATGGTGTCGCCGAGTAGGCCTGCCAGGGATAAAACAAGAAAGTGTACTTTGAAACAAGAAGAAAGTGTACTTTGTCAGCGCGGTGCATATCTGCCAGGGTAAGCGAAGGGTGGCATTTCCGGACCACAGTTTGGCCATCGTCCTCCCTAGGGCACGGGCGGCCGACTTGAAATAATGACAGCATAGCCGACCACCGTGCGGTGCTTACGCACAAGCCTGGGGAAGAACCGCCTCTGTGCAGCACAGCCAAGTGGCCGTGGTGCAGGGCAGAAGCGGCTTGGCCCGCAGCGGTGTGGGCTCTGGCCGTGAGAGACACAGAAAACCCACCCGCCTTGGACGGGGGTCTCAGCTTACCCCTTCAGGTGGCGGCGCCCACCACCTGAGGAATAGCTTCGTACCTGGCCGCCTTGCCATCAGGGGAGGTAAAGGCGGAAGCGCACGAGGACCGGGCGGAGAAAAACGCCATCTATGCCAGCGTGTGCTCGCTGTACGCCCCTGGGAAGAAGGGGACAGGAGCTGGAAGATTCATTTTACATCAGCCCGCACGTCACACCCTCTAGTCAGTCAGGCGGTGAGACTGGGGGACAAGCCATCTCCAACCACACCGCCGAAGCAACCCAGGAAGCGCAGCTATCATGTCTGATTCGAGAACCGCGACCACGCATTGCACCCCGTAGGATGGAAGCAAGCACGCTGTCTGAGCATGACAGCTCCCCCTTCGATGTCGCGATAGATCTGATCTCCGGTGTCATCGAGCGGAGGCGCGGACATCCCGGGGTATGAACCACACAACCACTCGAAGCTTGGATGGACCGCGTTGTGGAGGAGTAGGGGGTCCGCGGGCCCGGAGGCGACGGATAAACCCCCACTGTAATTCTCAGATCTGCCCGCGTGCTAACCGCTTTCATAGGGAGCAACAGGGGTGGCTTGGAAGCTGCGATCTCAGCTGTGCAACAGCCATGCCCTTACAGTGAGAGCATGAGCTGTCCGCGAGCACCGCATCAACATGCTGGGCCCCCAGACCTGTGATGCGATACCTGTGCCCATCATCTGTTCCACCGCATCCAGAAACGCACAGTCAGAACAGTGTCTTGAAAAAGATGTGCTGATTGACTGTTGCTCTCTTATATGGAAGTATATCCCAGCCAATTTTCAAATGCAATTTGCAATTGCATTTTCCATTTGTGGACGCATAAATTGTGTCATAATCCAAATGCAATTGCAAATCCTGCATTACCGTTTGCATTTCTGCTTTCACAAACACGCAGTGACTGCCACATTTCAAATGAAAAAGCAAAGTCTATTTGCAAATGCATTTCCCATGTCTTACGAGCTATGGGCCTGACATGTCTAAATAGCAATATTAATTGCTTAATTTGCTTTTTCTTTTTCCCCGCGTTGTGCATGTAACCTGCCAAAACTCGAATGGAATCGCAAATCCTTTTGCATTTGAATTTCCGATGCCTACACTGAAACCTGTCAATCAAACGACAGCGGAGGGGCTATTTTATTGGCCGTGTTTGTATTTGGAAGTGACGTCACTCACAGTCAACATGTTTACAGTTTGACTGTATCTGTATCTGTTTGACTGCAACTACATTTGGATTATGACACAATTCATGCGTCCACAAATGGAAAATGCAATTGCAAATCCTATTTGCAATTGCATTTGAAAATTGGCTGGGATATACTTCCATACTCTTAGAGAATCTGCTCTTTTAATGGAAACTATTTTTTTGTGCTATCCAGCGAAAAGCCCAGGGGACAGTAAGCCCAGATCGACCGCCGCTGTCGCGTCATCTCCAGCACTGGTGAGTATACTGGTTTCAGTCTTGAAATCAGGTTGGCAGATATAGTGTCTTCAGTCTCGTGAGAGGCTCTGAAAGCTAAATTCTAGTGCTCGCTTCTCAGCTGGCAGCTTATATAGCACTAATGTCTAATCACTCTCAGCTGTGGAGCTGAGCTCTGCCAATTCATTTTGGCATTCATTGGCCCGTTTTCTTACTCTTCAGAGTGATTGGTCGTCTGACGTACTCCCGTAGTCTGTTAACAGACGCACGTTGGAGTTCCCATATGAAGGGGAACGATGGTCCCAACGCATATACTGTTTTACATTTTTTATTTCCGTAGCTTCCGAGAATCCAAAAAGAGCCACATATTGATAAATAATGTTATGATAGCTGTTTTAACATTAAGTTATGATTGAATTTCCTCTTGTTACAGTTATGAAATAGTTTGATAACAAACAGGAAATGTTCATGGGCCAATGACACCACCACAATGTAATGGCCTATACTGTAAATGCACACATAGTATTTCAGCATCCCAGCTAGCACTGCACGATTTGGAGAAAAAAATCGAATCGTGGTTTATCTGATCAAAATTGTGATTTGCGATTTAAAATGTGATTTATTACCATTTCACAAAAGGGCTACAGGTTTGATGTGGTGGTTTTAACAGCACTAAAGAAAGACCAACCATAGCCTAATCACAAAGTAGCCTACGCTACACTATGCTACTGTTTATTTAAGACCTCTTAAACATTGTTGCCATTTTTTTCCAATAAAGTTGTCAGTTGTCATGACGAATAAAAACTAAATTAGTCATATTTTAAATTCAATTAAATGAATTAGACTACATATAAAATCTTTAAAATCTTATATATAAGATTCTCAAAAATGCAGCTGTTGTGTAAACGAACAGGCAAAATCAATAAAACATTTCCTATTGTTGGCTGAAAACTTTGTGTAAAGGGCCGCGTATCCTCTCGAAAAATGTAACTACACGTCGCAACGACGCATAGCACAAGCTCTGTGATTGGTCAACTTTGTAGAAGTGACGAGTGTGGGCGGTGCTGATAGCTGCGAGCCAGAGGGAGCGAGTGTTTACAAGTGTCGAGTCCCGTGAAGGAGCTCCAGATGAAAACTTTTGTTTTGTGTTTACCTTATGATTAAAGTTGTTACGCGTCCGCTGGTTCCTGCCTCTAAATAAGCGAGTTTTAGCTTCTTGTACATTAAGGTAGCGTTCAGAAAAAACAAAACACCCGCAAAGAAACTCGACACAGAGGAACATAAAAACCTACTGCTAGCTAGCGTTTCGGAAGTGTTATTGCAGAGCAACACAAACAGTGTGCAGAAGTATAAATGCACGGCTACGCGCAAAGCAGTTGTGGTGGGTCATGCTGATCACTTGACGCAGAAGTATAAACCAGCCTTAACACCCAGAAAACAGTGTTATATATTTTGCTGTCTTATGTACTCACATTACCCCAATTTTTTAGAAGAATGTTCAAATCCAGAAAAAATAAGCAATTTTTATTAGTGGCACGAACCCTGTAGTGTGTGGCCATGCTAATGACATCAAACACCCTCTATTTCCAGTTTGGTTTGAAAGAAAACGTGTTTTATTAGACTGCACAAAGAGGCATTATAAAAGAACCTTAAAATGTACTTAGTATGATAAAACAGTGATGCATGATCATGAAGCCGTGGACTGTGGTATAATAAAAGCCTTTGGTGTCCTGTATGATGTAATGTAAACCAAAACTCCCATGATTCCACACTGCGTCATTCAAACTACACCTTTGTTTGTTGTGAATACGCACCTTTTAGTGGTCAAAATTACCTATTGTGCCTTAATTAAAGGCATACTTCCTCATCATTCTTGGGTGAACTATCTCTTTAAACTCTCACTCAGTCAGAGGAGGAGAGAGTTTACAGCCTTATAGAGGACGATTGAACGCAGTTTCACAATACCGGCTAAACAGCTTTCAATGCCATGTGTTATAGAAATGGCTTTTCTAGCAAATATGTCTGATAATCAGCTCGTTAAGTCTCCCAATATGGGTTTTCAACCTTGTGTAGGCCTCAGGTGGGCAGACCAAAATGCTTCGCAGTTTTATATAGTCATACCCGCCAATGCAATGGCTATAATTTCACACAGCGCAGTGAAAATAAATGGCCTATTGGATCCAGGTCAAGATCAAACGCTCAACAAACTAGGCTCATTCACAAAGCGCCTGGATAATCCATCAGTTCCAGCCTGAAAGACCATTCGCTGTCGTCTTGACTGTTTCTTTGTGAAAAGAAATCTGCTTTCTTCTCCTACTACAGTACTTCTGCTTCAGAGGAGTGACCGGATTTTCTTTCACCGCATCTTCATAAAAAAGAGGGAAAGATTTGCTGAACAAAATTGTACAGTTAATTGCTAAAATGTAATGTAATGTATGTATATATACAGTTGAAGTCAGAATTATTAGCCTTGCTGAATTAGCCCTCCTTATTAGATTTTTTAAAAATAAAGTGATGTTTTACAACGTCTTCTTCAGAAGGCTGACCAGCTTATCTTCCCCACAAAAAAAAGAGGTAGAGAAGATTTTGCTGACCAAACCTGTACAATAAAACGTTAAGATAAAAAAGAAAAATCGAGAAAGCGGGAGACCAGAGAGCAAAGAGCTGGTTCAACAGAAGTCAGGGCTTCATAAATCTCTCCTCATTCTTCCAAGGATCGATTGATTTGATAAACGGGTGAAAATATGGTGGTGTGAGTCACTTTTTCAGATGGGCCTGGTTTCACTGTAAGCACAGGGACTTTAAGCAGCTCTAGAAGGAGATGCTCGGGCTCAGAAAACGCCTTTATTGCATTAAAGTGAAACCTCAGTCACAGATGCTGGCTAAAGGGCTTTGCTGTCTAGCTTAAGAGAGGAGGTGTACTGACATTACAGCGGATACATTTCACCCTACATAGGGCATTTTGTGCTCTATAATTTTAAACATTTTGATATTGTGATGCCTGTGACGAAGCTCATTTATTGATGGCGAATAGTGGCTTTGAAACAAACCACACAATCAAATTTGCTTGACCCTTGTGTTGTAAATTATTTTACAAACTTTGTTTGAGGTCAGTAAATAAAATATATTTAATAAAATATAAAAAAAACATATGTAATAAATCTGAATATTTATTAATATTATAATATTCAATACACTCAAAAATGACGTTTGCTGTTTGTTCAAACTACTTTATTTTAAAAAGCTGAAACCACAAAATTCATGTTTTTAAGGAGACATCTTAATTGTTTTATGTTAAAGGTGCAGTATGCAAGTTTGGCACCCAGTGGTTGAACTAGATATTGCATTCCTGGATCAAAACAAACGCAAGCGCAGGTTGCCAGATTGAGGACCAAAAGGAGCGAGTGACTATCGAGCCTAAAGGCTGATTTAAATCGTGTTCTATATAAAAGCAACGGCATGCGATAGAAGAAATATTTTCCATATTAAAAGGAGTTTTTGTTATAACCAACACCACGAATTGGTATATTAGAAATGGCTTCTATTTCTCACAGGTGAACAACAGGATAAATGACAACGATCACCTCAGGTACACCTTATGTGCTTTATTCAGTGTTGAATGCTAACAATGTGAGTTTGAATGCCATTTTACATGACATTTATTGCCATATTACTGAAAGCAGAAACAGATAAACCGTTTGAAATTGAACTTTAGAACTGTGACTCAGTGAAAGCCAAGTTAACAAATATCAATCATTCAGCATGTACATATAATAATGTTAAAGAGGTTTAATATGTATTAATTAGATTATAAACCTTACCATTTTGTGAGTGAGTGTATATTCTGTGCTTTTGAATGGTTGTATTTAAATTTCTGTGTTTCGTCTGGTGCAAACAGCCAAATTGCTTATTGCTGCAAATCTCATCACGTAGCGTGTTGTTAGGACAGAGGGCAAACTACCTAGCAACCTCTCAAAAAACCCTAGTAAACGCCTAGTAATATATTTAATCAATAAGAATATTTTATAATATTATAATATTCAATATACACACTACATTTTAATATATGCTATATGTCAGAACAGTTCAGAACACCCTAGCAACCACCTAGTAGCCAATCAGAACACCCTAACAACTACCTAGCAACCTCTCAAAACACCCTAGCAAACACCTAGTAACACTTTAGCAACTGCCTAGCAAGAAATAAAAACATCCTAGCAACCATTTAGCAACCACTCAGAATACCCTAGCAACTACTATCTAGCAACAACTTAAACTCCATTCAGACTACACAATTTTAATTTTTGCCGTTTTAACAGCTGGGTACTGAAGAGATTCTGTACTTCTATTGGTTAACATCACCCACATGACAGAACTCATCATGGTTGACGGGTAAAGTAAAACATGCTAGATTTTCTGTAATGATGCCGTGAAGTTTCACAGACATTTCATTGGTTCATTGGTTTCATCGGCACTGTGACACACTACTGTACATGAGAAGAAACTATATTGGACCTTGCATCCCGATGCCATGTGTTGTTTACGAATAGCCATGACCCAATGTCAAGCAAATCATGCTCAAATCAGGGAAAAAATAATCAAGTAGTCTTAACAGGGTTTTTCCAATCACTCCTTAGCAATCCCTTAGCAACTGCCAAACAACCATTCAGAACACCCTAACAACAACCTAGAAAGTTGAACAGACAGTATATATGAAGTTGAATACCTTTAAAATGTAAAATTTAACCCCTTCTGACCCTGTGTCCATTACAATGGACATTACATGTCAGCCCATGTTTTTTGTGGTTCCTGAGCATTTCATCTAATTTAAAGCCTGCAGTCCATGAGAGTGGACGATTGTCATCCAATCAAATGACGCTAAGGCTCAGCATGTTGTAATTTGAAAAAGAATTACTACACTGAAAAGCAGCATGGCATCACTTCACTCCTGACACAGACGTAAGCCACATTTAGAATGTTTTTATTAATATTTATTGATATGTTTGCCAATATTTCATAGATTGTATGTAAAAAGGAGGGATTGCACTTACTAATTGAAGTTTAAAATCTTTTGTAACATTGCAAGCTTTAGATCAGGATATTTTCAAATATGTCTGTCCATTAGGATGTCCAATGGGTTCAAAATTTGTTACTGAAATTAAATCTCCAGTAATGCTGATTGAACTTTTTTATATATAAAAAAAACTATGGCGATATTGCTGAAACAATTTCATATGCAGAATATACAGATCTTGAAGTTCTTGAGCATATAGCAGATGGAAATATATTATGTGAAGTGATGAGGAAGATGAAGAAAAAAATATAAACAATGTGCGATCTATACAATAAAAAACACATAAAAGTGATTTTGAAAATAAACTTCAAGAGTATACCAGCAATAATGTGTTTCTTTTGTATTTTATGTTGGTATAATGTTTGGGAAGTACAACTGTTCTGACCTGATGTCCATTGAAATGGACAAAAAATATATATACTTAAAGGGTGTTGAATTTTCATTATTATAATTTGGTCTCAATTATAGGAGCCTCAGGAACTGTGAAAACATACTTTTACATTTTTCAGAAGCTTGGAACATAATTCAGCTCTGAAGGGGCTAAAAAATACAAAAAATAATAATAATACATATAAATAGAAATAAAATTTAATAAAATAAAACTAAAAAGTTGTTTCCACAAGCACCATATCAGTGAACACAATTTGTGTGATGCATTATTAACCAGGCCCATTTCAGGTTTGCATGTATCCTTTTTTGTTTTAGTAATCACACCAAGCCAAAATGCAATTAGAGTTTTATCCTGATTAACCGTGCTGCTCAGCTGAGTGCTGTGTCTAGTAAAACAACACTCTGTGCTGAATACAAAATCTCCTTTAGACCATACAGTATTTGCATAAATAATGTCAAATTTATCAGGAAGATTAAACTGAAATCTATCTATTGGTGATAGATTGTGAAAATCAAAATGCCAAACATGAACACAGGGGTTAAATCATGTTCTTCAGTACAGAACACCTAGTATCTGGATGGAGATCCCCAGTGTCGCAGCTCAGTATTACATACTAATTACACCCCCACAAGGAAAATACATTTTATGCTTCATTTATAGCAACTGCAAGAGAGAGGATGGGAACAACATCAAAAATGAAGCAGCTGCTTTTTCAGAAATATGTCTAATAGAGATTTAAATATCTATCTATCTATCTATCTATCTATCTATCTATCTATCTATCTATCTACTTTTTTCACTGCCAATGCCAATGAGACCTTTCATGATGGGATTATTGTGTATAATCAAATGCCTTCCAACTCGTATGTGTGAAAGTCTGAATTGCGTGAATATCCAAATGTATCAAAACCCAA
>CAIGQV010019070.1:24714365-24722832 GCA_903798115.1 Danio jaintianensis | reverse complement strand
ATAATAATAATAATAATAATAATAATAATAATAATAATAATAATAATGAATAATTTCTTGTGCGGCCCGGTACCAATTGATCCACGCACCGGTACCGGTCTGCAGCCCAGTGGTTGAGGACCACTGCTTTAGATGAATCAAAAGCTTACATACAGCACCTTTAATGGATAAGTTCACCCACATTTTGAAGGGGAGGGAAGTTTCAGAACATATTTCAAAATAATAAAGTGCACCGATATAAGAAAATAAGAACTGTGAATTTTGATTTCATAGCAAATTTAAGCGTGACAATTGGCTGATACATACAGTATAGTGACATTTACGGTGTCATCAAATTATGTTTGTGTTACAGTTTTAAACTAACAAATAGCATTGAAAATGTCTTATTGGGCCTTTATTTCACATGTTTACATTTTACATATGCTCTAATCTAAATCGAATTCTGAAGCTTTGAAATCATTGCAGTACCATATGAATGTAAGATTGCTATAACAAGACATTACACATTTGAATATTCATATAGCAGCTGCATGGTCTTGCACAATCTCCGCGGAGGTTATAGGCTGGCCAACATGTGATCAGCGCAGGTGGTGCAGGTGCGCTCAATTATTTTGGAACAAACGGGACATCTGGGTCCAGTCAAAAATCTGAATAGACTACTTTAGATGGCATATTTTCATCTCAATAATTCATACCACAAAGTCCTTTTGTCACTAATAACTAATGCAATGTTTTGGTGAGGAAACACTACTGTTTGAGGTTTGCTCTTGTGAGATGTTAACCAGAAGGAAAATTGCTTTTCAAAAGATATTTTTTTCCCCCACTAAAACAGCTTTTTAGCAGTTGCAATCACGTAGCTATCGAACACAAGGGGGAACGAGATGGGCAGGTTGCAGCAACCATCTGTTTGAACAAAAAGCATATCCACCTTTTCCTCCAAAGCCGTAATTTACATCTCCTGCTTTTAAAGCACACATGATCCGATCTAATTAAGATTTGAGGGAAGCTCTGGACTTTGCTTTTGTGTAGCTGTGAAGTGGATAATTGCTGTGTTTCTTTAAAAGCATCTGCTGGGGGCCCCTGTGAAAATAAAACCCTGAACGTTTCAGTGCTGGTTTAATATTCATTAAGAAAGCAATTAGCAGATTGCTAAGAGTAAAACCTTTCTGCCATTGGTATTAGCAGAACACCCATAGGTCCCTGTGTTGGCTGGCAGCTAATTAAAAGTAGCAACGTAGCTTACTTAACTTGATTTTTCAGTCACATGAAAGTAGTCCAGGTGTTGTTTTTTTTTGTTGTTTTTAAAAATAGTAACTAGCATTACCTGCAAAAGCTCTTTTTATTTCCCCCTTCCCAAACAAGTGTAGCCGACAATCACTACGTATTATTATTATTATTATTATTATTATTATTATTATTATTATTTTATATACTATTATAACAGTAGTTCTCCCCGTGTTCAAGTGGGTTTCCTCCGGGTGCTCCGGTTTCCCCCATAAGTCCAAAACATGTGGTGTAGGTAAATTGGGTAAGCTAAATTGTCCGTAGTGTATGTGTGTGAATGAGTGTGTATGGATGTTTCCCAGTGATGGGTTGCAGCTGGAAGGGCATCCGCTGCGTAAAACATATGCTGGATAAGTTGGCGGTTCATTCCGCTGTGGTGACCCCAGATTAATAAAGGGACTAAGCCAAAAAGAAAATGAATGAATAAATTATAACAGTATTGATAATTGTATATTTCATTTTATTTTAAATTGTTTTATTGATTGTAAATATTTTGATGCTTCTTTAATTTATTTGTTTAGTTTTATACATATATAATTTTGGGGGGCTTAAAGGTCCTGTGAAATTAAAATAATTTTTTTTAGATGTTAATATCAGTATGTTAGTCTTAAGGATATCTATTGGCCAATGTGCTCCAAAATAGTGACACAATTCAGGTTAAAATTTACAAAATTGTATAAACACCTAAAGCTTGCAGTTTGTCACTTCCACCTAAAAGGATCAAGGATTTTTTTTTCACGTCACCACATACTTCAGTTGCTTTCTAATATCTGCTATGCCCTGCCCCCTTCAAGAGGCTTCTAATTTGCTTTTCATTTGACACGCTTGAGCTCAACCACTATCACTGTAATAAAAAAGAAACGTTATTGGCTTTTTTTTTTTTTAAAGGGGAGGAGCTACTCTGTGTCCCACCCTCTCATCATTTTTTCAGTTGAGATTACGTCAAACATCAAATAAAAAAATGCACATTTCAAAACACTTCACGGGACCTTTAACTATAGATTTAATTCCATTGACTTGACTCATGAATCAAATCACACATCCAACTTTAATAATTGTAAACATAGTTTGGAAAATTAATCCGGAAGCAAGAATGCTTATCGGTTTTCAGTAGATTTAAAGATGGAATGGAAGCAGAGCACAAAACAGCATTTTGGCTGTTAAACAACAAAGTGCTCAGTCTCTGATTTATGAGGAGCTGCTTTTAACCTCTTTTACCATGCGCTACGTGGATAAGCTTATTTTCTTACACAAGGCTTTCTTAAGGATCTTTATTTAAAGCACACAGCTGGGCTCTTTTCTTCTTTAAAATATAACTCTCCGAGAATAAAAGTATCACCCTCAGAAGATGAGCTTTATAGATAAAGCCAGGCACACGCTGCTGCTCAGAGCATTCTTTTGCCACAATGAAAAATTGTGACTGAACTTAATTTGTGCTCGCTGATAGATTTGAATGCGCTTGTCCCAACAGACACCTCTATGAGCAAGGCCACTTAATCAATCTCTTCTAGCAGATGCTTTTCAATGACAATTAAGGCACATTTTCATTATCCTTCCAGCTGGTTTAATTAATTTCCTGTATATGTTAGCTTAAGGCCATATTAGTGCTAAATGCTATGTTCCACTGAATGGTAACATTGAAAGGGACTTGGCTTACTTGGATAAGAGCCCACTTAAATGTGCGTTGAGTGTGTTTTTTTGTTCACGTTATACAGAACATACTTTTCTATACAATGTTGTTAAATGCTATTCTGTTTTTTTGTTTGTTTTTTTTTGGTACTTATCTACTTCTGTCCATCTGTCTAGTCATCCATCCATCCATCATTAGCTACATGTCCACCTATATATTCATCTACTTTTCTCTAAATAAATCATGTTGCCTCTCCATCCATCCATCCATGCATCCATCTGTCTATAAATCCATCCACACATAAATGTAATTTGTCTGTCCTTTTAACCATCCACCCTTTGGGACTGCCATTGAGACATTTAATCTGTCAATACCAACTTAACGTTTTATGTGCTTTCTATTTTAGTTTCAGTTCCTATTCAATGTGAAATCAAGAAATGATTTGAAATTTTAAAAGCATCCGTTCAATTTTGAATGATGCACAACCCTTGAAAACGCATGCATTTACTGAGATGCGGGACATTACAGGAAATCAGATACCTGACTCTGCTCACCTTTTCATCTTTTTCGTATTCATAATAGTACACATACAGTACAGTCTTTCATTTAGCTGCATAAAGAAATGGGTTCAGAGAGTTCTTGTCTCCTCCAGCTGTCCTCTAGCGTGAAAAGAAAGCATAAACCTATTTTGATATGTCTCTCTCTATTCCTCTATCCTTTTGGAGAGGCTGTCCAAGGTGTTACTCCGAGCTGTCAGCAGCACATTGACTTTCCGTGGCATCCTGTCAGGAGGATGTGTGGTCAGAATCATCACTGATAACAGTTAATCTCCAGATCCACCTTTTATAGATTGTTAGCTGTTAATGTAAAGTAAATGTATTTGCTTATCGCATGGCTTTAATAGAGGTATAATCTATATGCAAGCCATAGAAAAAACTATTGACATGCTTATACAGTCAGAGGGAGCAGCATTATGTAGATTTGGTTAAAAGGTCACAAGAGAAAAGAAAAAGCTTTAGCAGAAGTGACTGGATGCCTGTTTTAGAATCAATCGCTGTGCTTTAATGCGCATGAGGTTTGGCAAGCAGAACTTCTCCTTGGGATGACCCAGTTTCCCAGAGTTTTACAGTAATTCACTCTTAAAGAGATAGCTCACCCCAAACTGAAAACTTGTTTAACTTTCTCATCCTTATTGTGTTCCTGTGATCCTTTTTCTTCCACTCAACACCAAAAAAGAAAGATCTGAATGATTTCCAAAATTGAATAGCAGCAAAAGTGCCCTATATGTGTGCAATTAAAAAAAAATATATATATATAAATAAAAAAGTGGTTTTCTGATGTTCCTGTTAAACTTGTAAAAGCAAGCAAAACATTTTTTTTATTTTTGTCTTTGTGTTCGGTTAGGTATAGAGAAGGTCTTTTTTTTTTTCTAAATGCTACATTATTTTATTAACCTTTTTTAGTGGCCAGATTCTAGGGTTGTCACGATACTTGAATTTGGTACCAATTGGTACAGAGATTTTAAAAACGTCTATTTCCCGCAAATGCTCCAGTGTCCCTGTATCTGTGTTTACACTCAGTCAAACAGGTGAGTTCGGTGAACTGATGACCTTCACGGACAATCACAGTCATTTCTGCGGTGTTTAAGAACGTGCTCAACAGCGCTCAAATGTTAACAGGAAATGGATGTTTTTAAAATCTCAGTATCGATTGGTACCGAATTCCAGTATTGTGAGAACCCTACCCTGTTTTGATGATGTTTTAAAGCAACTCTCTGTACATTTTCTACTTTGAAAGTGTCTTCAAACATACAGAGAGCACCAGAGTGCCATGCTGGGCATATGTTGGATGTGTATGATTTATTCAAACAAATTTTAGTCTTTTGATGTTATATGTCAGCTTGGTATAACAACAAATTTAAATTGCCATCTTCCTTCACTACAGCCTCTGATCAAATAAAACAAAGCAGCTTGTTCGTTGTGCCAAGTTTCTTCATTTGTGATGCACTAAAAGGTTGAGAATTTAAATAAATAATGACAGAAACTTTATTTTTATATATACTATGCATAGATGAACATCTTTTCAAAGAAAAGCTAACATTTTTATTGTTAATTAATTTATTGTTTTCTTAAAAAAAAAATGTCTTTTGCTTTTTTTTTTTTAAACCACATGTGCCAAAAATATTCTTGTATCCTTGACCCAACGGTACATCTAACAGCATGAATGATTCATACTGCCAAAGTAGCTTCAAGCATTCAGTTTCTTTCCTTCCAGGAAATGTGTTAGCTTTTATGGCCACGCATTTCACTGTAACATTTTGCCCAAGGTTGTGAGATGGATGCTAATTCACGGCTGTCCCCAGCACCCAGACTAATTAAACATACCAAACAGCTGCGAATGAAGAGATATCACAATGGGTGTGGAATCTAAACATTAGCAAAGACAAATTAGCCTGGTTTGTTTCCACCTCTCCCAGTGCTTTCTCTCTTTCACGTCAAAAAGAATCAACTGTTTGTCTGACCATAAAGTCATCTACTCTGATATATCTGTCTGCCTTCATGAATGGGATTTCTGTGACTCAAAAGAACGTTGTCCACAAACACTTTGAATTTTGGATATCCCACTGCTTTAGAAACTGCTTTGGGAATACAAGGCCCATAAACAGTGCGACTTCTGACAGATGAAGGAAAGATTTTCTCTTTTATCATGACAAAGGCATCCTGCGGTGCAGTACAGCTGAGGTTTCTGCAGTTGTATTTTTGTTATTCTGAAACCTGAAGCATACGGCAGGTCCATGGAGATGAAGGCCATTGATTGTTCCATTAAACGATACAATAAATAAACAGCAGCAATATTTAGCATGAGTCCCAGCAATAAAATCAATATAGACTGGTACTTAACAATATGAACAACACATCACTCTAATAAATTTCACATTGGTGAATGGATACAGTGCACAGCATATATTAGTACACCTCCTTTAAAAACAAATACTTTTATCCTTTCTTAGTGAATATAGACAATATATGTTGGTGTATTTAAACAAAACTAAATTCAAGTTTAAAATATTAAATTCAATATAATAAGAGTTTGGTCACCTAAGATCTTTAGGAATCGAAAGTTAATGCATTTAAATTCAAATGATTTGTTACAAAAACAAAACAAAACAAAACAAAAAAACTACAAAATGTCAACAAACTTTTGTTGTGGTAATGCTGCTTTTGATTTTTCTTTTGAATTATAATTGTATAAAATAATTCTCCCTAATTTACTCATTGGTGAGTACTAAGTTTTGGGTAATCTTAAGTTATTTTGTTAATTAGTTCCAAGTTTTGGCTTTGGTACTGACTAATCTAATGTATATACACAAATCTTTTAGTAAAAAAATCATACTTCTATAGAAAGTATGATTAAAAGAGAGCTCTGTAAAGGGGTGCTCATTTACGCTGAGCAAATACTAATTTATGCTGGACACTGTATGTTATTGGATATACAATTGCACCACACAAACCTTGCTACAACTGTTCGCCTACTATAACTTTTCAATTCTCAGAGTAACAAGGCATCTTACCTGTACACCAAGGTGTCATCTACTGAGCTGTTGTACTGAATCTGATACATCCTGATTCCAGGGAAGTGTTGTTGCGAAGGCCACCTGATGAGTGCAGAATTTGCTGTAAGCTCAGCAAGTACCACTTTCCTCTCCTGAGACCTAGTGTCATTGCTGATGGATGAAGTCGACTTAGCAGAGGTTAATATATCAGATGGTCCTGGATCAGGTTCTCGGATCCGGTTAGTGCTGTTAGCTAAGTGTGGCAGAGGGCTGACCACCAACTCCACTGGGCCTGTAGACTCCCCTGCGGCATTGGATGCGATGCAAGTGAAGACTCCTGTATCCTTTAGAGAAGTGATGTTGATCTCTAGGCTCCCATTGCTAAAGCTTAAAGTACGAGAGGTGTTAGCAATCAGACGGCCCTCTGGAGAGATCCAGTGAACGTCCGGGTCTGGGTCCCCATTGGCCTTGCATTTCAGGCTAGTCGGCTGGCCCTCCATAGCAAAGGTTTTGGGAGATTTCCTTGTAATCACAGGAGGATCACAGATAAACTCCTCCTCTGGGATAGTCCAGAAGTACTTCGCTGTGAGATCAGGAGGGGATGCGCAAGTTTCCAGGTCATCTTCTCGCGTTAATCTCCTTAGCCAGAGTAGCTCACAGTTACAATGTAGAGGGTTTCCACCAAAACTGAGGACAAGGGAAGAAAGGGGTGACCCCTTTGACTTGGCATAAACTGGTATCCTAAGGAACAAAGGGTCAGGGGGTATTTTCTTCAGCTTGTTGGATGTCATATCCAATCGGGCTAGTTTGTGTAGATTCGAGAAAATTCCTAGAGGGACGTGCTCTATAAGGTTATGGTCCATGTTGAGAGTGTTCACATTGGTGAGGCGTCCTATAGTATCCCAAGGGATGTCCATAAGGTTATTGTATGAAAGATCCAAGTCCTCGAGAGTCCCCAAAAAGTCGTCAAATGCATGTGGGGAGATGTTGTGCAGTTGATTGTTGGCAAGGATAAGGTGCCGTAGGTTGGTGAGTCCTCGGAAGTGGTCATCCATGATGACACTCAGCCGGTTGCTGTCCAGGTGGAGCGCACGTAACCGCTTAAGATCAGCAAAAGTGTAAGGCATAATCTGGCTGATGGTATTGCGAGATAGAGTCAAGTGCAGGAGACTGGTCATGTTTGCGAAATCCCTTCTTTTTACTGCTGTGATAAAGTTCTCAGTGAGACGCAGCTCCACTGTGCGGCGGTCGATGACTGTTGGCACAAAAAGCAGGCCGGTCTTGGCACATAGGATAGCTAGAGATGGTGACAGGTTCTGGCACATGCAACGCTTGGGGCACAGCTGCCCTGACGCAGACACAGCCAGCACCAGCAGGGAGAAGATCAGCCACTCCATCTCTCAGGGCAACTGCAAGATAAGCAAACACAGATGTAAACTTGAACATTCAAAGCCAATGGCATTATAAAATACACTGTCACTGTATTGGACAAATAGCCCTAAACAACAACATGATGTTGACAGTGGCCTAGAATCAGGACAACAGTTTGTAAAGTATTCTGTAAAGTCACTACTGGTCACCAGTTTCAACTTTGTTTGGCCTCTTGCTGATTTCAAGGCTCTTTTAATAACTTGAAAATCTGCTTAACATTGAAGCGTACTTCGTATCTTTGTGTATCGATTGTAAACAAATGTCAATGAGTCTTGCTTGAAAAGTATTCAATTATTTGAGATCTCACTCTCCCCAGATATAAACTATTGATGCAATGATATTATTTGTACATGCTGCAGTTCTTTCTGATGTGTTTTAAGGACTTCAGAGAGACACACCAGCTGTTGTTTACTTAGATTCATTTAAAATGATTTTACTACAATGTGTTTTGGCTGTGCCCAAATTGCCTCCAAACAAATTTAGTCTAGTCAAAGTCTTTTGAAAACTTTCTTGAATGTTTTTCCACAGGCTATGGGCAAAACAGAATACAATAGACGTCACAAACAATG
>CAIGQV010019070.1:24704365-24709365 GCA_903798115.1 Danio jaintianensis | reverse complement strand
TAATTAATTTTATTTGGAAGAAATGTTATCAGACCTGTTTTGAATAGGGATGTAACGATTCATTGTGAGCCGGTTGAAAATTGATTCATGTTTTAAACAGAGGAGGGCACTGTGTTTGCAGGTGCAAACTTGCTTAACCTGCACATCAGCGGCGAGCAAGAGGTGTGGTTGCAGGCTTAAATAACAGCGGTGAGGTGCACCAGAAAAGACACAAACTGTGTGCAAATACTGCAAAAAGACGTTTACTTACAATAACAGAACAACGACTATGACGCAGTGAAAAAATACTGTCACAGACGTCTATACGCAAAAAGCTATTATTAGGCCAAGCCACGCAGTCTGGAGGATTGGCATCTCCGCTTGCTCTGACGAGTGCAAACATTACGGAGATCACACAGCGCATTAGTGTTTTCATAGCGAAGATGTTTTTCAGACTGAAATCAGCTGTGCTGTTACAGAACCAGGTATTAGATTGTTCCTTTTTACCTCCTCTTTTTTAAATTTAGTTTATGCATCTTATGCATGTATTTTTTCAACATTTATTTAATATATTGACTGGTCGTGTGAGTGTGCGTGTGTGTATTCTGGTTTTGGTGGTTTACGAGGTGGTTCACATATTTGAAAAATGACATAGGTATGACCTAGGTATAACAATGTTGATGTTGTTTATGAAGACATGCCCAGTGTCCTCGCAATGTGTCTATTTGCTTTTCTTTGCACAGAGATCTGACCATTTTACACTTTTAATCCGAAGCATCCATATATTAGTTGTGACTTTATTTGCTGCAGTGCATTGTTGTGTATCATCATGTGACTCGAAGGCTTTGTGCTTCAATCAATGTCATGCAGTGTAGAGCACTAGAATCAAGCAATCACAGTAATCATACACTGCCTCACGATTGAAGACATGACCCGCAGGGCGCATGTCGTACTTGTCTGTCACTCACAGTGTGCAGCGAATTATGAACTGAACCAAAGATCCAGAGCTTTTTTTCATTAAAAACTGACAATGGATTTAATTTGGCACAATGGAGGCCCAGTCGGGTGTCATCAGAGATGGAGACCCCTTTGGGACGAGCCAAATTGGCTTGGAAACAGAGTAAAAACTTAAAAAAATAAATAAAACTAAGAGACCAGCAAAGAGATACAAAAAAGAGTTTCCTTCTTTTGTTATTCTTGGGTAAAATTGTGTTTTATGCACTCAAAAATATTTAGGCCTCACAAATAAATTTTTTTTACTAATTGCATAAAACATTTCCATCCATTTGGATTATTCATTCATTCATTTTCTTATTGGCTTAGTCCCTTTATTATTCTGGGGTCACCACAGCGGAATGAACCACCAACTTATCCAGCATATGTTTTACGCAGCGGATGCCCTTCCTGCCCCTGGGAAAAACATCCATACACTCCCATTCACTACGGACAATTTAGCTTACCCAATTCACCTATACCGCATGTCTTTGGACTTGTGGGGGAAAACAGAGCACCCCGAGGAAACCCACACGAACACAGGGAGAACTGTCATGTTCACCAGCGATCAAGGACTTCAGAGATCGCTGGTGAACTACAAATCATAACGAACTACAATTCCCATCATTCCGCCACACACACCCGGTTTCCACTTCCACTCATCAAACACGCAGCTGCATCCTATCACTTCTCATTGTTTGGACTATAAATATACCCTGCACCCGTCTTGTCTTTGCTCTGTCGTTATATGTCTTCTTGTTTCCATTGGTTTTGATGGTATGGTTTTTGCTCATGTTATGTTTTAGTCCCGGTCTTAGTTTACTGTTTTGTTATTTGTTATTTTGTTACTTTGTTTTTCCCTGATGTCCTGTTTTTGCACGATGTCTCATCAATAAACTGCACATGGATCCTACCTCTTGTCCCGTCTGCAATACCTCCCGGTAACGTGACAGAACGACAGAGCCATTATGGATCCAGCAGATGGTGAGATAGTCAGACTCCAGCAGGGTAATCGCTCCGTTGAGCGATACATTGCGGAGTTTTTGAACTTGGCGCCGAGAAGCAGCTACGACGACCTACTGTTGATTATGTTTTTTCAAGGAGGACTTTCAGACCCAGTTCGCTCAAGAATGCCAACATTTGAGGAGGACTGGTGTTTATATCTATAGATGGAGTTTGCACTTTTGTTGTCGGGTTCTCCCTTCGCTATCTCAGTTGTGGAGGAGGAGGAACATCAGGAGAGCAAAAGGAGGAAAGCCAACCTTAAGCTCCGCGCCTATCCTCGACAGTCAAGTTCACGACCAGTTTTTTTTTTTTTGAGCCCCATGAAGGGCTGGCAGAGCCGTGTGACTCCCCAGTGCTGCCAGAGCAGCCCTTTGAGTCCTACGAAAAGCCGGAGGTGCCATTTGAGTCCCACGAAAAACTGTTTGAGGCTTGTGATTCCTTAGTGCCGCTGGGGTTCGATTAACTGCCAGAGTTTCCTGAATCAAAGCCTCCTGATCCGCTGGGGTTCGGTGAACCACCAGTACCTCCTGAACCAAAGCCTTCTGATCCGCTGGGGTTCGGTGAACCGCCAGTACCTCCTGAATCAAAGCCTCCTGACTCACTGGGGTTTGGTGAACCGCCCGTACCTTCTGAACCAAAGCCTTCTGACCCACTGGGGTTCAGTGAACCGCCAGTACCTTCGGAACCAAAGCCTCCTGATCCGCTGGGGTTCGGTGAACCGCCAGTACCTTCTGAACCAAAGCCTCCTGATCCGCTGGGGTTCGGTGAACCGCCAGTACCTCCTGAATCAAAGCCTCCTGACTCACTGGGGTTCGGTGAACAGCCAGTACCTCCTGAACCAAAGCCTCCTGATCTGCTGGGGTTTGATGAACCGCCAGTACCTTCTGAACCAAAGCCTCCTGATCCGCTGGGGTTCGGTGAACCGCCAGTACCTCCTGAATCAAAGCCTCCTGACCCACTGGGGTTCGGTGAACCGCCAGTATGTCCTGAACCAAAGCCTCCTGATCCGCTTGGGTTCGGTGAACCGCCAGTACGTCCTGAACCAAAGCCTCCTGATCCGCTGGGGTTCGATGAACCGCCAGTACGTCCTGAACCTAAACCTCCAGACCCATGGAGGGCGTTTAACCCATATCTGCCTGCTGATCCTAAACCCCCAGACATACCACAGCTTCATGATCCAGATCCGCCTGAATTCCATGCTCCAGGTCCTCCACAGCTTCATGCTCCAGATCCGCCTGAATTCCATGCTCCAGGTCCTCCACAGCTTCATATTCCAGAACCGCCTGAATTCCATGCTCCAGGTCCTCCGCAGCTTCATGCTCCAGATCCGCCTGAATTCCATGCTCCAGGTCCTCCACAGCTTCACGCTCCAGATCCCCCTGAATTCCATGCTCCAGGTCCTCCACAGCTTCATGCTCTAGATCCGCCGGAGTTCCACGCTCCAGGTCCGCCACAGTTCCTTTTTCCACAGTTTTTGTATTTCTTGTTCCTGTCTAGTCACTGTGTTATGTGCCAGTTTGTTTTAGTGTTTTGTTTTGGACCCTCCATGCCCTCCCCCTGTTCCGCCTCCACTTCACCTCCCTCCGGGAATATTCTGTCGCGTCTGGAATCCGCTCCTTAGGAGGGGGGGTACTGTCATGTTCACCAGCGATCAAGGACTTCAGAGATCGCTGGTGAACTACAAATCATAACGAACTACAATTCCCATCATTCCGCCACACACACCCGGTTTCCACTTCCACTCATCACACACGCAGCTGCATCCTATCACTTCTCATTGTTTGGACTATAAATATACCCTGCACCCGTCTTGTCTTTGCTCTGTCGTTATATGTCTTCTTGTTTCCATTGGTTTTGATGGTATGGTTTTTGCTCATGTTATGTTTTAGTCCCGGTCTTAGTTTATTGTTTTGTTATTTTGTTCCTTTGTTTTTCCCTGATGTCCTGTTTTTGCACGATGTCTCATCAATAAACTGCACATGGATCCTACCTCTTGTCCCGTCTGCAATACCTCCCGGTAACGTGACAAGAACATGCAAACTCCACACAGAAATGCCAACTGACACAGCGACCTTCTTGCTGTGAGGCGACAGCGCTACCCACTGCGCCATCGCACCGCCCCATTTGGATTACATACTTTAAAATAACTGAACTAATAAACTTTATGTGCTTGGTATTTGTTAGTTAAACATAAATGCAAATTTATGTAATACCAAAAATTTGTTAACAAAGAAGTAAAAAAAACAAGATTTATGTAATAATATCAAAAATCCAATGTGTTTTAAATGCTGCTTATTAATATATTTATTGTGTGGAATTTGGAGCTGTGCCAATTTTGCCCCTGAATTTTAAGTAAACCAATCTCATAGACTTTAACTAATTGGATCTGACTTTTTCTACAGCTAAATATATTTATACCACCTTCATATCTTTTAACTGATTAAATATTATAATTTTCGATTTTAACAGATTTAGATTGATTCTAAGGAATCTGACAACATTTTTTAAAAATCCTGACAAATTAAATAAAATCAAAAGGTTACAAATAATCATGAGAAACTGCATCATGATTCATTTTTTTGAGTGTGTGTAAAGAAAATCTCTTGCAGTGCTATTTTAGCAATTAATTAAAATATTTTAAGGTTGCCACGAAACGAATGTTAGGACTGTCCTTTTTTCCCCATAACATGGAGTACATCCAGTTGAAATGGTAATAAAATGAGAGAAAAAAAAGAAGTTGGATTGCTTCATCTTTTGGGAACCAAGTTGGATCGAAGATGGATGTTGCTAACAAAATTAAGGTAGATTGACACACGCACAAGACACACTGATTGCTGTGAAGATAAAAGATTATTAGAATCAAAATAATGAAGTGTACAGATACATTGTTTATAACAATCACAGCCGCAGTGTCTTAAACAGTATAAAAAAATAAAAAAATAAAAAGTCAATTTAGAGAAATTTAAGGACCTTAATTGTCACGGTTTATGGGTCTGTGTGTTCTTTCTGTATGTTATGTGTCA
>CAIGQV010019070.1:24693767-24704355 GCA_903798115.1 Danio jaintianensis | reverse complement strand
TATATATATTACTCGCTATTGGGTCCTCGCTGTCTGGGTTCGTGACATTAATAAGTTTTTAAAAGTCTTGAATGCTATTTTTGTATCAGTATGCTAAAGTTTTCCTGAGTTTAATCTGTGAATATTGGGATAGTGTGTAGTTTCTGAAATCGATACAATCATGCTAGATTTGACCGCGGGGTCTTAAAAAGTTTTAAAAGTTGATATGTCAATTTAGAGAAATTTAAGGCCCTTAAAGTATTTAAAAGTCTTGAATGCTATTTTTGTATCAGTATGCTAAAGTTTTCCTTAATTTAATCTGTGAATATTGGGATGCTGCATAGTTTTGAATACATCCATAAAATCATGCTAGATTTGACATCACGCTGCTTTGTTTACTGCAGTAACCAAGGGAACACCGTTATTCATGCTGTTTTAGGCACCACCTGCTGATTTAGCATTTTTATTCAGTATATGAATAACATTTAAGTTTAGAATTAGTTTCTTACAAGCAGTATTCAGTCAATAATAATGTTGCCAATGTTACTAGTTGAAACCTAAAGTGGTGATGAGGTCTTAATGTATGCAAAAAATGTATGGAGTGTATTTTTAAGACTTGGTTGTGTTTTTGGGGTGCAAAACAATGTGTGTTCATGCTTTATTTGTAAAAAATCATGTTCTTTTTTTCATATTTCTTAAATTATATACTGCTACTCAGCTAACATGAAAATGAGGCCTCTACTAGCACGTGATTTGCCTCTGTTGTGTAAATACTGTCAGTCAGTGTAACTGTTAGCCGTATCAGTTTGAGCCTGAATCGGAGAGAAAATGAAGAGGACACAGCTGAACCTGATGCCTGCTCTCTAAAATAAAATCTGACAAGTGTCTTTCATATATATAAGCAAGTGTAATTAATATGAAACGTTCACATATCTTTTGTGAGTTCGTTATTTGAGATGTAGAATGCAGGGAAAGCAGCTGCATAGAGAGACACTGCACACGCTGGTGAAGATTGTGGGTGTTTACAGGGGTTTGATGGATTAATATGAATTTGTAGCTAAACTGTTAATGGTGCCAAACAGCATTTCCCCTTGTTTACATCCTTGATTACGTCCTTGCTACAAAATACCGTCAACGCTAGAAACTATGCATGTAATAGATCAATTTCAACAATTAAAAATACTTACAGGAACTGTTCCTTCTTTGAGGGGTTTTAAGCCGAATCCAGCAATGAACTGGGAGAGATTCTAGAAGCATTACAACATTATAACAACTAAGATCTTAAATTTGTGACATGGGAGTCATGTTTGTACTGTCTGACATGGTACAATCGTTTAGGATTATTAAACATTGCACAGTGTGAGCCGGGCTTTAGTTTACCCTTGTTATCTTGTTAGTCTTTATTTATTGTCTTCACCCCCTGGTCAGCTCTTTAAGTTAATTGTTTCCTCATCTGTGTATACTGTATATATACCCTGTTGTGTTAGCCCCTCATTGTCAGTTGTTCTTTTAAGTTACATATGTGATGTCATGTTGTTTTTGTTTGTTATGGTTTTGACCATACTTTGTTTATTCCGTTTATCTGCACTTATCAATACATTCATTCACTGGACTGCTATATATATATATATATATATATATACGCCTCTATATATAGCACAATATTGCATAAATGAAAAGTTTATAAAATATGTCCAGTGAACAGTAAGTTGTGAACTGTGCCTAAGATACAGCAGTATATTTTCAATTAAAAATCAACAATGGATTTAATTTGGCACAGTGGAGGCAGTCGGGTGAGACCTTTTTCACTGTTAAAAAAAAAGAAATGAATTAAATAAAACGAGAAACGAGATTGGTTGCCTAAAACAACTTTAAACATGGTTAACTTATTTTAAGTTAAATTAACATAAAAATATGCTGTCATGACTCATTGATCATATCTTTTTTTACAGTGCCGGGACGAGCTAACAGTTTTGGATATGAACATAAAAAAATTAAATAAACAAAAAAAACATAAAAATAAATCTCAGAGACCAACAGAGACACAACCTCCTTTTTCCCCACTCTGGATATCAGCTGTCTCCTGCAATCATTCACCTCGGGTACAATTACGCCCATTAGTTCATGTTGCTATGACTATCCAAAACAGAGAGTGCATTAATCACATCCCATTATCAGGCATTTTATCTTAACAGTGGGCCTGTGGTTTGCTTCTCCGCATTGAACAACGATCTGAATTATATCAACACAATGGCGATCCACAGAAACAGCCACTTTTTGGAGCCCAAACAGATGCTTTGAGTGCATAATGCATTCAAATAACAGCAGCTCGCCAGGCATTTCCACACTTTCCAAGTTTTCTGGATTTATCACAATCACACTGGTTGCGTCAGGCCTCATTTACTACAGATGTTGCCATTTTTTGCATACTTTTGCACACAGAAACACACACACACACATGCACTCTGTAAAGTATGTAAACGTATATCTATTTTAGTCATGGCTGTCCATGCAGATGCAAAATAACAATTCACTTCAACAAAACGCTATTTATTTCATATAAATGTGATTAAAATTAGAGAGCTGCATTAACTGCAGCACAAAGACAGATTGCAACTTAAATTTAGGATTGCTTAGTCAAGGTACTTTTTTTAGATGGGAACATTATGCAGCTAATCACATGGGAGGACAGCCTAGGATCACACCATTATGTTAAAGAAGGAAGGGAGACAAAGCCTCCAAAGATAGTGAGTATAGTGGTACAGTGATATACAGAGAGTGAAAGAGAGACGAGATATTGGGATTTAAGTGCGAGTGCATTGGAAGTAAATCAAGAAACGAGTGAAAAAGCAGCATCTACACTGTTAACAAAGTTTGCAAATTACACAGTATTTAACTGTAATATGAATTGTATTTTACTGTAGGATAGATTTTAAGTATATTACTGCATTTTAAAGTTGCATTGTGAAAATGACTATATTTTACAGTAAAGATACACAATACCATAAATACATATACAGCAAGATAAATGGTTCTGTAATTGTAAATACAGTAAGTTACTGGCAAACAGCTGCCAGCAAGTTACTGTAACTTCTACAGGAAATTGTTAACAGTGTAGCTGCATTTTTATGATGTTGGAGACCAAAGTGTCAGACTTTTCTGAATAAAATGTTAGACTTTTGTCTTTATTGATTGATTTATTTATTGTTTGTCTTTGCTGTGGTTCTGTGTTCAGTTGTTTAATTAAAGTTGTTCTGTATTAAATAATACTACCTGTTAAAAAATGATTGCTGAATTGGGCTAAAATCAAAACCTCCAAATGATGCTAAACAAATGAGATGGCTCTTTTATGGGAGCCAAGCCAAAAGTGATTTATTATCATTATTATTATTATTATTATTAAATGCTGAACTTCCTATTGCTACTGCTATAGCTGTAAAAGACCAACTGGAATGGTCAGCTTTTATTGTTGTCATGGAAAGCAACTCTTTGGTCTTCATCTGGACAAAATTCTGTTGGAGGGTTTCACTGTCTTAAAAAAAAAAAAAAAAACAGCTAGCAATTAGGGTTTATCAGGAAATTATACTGTATACACTCCTGTTATATTGTTACACAAGTTATACTGTATATAGCTCATTAAATAAACATACAAACAGTTATTTTACTCCTGTAAGGATAATTTCAAAAAGGACTAAGCAATGATCTCTGATTTTGATAGTACATGCATACATACAATATAAAAGCCTAATGAGTGTATTACTATTTTAAATACAAAATTTTAAATAGTAATAGCATAAAATAGCATTTTTTTACCCAGCTTTTTTACCATAATCATATTTTATTATGAGCCAAAACAAATCAGTTGACTGAACCGAACGTATATATTTTATTTTTATGTGCAATCATGATTTTAGCACATCTTGATGTTTTCAACCAGCGATTTCTCTATGGAACATCCTAAAATGTGCATAAAATGGGGTGGATGGAAACAAAACTAATGATAGACCACAGAAACATTAGATTCTGAGCCAAAACAGATGTTTTGAGAACATAATGCATTCAGAAAACAGCAGTTCACCATTTCCACTGTTTCCGAGTCCACAGAATTTATCAAAGCCCCACTAGCTGCTGTAGGCCTCATTTACCGCAGATGTTCACTATAGCTGTAGTTTTCAGATTCACAGCCTGAAGGATCTGGAGATCTAATGTCAGACTCATGTTCTGTGTTCAGTCTCTGAAGAAGACTTTGTGCGTCCTGAATTTCTCTGTTACTGAAGCATGTGTGTGTGGCTTGCAGATTTGTTTCCAGTGTGATAACATTTGTTTTAAAAGTCCCAGAGACTTTTATTAATGAGATTAAATGAGTCAATATCAGGAAACCTGTCTGATTCCACAGCCCAGTTATAGAGTAAGGTTTTTCATTTGTTTTGTTTGTGGTGATCGATAGAAGGAGCTCAGTATTGAGCTGAAAGTGTTTAACTCTAAACATGTATTTCATAGTATTGGGCCTGGTTGCAAATGGTTCATAAAATGTTAATGATTCCATATATATGCAAATATGATACTAAGCATTAAAAAACAAAATGTTAATATAGTTGTATAAAGTATAAGAAGATGTGTAGTCTGTTCACACGTAACTCAATTTTTACTACACATATTTGTATCCTGTCAGATGGTCTAGAATGAGAATGTCTATCAATAGAATAACTATCAACTACAGTGATAATTCCCATTTACCAAATCCTTGCATAAACAAACAACTTAAATAAATACAAAAAAACTATGAAGATATATATATATATATAAAGATATATATATATAATATGAAACAAACAATCAAATTAATACAATTCTTAATTAATAAAATGATTAATTAATACATTTATTAATTTAAATATATGACAATCCTTTAAGTAATTATTTAGTAAATTATTCTTTTCCTGAATAACTGAACTGAACGAATGAATGGAGGAAACAAATGAATGAATGAATGAATGAATGAATGAATGAATGAATGAACACACAATGAGAACAATTATTACAAAGTAAATTGTTTTTATGATTAACTGAAAACAAATGAATGTATGAATTAATAAATAAATTAACAAAGACAGCAATCCATTACAAAGTAAATCTTTATTTTTTTAATCGATGAATGATTGAATGAATGAATGAATGCATGCATCAATCAATCAATCAATCAATCAATCAATCAATCAATCAATCAATCAATCAATCAATCAATCAATCAATCAATCAATCAATCAAAGAAACAAACAATATTCATAAATAATTAACTGAATGAGTTAAGTAAACAAATTAATAAAAAAACTAGCAAAGAACAATCCTTTACAAAGTAAAAAAAAACCTCCGCCTTTACAATGCGAATTGTTTTTTTTATTATTAATTAACTGAGTAAATGAATGAATGAGTGAACACATTAAAAAGCAATCCAAAAACAAGCAAAGAACAATATTTTACAACGTAAATCATGTATTTCCTGAATAAATGAATGACCAAATGAACAAATTAATGAATAAATAGATTGATAAGCAAACACACAAGAACAAAGTAAATTATTTATTTCATTATTAAACAATTCATAAATCAGTAAACCAATAAACAAACGAACAAATAAAATGAATAAATTAATGAAAAAAATGAATAAATGAATGAATGAATGAATGAATGAATGAATGAACGAACATGGAATCCATCCATCCATTCACCCATTAGTCAACAAACTACAATGGCAATATACCTCTATCAAATGCAAAATAAAAAACATAAATGAACAAACAAATAAATATATACATATTGATAGATCAATGTACCAATGTCAATGTTTATGTGCATAAATAGACTGCCTCTTATTAACTTGTTCTCTGTAAATATTCAATGTAGTCTGTCAATTTATATGAAGTAAATAAAAAAATAAAAATCATGTATCTCTTTAAATGCTGACTGAAGAAGTAATTCTTGGGTAACTACACATTTTACAAGTCCTCCACTGCGGGAGACTCTGCTGTCACACTAAACTGATCTGACATGTTGCTGCCAACACTTATAGTTTCATATGCTAATGTCCAAACACATAAGTACAGCTTTAACCTACTTTATGCTTATTAGTGCTGAAAATCTCTATACTTTTGGTAAAGGTCACACTGCAGGATGCTGAATAAATGAACATGGGAGCAGGTGCACATAAACATTGCAAATTTAAATGATAGTAGGAGGTAAAACTTAAGCTCTTTTTTTTTTTTTTAATGGAAGCATCTTTACTTCCTGTTGGGATCCTGATTAGCTAAATTATGCTAAGAGAGCCGAGAGATTGCCTGATTAGAAAATGTTGTTTTTCACTTGACATCCATCAGTATCTGGTTTAATGTTTTAAGCCTACGGTTAAAATATAATTTGCTGTGTTTTCTTTGCTTTTTAAAATGTATTTCTATTGTATTATATCACATTAAGCTAAATGAAAATGGCCAATATTTATTTTATAGAAAGCAAAAATAAAGTATATACAAGGATTGGACAATGAAACTCCAAATGTCTGACTTTATGACATAATAATTCATTTGTATGGTGTAGAGCCTCCTTTTCCAGCCAATACAGCTCCACCAAAAGTGGTTCAATAATATCTAGATCTGGTGACTGTGCAGGCCATGAGAGATGTTTTACTTTACTTTCATGATCATCAAACCACCCTTTCACCAGTCTTGCTATGTGTATTGGTGCATTATCATCATCAGGATTATCATCCTGATGCACGGCACTGCCTTCAGGATACAATGTTTGAACCATTGTGTGCACATGGTCCTTCAGAATGGTTCGGTAGTCCTTGGCAGTGACGCACCCATCTAGCAAAAGCATTGGGCCTAAAGAATGCCATGATATTGCAGTCCAATCTATCACTGATCCACCCCCATGCTTCTCTCTGGGCATGCAATCTTTGGGGCTTCTCCACACCGTAACTCTCTTAATGTCTTTCTCTTAGTTCATTTCTGGACTTCTGGAAATCTGGACTTTACTAGAACTATGTTAAGCTGCTTTGACACAATCTACATTGTAAAAAGCGCTATATAAATAAACATGAATTGAATTGAATTGAATTTGAATTTAGGAACAATAACTCTCAAAAAATGTATTTGTTTCTTTTTAATTTTCATGTATTCAACTGAAAAGCAACAGTTTGTCATTTAGTTCGCTTCAGTTTGAGTACATAGAGTGCTAAATAAAAATATGTTGTTTAGAAGTATCTACTTTATATACTATATAAATCAATTTTGTTGGTAACTTGCTCAAATTAAATACGTTTTTAAAAGTGTATACATTTGTTTAATAGCTTAGGGAAAAGCTTTAATTGTGAGCTATTTAGCAATATTGCCCATTTCAAAATGTCAGTAAAGGGAGCTTTCAAAATCAAAACTCAGCCATAGAAAGGTAAAGCTGGGTCAAACAAGCAAACAACGAAAAGTGGCAGCTTGGTTTGATGACCCAATGTGAATTACAGAGGGCAGTCTTAAAGAGCTCTTTAATACGCAGAGTGCTGCAGGAAGAGAAAACACACAAACAACAACACATACAGAAACACGTAATTGGCCGTGACCTTTTGAGCAAGGCTCCTGCAGAACTGGGCAGCTCTTCAAAAGAGTGTTTTGATGGAGACAGGAAAAGCGGCACCATACTCTCAGAGACAGGCCTCTATTCAGCGCCACTGCATGCAGCTGTCCCTCTAGGCCACTTTCTTTGATGTGATAAGAAAAATTATTTAAAGATATACGCTGCTTTTTTGAAGATAGCTTTCTATGCGGATTTGGAAATATTACCGCTGCTTTTCTCAGTGGCTGTAAGATTGTGCAATAGTCTGGGTTTGATCATAGGCAGGGTTTGAGAAGATGCAGGGGGTGCTCCTAGTGGCCAGCATTGAGATGTTAGTATTGGAGCATGAAAATTAAATGAATGAAACAATAAATAAATACATACAGTAGCATTTGTAATCAATATAATCAGTATTTCTCCACCAAAAATACTGAGCCTGAAGGATATGTATAAATGTACACAGGTATTTTTATTTAGCATTTGTTTAAAAAAATAAAGAAATCTGCATGAAAACGCACCATGCCTTGCATGAGCAAATTGCATACAAGTCAATGCAAATGTGAGAACAGAGCTGGATTACTGTCCTGTGGTGAGAACAATGTTGGCTAATCAGAAATGAGAAAACAACGCACATGCTTACAGTATGTCATGAGGCAAAAGCTTAGTGCCCACACAACCACACTGTACTCTGAAAATCTTCACTCTGGCTGGGGTTTTCAGAAAGTTTTGGTTTCAGTCAGCTGATACTGTGTTTTTGTGTGGACAAATGGCCAAACTGCTTCGAAAATACTGCAGTTTTGGTGTGGACACAGCCTGAGATCCTGTACACACAGAAACATTGGTTAGCTGTATATTATGGGATTAGATTTGTGCCAAATTAAACGAACAAAACCAATCAGAGAAGATCGCAGGTAGGTCCCCGCCCATGGGAGATTTGTGCCAGAATGGCAAACGTAAATTTGTGAAGCGCAAACAAAATCTTATAAAGCAAAAATGAAAACACCGGCAGCGCATTTTAGGCCAGGCAAACAATGTCAGCATGTTATCAACTCCTACTGCATGGGATCTAAAGGCAAAGCTCACAATTCATGTGCTCACACTATATGGTCTGATTGTTCAGCAGCGGCCTGACTGCTCACACTCCGTATGAAATCAGCACGTAACACCTTCTTCTTCTTCTTCTTCTTCTTCTTCTTCTTCTTCTTCTTTTGTGGTTGGTAAATCAGTAAATTATGTATTTATGCCACCCAATGAGAAGGAGTGTGAATGATTTTATGAACAGAATATCATACACTTTTAATAGTTTAATTGTTCTGGAATATATTCATTAATATTGCACCAGTGCACCCCAGTGAACCAAGAAGTTTGTGTCTGTCAGTTTTCGCGCAGGTACAGTGAGGGCACAAACACTGAGTTTGTAGCTCTGATCATGAGGGCCGAGCTAAATTTCTGACATGCCAGAAAACCATCCGATCATTCAAGGGAGAGTTTAATTATTATTATTAAAATATATATTTATTTTTTGTTTTTGTTTGGTCGTTTTGTTTTTTATGAGGGAAAAAAAATGTTTGGACAAGGGACGCTTTTTCTTTGCGTGGATGTACCCTGAATCACTGTAAGAGAAACACCTGTGACCATGGAGGTAGAGCTATCGCCTCTGGCCCCAGGTTGGAGCCAACTGTAAGGCCTATCCTGGAGTGCATGCCATTGAATGTGGTGTCCTCAAGAACCAGCTGAGGATTGTCAGCTCATCAGGTTCTCAACAGAGGCAGCTTTCACCCTTATTCTGGCCTTGGAAATATCTTCAAATAATCTACCAACTGATTCTCCAGGTGACCCCCCAGTCACTTGCTGGCTCTGTCCTTCACTCTCCTACTTCACTGATGTTGAACAGCTCTTCAGCTTACTGTGGATTTCTTCACCACAGACCTCCAGATCTGACTCCAACTTGCCCAGTCAGTCCATTTGCTTCATTTTGGGTTTGTGCACCCTTAGCCCCGCCACATATCATTAACTACACTAAGGCATGTTCCATGCTTAATCAAAGGCATTAGCAAGTAAATCAATGTTTGAGGGCTACTAGAAGGCTAGAATGTGAGTTTTTTTTTATCAAGGTTTGATCAAAAATCTGCAGGACTGTGCAGTAGAGCTGGATGATTAATTGAAATGAGATTGAGTAAAGTTCTGATTGTCAGGGAAGCACAGTTGTGTGATCAGTAGTAAATCTCCTTCAAAGGCCAGAGGGCGATCTCATGCAGAAAATTCTAACATCTATAAAGAGCAAACTCAGGATATCCCCATAGAGTTGCATAATACACAAAAGATTTAACTGCATTCATTGATTCAGCCTGACTAATCTATATAATAGTCAGATGACTATTGGTCATCTTACAGAAGGATTTATTTCAAACACTCGACTGAAGTTATGAAGTGAGTAAAAATATGTGATTATATGTGGTGTTTTCATGTGCAGCATTTCCTACACAGAGCCATAGTTCACTGTCATTATCACAGAATGATTATCTCAATGTTATTATTACTATCTGATTAAATTGTTTTTAATTTTGAACATTTTGCATAACTTCTCAGTGAACTACAGCTCTGCTCCAAAATGCTGCTCCATCTAAAAGCATGTGCTGGAGGTTTACTAGAACCATTGTTGCTGACAAAATGCACATGGCAATAGCCTTTGATTAATCAACCAGCCCTACAAACTTGCCTACCTCTTGGTCTACAAATGTATCCCAGCCATCTACCCTTTCAGCTAGGTGTGAGAATCTTTAGGGACTTCATGGTCCAATTCCTATTCTGAGAGTCATGATTAGATTCCAAAATTATTCTTTAACTACACTTATGACTTGCACTTCAGAATTAGAGTTTCTGGGCTTTTGATTATGATTGGAATCAATGTAGGACAGTACTGCTATCTTAAAAAATATTTATTTAAATATACATATATATATATATATATATATATATATATATATATATATATATATATATATAT
>CAIGQV010019070.1:24664462-24693757 GCA_903798115.1 Danio jaintianensis | reverse complement strand
TATATATATATATATATATATATATATATATATATATATATATATATTTGGCATGAACAAGCTCTGCATGTAACATTAAAACATCCTTACATTACAAAGAGCAATTATAAAGAACGTAACGGTTACTAAAGTAACCCTCGTTCCCCGAGGGGGGGGGGGAACGGAAATGCTATGTGGAAACTTCCACTATGGAGATTTCGTCAGAAAGCCAATCATTCTGAAGGGTAATTAAACGGGCCAATGAAATGCCAATGAGTTGGCGGTGTCAGTGTGCACAGCTGGCAGCAATCATAATCAGCTTGTGAATAAGAATGCCGGCTGTGCCACACAACCACACCTTTTCTAGCTGAAGAAGCCGAACTACAGCTGTCAGCTAAGGCGCAATCCCTGTGGCGAAGGAACATAGCATTTCCGTTCCCCCCCTCGGGGAACGAGGGTTACTTTAGTAACCGTTACGTTCCCCAGCGGGAGGGGAACTACAATGCTATGTGGAAACTTCCACTATGGGGAAATCTATGGAAAACGCCACAGTGATTGAACCTTACCACGTCGCTGGTGAGAGGTTTGCCAGGCTCCGGCGTGAGCGCACCATCATCACCAGAGACGCAGCCCACCAACGTGTCCCCTGGCCCTAACTTACCTTACTTACCTGTGAAGCACTTAAAGGCTTATTTATATTTTTTGGGGAGTCGTAAAAAAATACACCTAGTTAAGATACTAAGAATTTTAAATTACGACAGTATGTTGGGAAGCGTGCAGTCCCGATAGGGAGGACGCTGCGGAGGCCACCTGCTGCCCAATGGGGAGACCTGGTGGCAGGAAGACATATGGACTAACCCTGAAAGGGGGAGAACACATATGAAGGATGGTTAGCGGGGAGGGAAGACACGGGCCCGCCTAAGAGGAGGAACTACACCGTGGCTGAGTGAAGCATATGGTATCGCCAGCGGGGATCGCGCATAGCAGGCACCTATACCCAGAACGCGGGCTGACCAAGTGGGCATGCCAACTACGTAATGGGCCAGGCACCTGACTCCTCCGCTGAGTCAGATGCTGGGGGCCTCGGAGGAACTCTGCAGGGTTCGCCAAATGGGGAACTCAACTGAACAGAGTGAATAAGCGCACAAATCTGTGTTAGAGAGAAAGGCGCAGCAAGCGTGTTTCAACACCGTACTGAATTTCCTCATTCACTGGCGTATCCAGCACACATGAGGAAAATCAGCCCACTCAAAGATTATAGAATCTTTACGAATGTATTAGGTGTCGCCCAGCCCGCAGCTCTACAGATGTCTGTTAGAGAGGCGCCGCGTGCTTACGCTAAAGAGAAGGTGATACTCTTAGTCGAGTGCGCTCTCACTCCCGGGGTACGCGGCTCACCCTGGCATAGAAAAGCGAGGGAGATGGCATCCACTATCCAGTGGGCCAACCTCAGAATAGATACGGCACTTCCCGTCTGCCGATCATAACAGAAAAGGAGCTGCTTAGAGTCGTAAGCTCTAATGCGGTCACAAGCGCCGAGCGCTAACAGGACACAGCAAAGAAAGGGGCTGGGTCTGCCTCCTCCGTGGGCAGCGCTTGCAGGTTCACTACATAGTCTAAAGAAGCGCTGTAGGAACCTCGGGCACGTAGGTGGGCCGGGGTCTCAGGAAAACGTGAGAGTGGGCCGGCCCGAATTGCTGGCACACTTTGCTGACCGAAAATGCCTCCAGATACCCGACCCTCTTGACCAATGCCAACGCAACCAGCAGAGCTGTCTACCTGGACAGAAAACTTAAAGATACTGAGTCGAGTGGATCGAGCAGACCTCTCCTAAGAGAGATCTCCAAGTGGGTATGAGAGGGGGACAGGATTGATTTAATTAACCAGCGTCTCACGCCTCTGGGAACTGGATGATGAGGCGATGCTTTCCCAGCACGTCGCCATCCCCGTGTCCTTAGAGCGGGGATGATCGTAACGCCAACCCCTCAGTGCGGAGTGGACAGCCTTAGCTCCAGCCAGCTGAAGGAGGAAAGCATCACACTGATCTGGCATGTCCGGGGTCTTTCTCTGAGAGAAGTACACCACACAGCAAATAGACTCCACTTCAGGGCGTAGGCATGCCTCGTAGAGGGTGCTCTAGCCTGAGTGACGGTGTTAACCACCGAACCGGTAGGTCACCTAAGTCCTCCGCACTCCATCTATGGACCACACGTGATTCCAGAGATCTGGGCGCGGGTGCCAGATGGTGCCTGTTCCAAAGAAGAAGGTGCCTCTTCAAAGGGATATGCCAGGGAGGGGCCGTCACGAGGAGAGAGCTGAAATACAGATCAGATTGAGCCAGAGAGGCGCAATAACAGACCTGGTCCTCGTCCTCCCTGACGTAACACAGTATCTGCGAGTAGGCTCACTGGAGAGAAATGCGTATTTACGCATGCCCAGGGGCCAGCTGTGTTAGCCAGCGCGCAGAGCGCACCTATAACAGCTGGACAGCCTGGGGTGAAGTCTCAGTTTTCCCGGGCGTAAACTGCCGTGAGAGCGCATCGGCTGCACGGTTGAGTTCGCCGGGGGAAAAAATGGCACGCAGCGGTTCCGCCGCGTATGACTCCGGAGGAGCAGACGGCGAGCGAGCTGAGACATGCGGCGAGAGCGGATACCCCCTGTGCGGTTGATATACGCCATCGTCGCCGTGCTGTCCGTCCTGACCAGCACGTGTTTCCCCTCTAGCACCGGTAAAAACAGTGCAGCGCGAGATACACTGCCAACAGCTCCAGGCAATTAATATGCCAATGCAACCGGGTTCCTTCCACGGACCCGCAGCTGCATTCCCGCAACACACGGCCCCCCAGCGCGTACTGGAAGCATCCGTCGAAACGACGACATGCCTGGACACTTGTTCTAGAGGCACACAGGCCTGTAGAAATGCAGGGTCCGTCCAGAGACTGAGGGCACGGCGACACAGCGGAGTGACAGTCACCCGCTGTGCCATGTGCCATGCGCGTCTAGGGACCTGATCGGGAAGCCAATGCTGAAGCGGTCTCATATGGAACAGCCCGAGCGGCGTGAAGCGGCCACGGATGCCATATGCCCCAGGAGCCTCTAAAATGATATCAGTGGGACCACAGTTTTCCTGTCGAACTCTCTCAGACAGGTCAGCATCAGCCCAGCGCGCTCTCGAGGGAGGCGCGCCGTCATGGTGATCAAGTCCAGCTCCAACCCGAGAAAAAAGATGCTCTGCACGGGGGCGAGCCTACTCCTTTCTCGGTTGACCCGAAACCCCAACAGGTCGAGGTGCCGGAGCACCCAGTCCCTGTACATAATCAATTGATCCCGCGAGTGAGCTAAAAAGCCAGTCATCGAGATTATGGAGTATGCAGATGCCCGCGAGCCGAAGGGGCATTAGGGCATCCTCCGCGAGCTTCGTGAAACCCGCGGAGACAGGGAGAGCCAGAAAGGGAGGACTTTGTACTATGATGCTCGACCCTCGCACGCAAACCGCAGCCGGTGGCGTGGGAAAATGGAGAAATGAATGCACGTGTCCTTCAGGTCTATCGCTGCAGACCAATCCTGAGGACGGACGCACCGGGGGATGTGCTTCTGCATGAGCATTCTGAGCGGCTGCTTGTAAGGCAGCGGGTCAAAATGCGCAGAACTAGAATTGGTCATAACCCACTGCTCTTTTAGGGTACGATGAAGTACAGACTAAAAAGCCCATACCTCATCTCGGCTGGAGGGACCGGCTTGATTGCATCCTTCGCCAGGAGGACAGCAATCTCCTCGCACAAGAGAGGGGCGGACACAGGGCTGACACCTGGTGTAATACACGCCCGTGAACTTGGGGGACCGTATAGCGAACTGAATCGCATAGCCGAGTCTGATTGTCCGAATGAGCCATCGCGACGGGCTGGGCAGCGCTAACCAGGCTGGCAGAGCCCACGCGAGTGACATCATCGGTGCAATAACTGACGCACCAGCGGTGGGGCAGCACGGGATGGGAGAGCTCACCCCGGGAGGCATGCGTCCCAAGGAAGAGCGGAAGTTAAGAGGTTTAATCCTAACTTCGTCCCAAGAGCCCGCAGGGCGGCTAGGAGTGCGAGAGAAAGGAGCCCGTCCTCTGGCTCTCACAGAGCCTGTGGCGAAGAGCACCGATCCTGCGAGCTGTAAGGCATAGCGTCCCATACTGGCAGTGTTCGGGCTATCACACCCGGAGAGAGGAAAAAATTGCTCTTAAAAAATTTAGTAGCCATACGGCCTTTTTGTTAATGATATGGGTGTCCCTGGCCCTCCTCCAGGGAAAGAGCAAACATCCTTTTCTCCGTGTGGCCCGTCTCAGGGATGCTTCGCGGTCCGTAGTGGACTTAGCAGCGCCCTGAGGCGGGGGGCGGTGATCGTCTGTGAGGTGCTTAACGCTGCCGCTTAACCAGTTGAACGGACAGGGCGGCGGAGCAGATTTTGGAGCCACAGACGAGCGCCCTCTGCGAGAAGCAACCAAAGTGGACGAATCGACGGGGAGAGCGGTTTTTGAGCCCGCCGATCGCACTTGACTACTCTTTCACCGAAGTGAATTCCTGGGTGAACTCACCCCGGTGTCGCCGAACAGGCCAGCCTGGGATATGGGTGTGTTAAGAAAGCGAACTTTGTCAACGACACGCATATCTGCCAGGTTTAGCCAGAGGTGGCGTTCCTGGACCACTAGTGTGGTCATCGTCCTTCCCAGGGCACTCGCAGCCGACCTGGTGTTTTTAGAGCAAAGTCGGTTGCAGTGCGTAGTGCATTAAGCCTGGGTCGGAACCTTCCTCGTGCCGCTGGGCCAGCGCTTGCACTAGCCATAGCAAGCAAAACGGAAGCAGCCTGGCCCGCAGCAGTGTAGGCTCTGGCCCTGAGGGACGCAGACAACCTACACGCTTTGGACGGGAGCCGAGGCTAACCACGCCAGGAAGGGGCACCGCGCGGGCAAGATTGACCGCGCTAGCACACTCGACCTGGGGTTTTGCCTCGTACCCCCTGGCTGCTCCGTCATCGAGGAAGGTGAGGGCGGAGCGCACGCAGACCGGGCAGAAAAAGGTGCCCTCAGCGCTGCGTGAACTTACTGTGCACCTCCGGGAAGAAGGGGACGGGAGGCTTAGAGGGTTTCCCCTTCTTATCCTCCACGTAACACCCGTCTAATCGGTCCGGTGACGAAGCTGGGGGACAAGCCATCTCCAGCCTCGTTGCCAAAGCAGCCCGGGTTAGCACGGCCATCATATCAGATGCCATATCCGGAGCCTCGCTTACCACCCCTGAGGGAGGAAGCGGGTCCGAATTGTCATCGGAAAATGACAGCCCACCCTCCGATGCAGCGATGGACATCTGGTCCTCGGTGTCATCGAGTGAGAGGGTGACCCTCCCGAAGGATGGTGCGCTTCTCTCACTCGAAGCTTGGATGGAGCGCGCTGAGGAATGGGAGGTCCGCAAGCCCGAGGGCGGCGGATTGACCCCCACTGTGACCCTCAGATCTGCCCGAGTGCCAACCGCTACTTGCGGGGGACAACAGGAGTGGTTCGCCCTTTTGCAAGAGCGAGCCGCGATCTTAGCTGCGCAACAGACATGCCATCGCAGTGATGGCATGCGCTGCCCGCGAGCACCGCATTAACATGCTGGTCCCCCAGACATGCAATACAGTGCTCGTGCCCATCATCCGTGGACAGGAAACCACCGCATCCAGAAACGCACGGTCGGAGTGACGTCTTTAAAAAGACGCGCTGCACGACCGTGTTGCTCTTTTAGGAAATTTGCTTAAATTTATACGCACCGCTCTTGAAGTACCGGTTCAGCGAAACGCCCAGGGACAGGAGAAACCCAGCTCGACCACCGCTGCTCGCGTTGTTGCTTGCGCTGGAACCGGGAGAAATCAGCCTCTCAGAAGACGGCAGCTTTCTCTCACTCTCTCTCGAACAAAGTCGGAGGATGACAGCAAAACGTCTCTTTCAGACTGCACATGAGGCTTCTGAAAGCGAAAAATTGTGGTTGTGTGGCACAGCGGGCATTCTTATTCACAAGCTGATTATGATTGCTGCCAGCTGTGCACGCTGACACCGCCAACTCATTGGCATTTCATTGGCCCGTTTAATTACTCTTCAGAATGATTGGCTTTCTGAAGAAATCCCCATAGTGGAAGTTTCCACATAGCATTGTAGTTCCCCTCCCGCTGGGGAACAACCAGTTCTTTATAATTGCATTACATTTTTTAAGTTAAAGGGGTGGTCCACTATGATATCATATTTTAAACTTTAGTTGATGTGTAATGTTGCTGTGTGGACATAAACAACGTCTCTGAAGGGAAGATGTTCAAAGTTTAATGCAAAGGGAGACATTGGCTTTTACAGAGTTAGCTTAGCAAAGCCTACAGCAAACGAATTTGTGGACTACAAAAAAAATATATCCGGGCTAATGAGATCACAAACGTTCCAGGTTACGCGCATTCACTGCGCATACATCTCGCGCAGCAAAGGGGCGTGGCCACAAACACGTTAGTAGAGAAAGGAAAATGCCATCCAAACGCTGCTATTTCCATGGATCTGTTTCACTATTTGGCCTTCCAAGGGACGTGACACAAAGAGAGAAGCGGTTAAAATTCATTTTTAATTATGTTCCATTATGTTATAAAAAAGATATAGCTCTCTGTGCAAAGCATTTTGCAAAGGATAGCTTTCACAATTGGTCGCAGTTAAGTGCTGGATTCAGCCAAAAACTCCTCAAAGAAGAAGCAGTACCTATGATAAAAGAAGAACCTGTGGCATGTGAGCCACAACCTGTAAGTACTTCTTTTTGTTAAAATTGATATCTTACATGCATAGTTTCTAGTGTGCATTTTAGGTTATGTTGTAGTAAGGACGTAAACAAGGATACAAACAACGATAAACGCGGTTTGTCACTAGCAATTATTATTAGCAATTTAGCTCATGCCTGCCAACATTTGTGCCCGAATTTCCCGAGAACGGGGTGTGTGGGGAATGTGGTTTGGTGTGGTGGTCTCTGAGTAACAAAGTTGAGAACCGGGGGGGGGTGGATGGGCTGCGGGTGTATGTGATGTTAATAACTGTACCATGTTTTCGGCTGGTGGCGATCAGATGCTCTACCAAAATTGATGACCTGGCGTAGGGATGAAATTACGGAAGTTTTCCGGGAGAAATAACACGACGGGGGGTGGCAGGAGATGAATGTGAAATACGAGAGACTCTCGGGAAAAACGGGAGTTTGGCGGGTATAATTTAGCTACAAACATATGTATCCGTTTTACACCTGTAAACATCCACGATCGTCAACAGCGACTAGATTGTATCTGTATGCGTCAGCATTCCGTGAGTTTTACATTTGAAATAATGGAGTATATTATGTACAGACATCCCAAGTCTCCCTGAGGCGCCACCACCGCCCCCTCCCCTACTTGTTTTACTAGATGTAAAACAAGAAAAAAGAACGTACAACACTGCGGTCAAGCCAGCAGCACTTCATAAAAACAGTCAAGATGGCAGCAATGCATTGTTGAGCATGCGTACTATTACGGTAATTTCGTGAACCGCTTTACTCAGAAGAAATAAAATACCACATCATATAATTTATTCCTTTTTCTGCAATGTATGTTTCATTATTTATTTATTTACAAAAGTGTGTTGTTTTCAGAATAGGTTTGTCCATGCTTTCATTATATTTCCATTCACTTATTCAGCATAAACATACTCTTTATAAATACCTGAAGTGCGTTTTAATTTGTCCTAGCCTTACTACAGTATAATGTCATTATGATTGCATTTTTATGACGTGGTTAAACCTCAGAAAGTGAACAAAAAACCAAAGTAGACAATTTTACCTGCTATCTATTAGAAACGGAGACTTTACAGCCATCTTATAATGTATCATTTCCTATATACACTACTATGAGATGCTGAAATGAAATGCTGATGGCTTGACCACATTCCTCCTCTTACCAACGAACAAAAAAAAACCCATACCATTTAGAAACATCTTGCATGAGTCGCGTTTGCATGGGTTCAGCTGTGTCCTCTTCATTTTCTGTGTCTGACTTAGGCTCAAACTGATACGGCTTCACTGACATTATTTACAGTCTGACAGACAGCATGCAGGAGAGGCATGACGTTTCCTGCTGACGTGAAGCCGATCCTCCAATCAAAACACATTAGGTTAGCTGACTAATCAGAGCCCTTTGAGGGCGGGCCTTATAGGAGGAACCAGGAAATATGATGGTCGTTTCCATGTGAGCTCCGTAGCTTTATAAAATGAAGGTAAGATATGTGAACAAATAATGTATTTTTTTACAAATGAATCACGAACACACATTGTTTTGCACCCCATAAACACAATCCAACCTTAAAAAAAACACTGTGGACCACCCCTTTAAGTTTGTTTATAGGGCGGCGCAGTGGCGAGCACTGTCACCTCACAGCAAGAAGGTCGCTGTTTCTAGCCTCTACTAGGTCAGTTGGCATTTCTGTGTGGAGTTTACATGTTCTCCTCGTGTTTGCGTGGGTTTTGTCTGGGTGCTTCGGTTTCCCCCACAGTCCAAAGACATGCGCTATAGGTGAATTGGGTAAGCTAAATTGGCCGTAGTGTATGTGTGTGATTGAGTGTGTATGGATGTTTCCCAGTGATGGGTTACGGCTGGAAGGGCATCCGCTGCGTAAAGCATATGCTGGATAAGTTAGCGGTTCATTCCGCTGTGGCAACCCCTGATTAATAAAGGGACTACGCCGAAAATGAATGAATGAAGTTTGTTTATAACCTATTAACAAAGAAAAATGTCTCAAAAGCAAAAATGTTTATATAAAAATGACATTTAACAATTGTATTGGAATTGTTTTTTCCACAGAGAACTAGATGTAAAACATAATAGTACACAATGCTTCATTCATTTGCAACACTTTCGCTTTCATTCACAGTCTGCATTTGCAGAACATAAGACATGAGTGACGTACAATTATGTTGTAGTCAGTGTCTATGTATCACGTTAAAACCCCCCTGCATGCATTCTTTAGTTCTTTAGGGATTCTAAACTGGTCACAGACAAGACAAGTTTGTTTTTCCAAATTAAGCAAATTTGACCTCATACAGTACGTAGATGGGCCTGTCAATACCTGTTATCTTTCTGTTTCTAGCTTGCGCCCATGCAAGTCCTGCCCGTTGCAATCTAATTTGGATACATAATCAGTTCTAAACGTTTGAGAATCATTTCACATTTTCTATCAAAAGAATTGCAATGCATCAATTAAACCGACTCTACATTCTGGTTTTGGAGTGAACTTTTAGGCCTTTGCTCTTGCCTATGCCACAGCCCTTCAACCCGTCAGCTCCTCTGGGTACCTTCTGGTTCTTGATCCTTATTATTACCTCTTGTCTTGCCCTAGTCTGCCAGACCCACACTGTCATATATATATGAGCATACAGTGTCAGACTTGATTGACATCCATACAGTTTTTCTGAGATCTTCTCTGTCAACAGGTACACCTCAGTCAGTTGATGCCCACCAGGTCCCCCCGAAAGAGCCCTATCAAAGAGCCCTATCCTTCAACTCCAGTGTCTTGTCATTTTTCAACTCTTGTCCTCTTCCATAGTGTCATTCCTTGCTCCTTTCACCAATGTACTTTGTTTAAAAAAAAAAAAAAAACTTCTATTAAAAGGTTACTTAAGGTAAAATGTTTTAAGCTTTTATTGGTGTATTTCTAAGAAGATACAAAATATAAGGCAGTTTTAATTAACAAATATCCTTCTCTGCTGAATGCTCTGTGAATGTATGATATTCTGTACTGTACATTTATTAGCAGCTGCATTTAATTATTGCCAAACCTAACACTCCAGGCGTTGAACATATATTCCCCAATGTGTTAACTTGGCAAATATTTCCATACGTAGCTTTTAAATATGTAACATTTTACAAATTCCTTCCCCGTGGCCTTGAAAAAAAAAAAAAAATAATCTAAAGCACACTTCTGAAGATTTGCAATGCAACGTGGTAATGCAAATGGACTCTGACTGCCTGAAATATGGTTATTTTGGTTGTTTGGGAGTGATACTCCACATCCTATTTACTGCACATTTTGCGTGCCCTCATTTTTTGTCATTGATGTCTAACTTGTTCCTTCAGCTCACTATTCTGAATAGCAAAATGAAACAGAGGCCTATTTAAACTAGAAAGAAACCTAAAACTGCCACTGAACACCAGATTCACAATTTGACAGCATGAGCTCCAAAAACTCAGCAAAATCATATTTAGAAAGGATGTTTGCCAGGAACACTGCAGCTGTCATATCGCATCCTGTCCTCCAGATTCACTTATTGTTGCGATTATACAATTACATAAGGCTTTAACGTCCAATCTCTTTAACCAAACAACCAATGATGTGACCGTGTGCTTTGCAGATCAATCATCATTAACAAATTTGATACATAATGCATAAAATAGTGAAATAAAGCAGATTTGACATATTATATCACATTTTGTGCATACAACATAAGGGCTTGCTTTGGGGAACAGCGTGTGTTAAGTATATTAATGCAGCATGAACATGGGCATGATGATGTATAGTGTTAGCATTGAAAGCTAAAGAGTTTGAGTCATGCGTTTGCTCAGCCATTAAACAAGGAGGTCAAACTTTATTGCTCACACAAACACACAAATAAGATCTTATCAGCTCTTGAGACAGTAATTCAACACTCGACAGCCCACACTGATTTAAACCCTGAACACTCTCTCTTCCAGTGCTGTAATCTTTCCCTGAACAACAGTTAAATCACTGATGTTTACAGGCATGTAAACAGAGCTTTACATCATCAGAAGAGGCATGCCACAACTTCTAAAGAAATTTCTTGTCCAATGCAGCATGTGTTTAGAGCATTCAAATATGATACAACTATTAAAAAAATAAGCACGCAAAAATGACATGCCCTTATACTGGGTTCACACCAAACACAGATCACTTGAGTGCGTGGGACAAAAAAACGTATACGTCCAAAAAAATAAATAAATAAATAAATGAGATAACCATGTGACATTAATTGTATGTGTGAACTTTGTGTACACAAGCAGTTTGGGGATATTTTCGCGAGACCATGAGTCTGCATTCTAAACATTAAAATAGTGTCATGCGGTAAAGAACGTTTATGTCCACTAAGAAGAATGGAAATGCCGCTTGCTGTCATGTCCACTTCGGACATTAAAAGGCAAAACTTCGGCAAAAAAAGGAGAGCCGACATGAACAAATGGAAGGACAAAGTAAGAAAGCCTTTGAGGGATGCTGGGAAAGCATATCTGAATCAAAGAGGAGAACAAAAACCAGGGAAAAATCCACCGAAAGAGGGGAGTGTTGAGTTGAGAGTTGAGTTATCAAAATAAACCACATATCATATCTAATAAAATTGTATCAATGCATATTTCCAGCCAGTCCTGTGTAAACTACGGCAAGCAGAGTTTATTTGTTTATATATTTATTTATATCGTGAGATGGTGGAGCGCAAGAACAGTTTGAAGTAGTATATACACAGGTGCGAGGTGCCAGCCTTTCTAAATAAACGACAAGGTGCACTATTGGAGCCATCTAAACATACAAGAGGTGATCAATCGTTCAGAGACTATGCCCATCATGATAAAGATTTATTTATTTATTTATTTATTTATTTATTTATTTATTTATTTATTTATTTATTTATTTATTTATTTATTTTTGTTTATTGTTAATAATTGATTGTTATTGCCTGTACTGTAAGAAGGTCAATGTATTGTACATTGTTCATATTGTATTCCCTGTTTTTAAATAATAATAATAATAATCATAAACTTGAAAAAAATGCTTAATATTAACCAGAATTTTCTGTTACTGTATTAAAACTAATATAAAGGAATCAGATCTTTAGTGGTTTAAAGTGATATGATGAATTGGAGTTATACTGTTATTCCGCACTAACTGGACACATACTGTTCTTCCACATTTGAGAAATATAAATCACAATAACTTTGTCATTTTAATACTGACACAGAAAAATTTTATCTCCTTAGAATTGAGAAGCTTTTATTGTCTATCGTCAAGTAAAATAAAAAAATATATATAATATAATGTTCACAATCCAAATGAAAAAAATCTTATTACTCAAGACAAAATTTGAAAACATGGACTTAAGTTTACTCACAGGATGTTTTTCACCTCATGCAAATATTACACTCAAGTTGAACGATTTTAAGTTGTGCAATAGGCGTAACTGAGATGAATACTGCATGTTTGTGGCAAACAAGCCTCTAATCACGCGTCTGCATTGATTTTGTATGAAACTTACTTGCGCAAATACTCTATTCACACGTTTGTTGTAAACCCAGCAATAGACTTTAAAAATTATATATAAGTATTTCAAAAAAGAAAATAGATAAGTCAATAAATAAATATAATAAATTAACAAACAAACATTAGATTATTTGTGTGTCTTGTGGACAAATGCAAATAATATTCAAAATAAAAATTATATTCTTAATAAACATATAAACAATTATACATTACAATGACAATAACGACAACAACAACTATATTATTATAATACATCATTATTATTATTATTATTATTATTATTATTATTATTATTATTATTGGGCAACTGTTCTTGTTAGTAGTAGTAGTACTAGTAGTAGTAGTACTAAATATTTGTTTTTATTCAAGTCTTACCCTACAAAGGGCATCGACTCCCACAAAAATTTACTAAAAGGTCCTCAATTAACAGCAGACCATTAAGCCCATTAATGCTTTTTAAAGTACTCTTACTAAACTGATATGAGTTTTTTTGTTGCACAAACATAACAGACCACCTGAATGCGATACGTGTTCCTGCCATAGTGATTTATACTAATGCATTTGAATCAAAACCCATTGTCTATTCAAACTTCATTTCGAAATCACTGGCAAACGAGTTCAAGAGGTTTCGCACAGTGAGAAAACCGCCACACGAAGCGCATCATTGTTATGATTGATCACTTATATAAGTGCGCTCGAACAACAAGCCTCAATACCAAATGATAATTACATCAACTCGACGGCTTCATCAAAAAATGCTGCGATAATTTAATCTGACCCAGTTTGTATGATTCGTTTTTCTAGGTCTTGAACTCGACATGTATTTTTCAAGTCAATAATCCATCATAAGATGCTTAATCCTGCCCTGCCAACACACCAAGCGTTCAATCGTCGTCCTCTCTGCTTGTTTAACTCCTCATGACATCCTATTTTCACAGCGAGATTCGACATAAGGAAAATGTAACAAGCAAAGACAAATCCCGTGTCCTTGAATGGCTAAATTCTGCTAGGCATTCTGCTGATGTTAGCCTTAATTAGCACAGAGCTGCATGGATACCCTCAGGAAAATAAACTTGGCAGAGGAGTGAGTAGGTTTGAATGCTGCTCAGTTTGGAGATAACCTTTCTCAGTCAGTAAACATGTAATGTCAGTCAGCTCCCAGTCTACAGCCTAAATGACCCCGAAACGCTCTGCCACCCAGCCACTCCAGATACTGTCATCATCTACTCTCTGCTGTAGTGTCTGAATGAGTGTGTGAAGCTCCACTGCTGAATGAGGTCAGCCAGACAGATGTGGTCTTGACACATTACCGCTGGTTAGCATAGACAAGCTTTCAGACCCCCGCTGCTATTCATTCGCTGCCCACACTGCGATAAGGGCCCTACGGGTTGGTTATTACAGCTGCTTTTGCCCTAACTTGTCCCGCTTCACACTTATGTATAAACATATATGGAATTAACAAAACAAAATATCAATGCATCCCTACACTTTCCATATGTTTGACTTAAATATGGTTCCAGACATAACAAAACCTATACTAGAGTTTTGGGCCAAAGAGAAAAACAAAGCACACAAAGTCCAGACTGTTTGGCAAACACAAGGTCACCGAGATAATCATAGGATGAGGATGAACAAACTCTAGGGTAAGGCTGAGATATGAGCTTCCTTTCGTTGCATTTAAAAATATTTTCGACCTTCCAAGTAAACTTATATTCAATATAATTATATGGTCTGTTTTTATAGCCTATTTCCCTTCATTATGCATTTGCTCTGATAAACTGTACATATGTGCACAAATATTAGCCAAACAACATAATAATTAGCTTTGTATTTTTTCAATTATTCATTCATTCATTCGCTGCAACCCATCACTGGGAAACATCCATACACACTCATTCACACACATACACTGCAGACAATTTAGCTTACCCAATTCACCTATAGCGCATGGCTTTGTACTTGTGGGGGAAACCGGAGCACCCGGAGAAAACCCACACGTACACAAGGAGAACATGCAAACTCCACACAGAAATGCCAACTGACCCAGCCGAGACCCGAACCAGCGACCTTCTTGCTGTGAGGCGATTGCACATGTGCCCTCTCTCTGTTTGGCTGTGACTGATTCAAAGGCGGGGTCTAGGAGATCTAACATGTCATAACTGATGAAAATTCTGTCAAATATTGTCCTGCATAGAGCAACACTAGTTTTTACTTTTCTATAACTTGACAAATGAATAAGCGGGATAATCTTGCAAAATGCATTAAACTTGCCATGTGTTAAAGGAAATTTACACAATCCGATGATTATCCTTTATGTATAAATGCAGTGGTTATATGATGTAGAAATGTATACAATTACATTCATTCCTCCAGCTTAGTCGCTATTTCATAGGTCGCCACAGCGGAATGAACCACCAACTATTCCAGCATATGTTTTATGCAGCGGATGCCCTTCCAGTCGCAACCCAGTATTGGGAAACACCCATACAGACTCATTCACACACGCACTCATACACTACGGCCAATTCAGTTTATTCAATTCACCTATAGCGCATGTCTTTGGACTGTGGGGGAAACCGGAGCACCTGGAGGAAACCCACGCAAACACGGGGAGAACATGCAAACTCCACACAGAAATGCCAACTGGTCCATCTGGGACTCGAACCAGTGCCCTTCTTGCTGTGAGGCAACTACACGATTACACCTTAATCACATTTTTGATTACTGTTAAGGCCGGGACACACCAAGCCGGCGATCAGCCATTGGGCATCGTTGGAGCATTGGTCAGCGTTGATCCGGCTAGTTGTTTGGTGTGTTTGACACTTCGCCTCTTGTCTGATTAACATAGGATCCAGTTGGCCCAATTCAGCATGTACATGTAGAAGGATTTTTTTTTCTTGAAAACTGTTCTTACATCCAACATCCAATTTTCAACATATATCATATCATTCATTCTCTTTTCGGCTTAGTCACTTTATTAATCTGGGGTCGCCACAGCGGAATGAACCGCCAACTTATCCAGCATATGTTTTACGCAGCGGATGCCCTTCCAGCTGCAACCATCACTGGGAAACACACATACACACACTCATTCACACACATATGCTACGGCCAATTTAGATTATTCAATTCACCTATACCACATGTCTTTGGACATGTCTTTCAAACCGGAGCACCCGGAGGAAACCCACGCGAACACTGGGAGAACATGCAAACTCCACACAGAAACGCCAACTGACCCAGCCGAGGCTCGAACCAGCGACCTTCTTGCTGTGAGGTGAACGTGCTACCCACTGCGCCACCGTGCGGCCCATAAATCATATCACATTTTCATAATATATTACATCTGCATTTAACCCATAAACCTGTGTATTATTATTATTATTATTATTTTAGCCGAGTGCCAGATGTCACAAAGCATGTTTAAAGCCAATGTTTAATGTGATCAAAACTTAATACAAATACTGTAATGCATTCATTATACTACTTTTATTTATTTAAGTACTTCTTAATGAAAAAAACTGCATCAATTAATTTTCTTTCTGTGACATGCATGCCCATTCCATAAAAAATTTTCATCCACAGCTGCTGCTGATCCAGAGACAGCCACGCTCATCATTTTTAATATCTGTGGAAAATACTGATCCTGACCAGCAGTTAGAGCAGCTTTTCTCTAGATAAGCAACTAGAAGCAGCAGCAGGCAGTGGTTTAAGTGAGAATATACCACAGCAAATTTTATCTTTGCTTAGCTTTCCCCAGCCTTACACACACTCTGCCTATGGAGATAATGGAGCCTATATCCTCATGGTGTCTTGGGTCAAAGAACAAACCAAAGCAAACATCAGCTCTTACATTATCTAAACCATTCTGAAATAATGGTGTCTTTACTGTGCTGGTTTGGCAAAACAAAAACAAACAAAATGTCTATGCATCTATACATCCTCAAAACTGCTTAAGGTTAGCATCAGACAAAACGAAACAAAACATAAGTGCTTCCACACACTCTTCACACTGTTTAACTTATGAAGGGTTGCGAGCATAATGAAGCATATCCTAAAATAAAATAAAATTAAAGTCAAGTCAAAACAACACATGAATGCATCAATACATCATTCAAAATGTCAGGCATATGTACATTATGATCATCATTCAAAAATTTATGTTTGCTGTTTTGTTCAAACTACTTCTATATAATAAGTGGAACAACACAATAATTGAGTTTTTTTGGGGGACAACTTAATTGTTTTATGTTCAATCCATTTAAATGTGCAAAAAATAATAAATTAACTTAAATCCTTCATGTTGTCCCAACACAATTTTTTTTTTTTTGTACATTGAAGGATAGATTTTGGATCGACAAAAACAAACAAACAACAAAGATTCTAACAAATAATAATAATGATAATAATAAAATACATTCTTTGTTTTGTGATTTTTTTTTCAGTGTATATATATATATATATATATATTTCATAATATAAAATATATACAAAATGTAACTTTTATAGCTACTATAACTATATATACGTCTATACTACATTAATGGCCATAGCGGTCATTCTGACCATTCGTGATTGAACTAATTTAATATTTGTCACGTCATATTTACAATCAAAGCTTCTATTTACATTATAGGATTATACTTAGATATTGATATTGGTCATTATATTTTATGAAGTCATTACCCTAAAAATGCTACCTTTTTTGTAAAATAGCATATAATTATGTATAAGTTACCAGACCACCCTGCAAAGGTGCGTACCTCACTTTGCCAGCAAACAGGTATTCAAGGTAGAAATACTATTTTCATTCATTCATTCATTCATTCATTCATTCATTCATTCATTCATTCATTCGTTTTACGCAGCGGATGCCCTTCCAGCCGCAACCCAGTGCTGAAAAACACCCATGCACTCTCACATTCACACATGCACTTATCCACTATGGCCAATTAAAATTATGCAATTCACCTATAGCGCATGTCTTTGGACTGTGGGGGAAACCGGAGCACCTGGAGAAAACCCATGCGAACACAGGGAGAACATGCAAACTCCACACAGATATGCCAACTGGCCCATCTGGGACTCAAACCACCAAATACTAGTTTGTCTTTTGTAATTTTAATAAAATAATGTTAGAATGAAATATACACACATTTAGAAAACGTCAGTGTAATATAGTTGCATGGGCTTAAATTTAACAGTTATTAAATCACACATTTTTAAAACCATCAAAAAGAATGCTTCTGTAATTCTAGTGTTAACCTATGTAATACCATAAACATACTGTATATTGAATACAGCACTAATACACAGCATACTGTACGCGCACACTTGGATTGTCACATTTATGCATTACACCTTTTGAGAAATGACTGCTCAAAACAATACTGCGCACTGTACCAAAACGTGCAGCACCATTACTCACAAAAACATCACAATGTTTCATCTCAATATAAGAAAATGTATATAATGTACCTATATCCATGCAGGGACATTAAAAATTCACATTTAGCAATCACCGAAAGCTTTCACAGCAGCTCCACTGGTTTTCTGTGTGTCGCTGGCATTTCGCTCATATCATTCCCACAGAAAAAATGATGCTTCTGACTATTGATGCGACATTTAGAGTCAGCTGCCACTGAAATGCTTTGGACTGAGGCTATTACCCAGAGGGCTTCACCATTCAGCTATGAAAGCATCATGTTTCTGGAGCTTTAAAGAAGCCTTCACCTTGAATTAGGCCAGGTAGGATATACGCGCTAGACCGTGGCAGGCCGGTTTTCCAGGAGTTTTTTTTTTCTCCTTTTTTTTCTTTTAGTTGACCTATGACCAGTTACTTTGTTGTCCTGGATACAGCTTCTTTATACATGCTATAGGCAGCAAGCAGACTTAGGTTTGGGATGCATTTATTATGTTATACACCTTTGAAAAAAAAAAAAAAAATTACCACTTGAAGTTCCTCTGGATTTACTGGGTTTATGAGTAAATAAAAATGCTTAATTCTATACACTACTGATGGCATTTCAGCCAAGTAAAAAATAAAAATGCTGTTATGCAGTGTTTTTTTATCTACAATTGGCATGTTTTTAGATGGCGTCACGGTGGCGCAGTGGATAGCAAGATCGCCTCACAGCAAGAAGGCCGCTGGTTCGCGCCCCAGCTGGGTCAGTTGGCATTTCTGTGTGGAGTTTGCATGTTCTCCCTGTGTTCTCATGGGTTTCCTCCGGGTGCTTCGGTTTCCCCCACAGCCCAAAGACATGTGCTATAGGTGAATTGAATAAGATAAATTGGCCGTAGTGTATGTGTGTGAATGCAAGAGTGTATGGGTGTTTCCCAGTGTTGGGTTGCAGCTGGAAGGTGAAAGATTATGTGCATTTTAGTTCAGTTACATTTACATTGAATGAACTCTAATGTGATCAATTCTGTGTATGTTGGTGGTGACCTGTGCCTCAACCCCCACAAACTGATAGGTTTGAACTAAATGACCCTTTTACGATGGGTTCTTTTGAACTCAAGCCTTTTGAGTTCTCAATGGGTATAAGCAAAACAACAGCTGAAACATCTGATAAGAGGGTCCTGCTGAGCTTAGTAAACACAAAATGGTTTGTTTGTTGCTAGTATAAAGTACTGTCTCACAGACAGTACTTTGGGTTAAGTTACTTGAAGACCGACGAGTTAACATCACTGCTGAGGAACTGCACTATTCACTGTCTTCAATAAAGTCTTCTCCCCGTAAGAACTTTGGTCAGTTTTTTTTATTTTATGTATTAGAGTCATCTAATGCATTGGCAAGCCACCCAAGAACGGTTAAGCCAAATACAGCAAAATCTAACAAAGGGCATCTGCTGCGTAAAACATATGCTGGTAAGTTAAGATATCAATATTTGGAAGACTACCCTGATTTTACAATAGCAACAATAAAACAATTAAATAAAAATTGATAATTGCCATTAAAAATAATAATAATAATAATAATGATAATAATAAATGGGCGACGCGGTGGCGCAGTGGGTAGCACGTTCGCCTCACAGCAAGAAGGTTGCTGGTTCGAGCCTCGGCTGGGTCAGTTGGCATTTCTGTGTGGAGTTTGCATGTTCTCCCCCTTGTTCGCGTGGGTTTCCTCCGGGTGCTCCGGTTTCCCCCACAAGTCCAAAGACATGCGGTATAGGTGAATTGGGTACACTAAAATTGTCCGTAGTGTATGAGTGTGAATGGGTGTGTATGGATGTTTCCCAGAGATGGGTTGTGGCTGGAAGGGCATCCGCTGCGTAAAACATATGCTGGATAAGTTGGCGGTTCATCCCGCTGTGGCGACCCCAGATTAATAAAGGGACTAAGCCGAAAAGAAAATGAATGAATGAATGAATAATAATAAATGACAAATAATTGGCAATAATTGCAAACACGTAACATGGAGTACTTTTATTAAATACTAATAATGTAATTTATAACAATATAATGATGCCAAGTAAATCAGTCAAAAAACAAAACAAAACGAAAACAAACGTAAAACTAAATATTGCAGCCAAATCTATTAGCTCTGGATATACAGATGGAATGACAGATGATTGTGATCAATTATTGTTGTTAGATATACCCACAATTAAAGGTGCAGTAGGTGGTCTGACAAAATGCTAACCGGTTAGCATAATATCTTTGAAACACAGTACCTCCCCTGCTGTCCAAAGCCACGCCTCCTGAAACACGAACGCGCGCACCTTAAAGATGATAGTAGACAATCCACTAGATCATGTCATTCGCCAGTTAGAAAACTTTACAGTACTTTATAATACTACAATTCCGAAGGAAAAACTGTATTATATCTAGCACATTTTCAGTTGTGTAGCAAGCAAAACTTGTCATATTTCATGCATGCAAGGATCGCTGGTCTCACTCTCTCACTAGCTTTGTCCTAAAGCGACTACTGTATGCTTAGTGGTTGGCCGGCGGGCTGCAGGAATTACACTTATTACTAAGCCATACTTACATGCTAGTTCAGACCGAATATTCAAAGTAGCATGGTAAACAATATAGGGAGCGCGTCACAGGTTGTCATTGTTCAAAAAGGAACCAATGTGAATATAAAACCAACTTCACCTGAGTAAAGCAGGCTAGGCAGAAAGCGCTATTTACTTATGTTTTGTTGTTAAATTAAATAAATATCTACGTTATCGATGTTGTAAAAGGTCCCTTATGAAATTGAAAATAGTCACATCAATCTTTCGCCAGAAGATTTCAGTGGCTGAACAACACTTCCGTGCATGTAACCCATTCATAACACAACAGAATCTACATAAGCTTTGTGCGACTAAAATAGTTTTAAAACATAACATTACCTGTCTAAAAGAAATACTTTAGCCATGGTGTCATCCTTCCTCCAGCATACAAAAGTAACTCCAATATTGATTCAGGATTTTAAAAAGTTTTGATTCAGCATTTGTTTTTACCGCTGTGACTGTCTCGTGTGCTACATTTGTTGACAGACAGTTTGGGCTATACTTATCAGAATTATGGGAATTGTTGGCCCGACAATTTTTAATTGGATGAACATTTTTTAGTTTTATGCATTATCCAGAATATAAAAATACATATAAATACATTTAGATCATTTACTTTAATCATTACTATTGGAATGTGAAGAGACTTTCAACCAGCACAACAAAACATGTTTCTGAAGACAATCACCTACTGCACCTTTAATTATATTTCACACTTAATCACTATAGAGACATACAATAGATTCCAGAATAAGTGTACATCAAAAGGATGCTCTCGGCGGGCATGAGAGTGATAAATGGTGATGCGCTGGAAGTTCCATCTCCGAAATCATCACAACATATCTTCAAATAGGCAGTAACCTTATAAATAAACTGCATATTTGAAATCTAAACAACTGCATTCTCACCTAAAAAAGGGTTGTTATTATTATGTAGTACAATAGACATGGCACTCTGCTGGTGGAGTGATACACTGGTAAAGAGGCTGAAAAGTGCTGTTATGTGTAGATATACATTTCTTTTTTTTATTATTATTATTTTTTATTAATGAAGTTTGAGTTGCATATAGTACAAGCATGTTCTATAAGCAATAAATATAAAAGATAGAAACCATTAAGTATGTGAATATGAGCGGAGGAGGATGTTTTTTTTTGTATTATTATTATTATTAACTTACAGAGTCTCATTTTAATGAAAAAGTAAACTCTAACGGCATATCTTTGTCTTTGTGTCCATTATATTGTCACTCAAACACAACATTGTATGCCTTTTGCAATCTAAATTGAATCAGGCGCAGACTTAGTTTGCCTTACAACTTGATTATGTAAAGGCATCATATCCAGATGATTAAACAATAGGAAGCAGTGCTTGACATTGATGTGTTTTGAACCACAGATCTGTCAGTTTTGGATGTAAAGTAATAAGTGATGAGAAAACAATTCAGGTACATCCAATTCTGATTTGTTTTCTGATCTTTCAGACTGATTGTCATTTTGTAAGTAATGAAATCAGATTGGTTTGCAAAAGTTAATATCCTGTACAGTACATGATTTCCATAGTAATGCTTACTTCATGAAGTTTTTGTACGAGCTGAAATATATTAAAAAAAAGATCAATATTGTTGGAGGTCATTTTTGCAGCAAATATTAACATACATTCAGATGCATCTCTTTTGTTCAGATGTTTTTTTCCTCTAGGTTATTTGTAAAAAAAAAAAAAAAGAAATGAACACCAAAATGTATTTTATAAATGTCACTTTTGATTAATTTCATTCCTCCTTTGTGACTAAAGCTATTAATCTCTTTCTTACTGTTTATTATTTTATTATTTTTTGCTGTTCATGGTTTAAAAAAAAAAACACATCAAACTAAAAAAAAAAAAAAAAAAAGAAAATCTCAATTTAGCTGTTTGCCTGAATAAAACCTAAATGTCTCAAAGAATATTTATAGATATACTTCTCTCAGAGTCTCATCAAGTTACGGCATGACAGCTGTCAACATCAACATCTGTGCCGCTTTTTCATTTGAGCTATGAAATTGCATATCTAGGACAATAATAGAGGGGTACTGTAGTTCACCCTAAAATGACAAAACAATCTGACTTTAATTCTGAGGAGGAAATATTTAGAAGAATGACCAAGCTGATATTCTCCATGAAGTGAAAGTCAATGACAAAATCATTATTGATCACTATATATACATATATACAGTCTTAAAGGTATAGTTCACCCCCCAAAAAATCTGTTTACTCAGTGGTTAAAACCTTTATGTTTTTTTTTTTCTGTTGAAAACAATATGTTGTTATGAAAAATGTTTGAAACCTGTAACCACTGAGTTCCATAGTAGGAATAACAAATACTATGTAAGTCACTGGCTTCTTTTTTCCAACATCTTTCAAAATATCTTTTTTTGTGTTTAACAGAAGAAAGACACTCAAACAGGTTTGTGACAAGCGAATGAGTAAACTATGACATCATTTTCAGTTTTGGGTGAACTATCCCTTTAAAATAAAATGCATTGACTTGATTGATTGATGAAGATTGATAAATATTACAACTTATTCTGTCAGTTGTTCTGAGCTTCTACAACAGGGGTAAATGGTGGGAACAGACTGCAACTCCATATTGAGCTGCAGTTCTATAGAATAGAGATAGAGTTCATCGAACACATAAGAAAAATGTTACTTATGTCTTCAGGATTGCTTGAAAATGAAAGACAAATGTGTTTGATTACAGATGGAGCTAAACTCTGAAGGATAGCGGACCTGCAGGACCAGAGTTTACACCACTAGAGTATAGTGTTGTCACGATACTGGAATTCGATACCAATGGGTACTGAAATTTTTAAAACGTCCATTTCCCACTAACATTTGAGCGCTGTTGAGCGCATTCTTAAACACAGCTTATTTGCCATTGTGTTCACGTGCTCAACAGAAATGACTGTGATTGGTCGTTAAGGTCATCAGTTCACCGAACTCACCACTGTTTACTGAGTATAACCACATATACAGAGACACTGGAGCATTTTAAAGTCGTGAAGATCAATCGATTCATCAGCTGATCACTCTTATGTCAGCTTATAAACAGACCAGCTGATTGTTGTGGCTTTAAAACGCTCCAGTGTCCCTTACACACGGTCAACAGTGGTGAGTTCAGTGAACTGATGACCTTCACTGCCAATCACAGTCATTTCTGCTCAAATGTTAGCGGGAAATGAATTTTTTTAAATATCAGTACCTATTGGTATCGAATTCCAGTATTGTGACAACACTACTAGATTAGAAAGTCGGATATTAAAAGGTACTCAGTGTCTGCTTGCATGTATTTTTTTCACTGGGAGTGTATATGTAAAAGTACAGCAAGAATATTTAGCCAACTATCTCATTTTGTGTTAAAGGTGCTAAAGAAAATCCTAGATTTTATTTGTAAATGATAACACATTGTTGGGAACCTGCTACTTTGAAGGCCTCACCGCAATGTAGGACTAGAGAAGAATATTTGATTATTGTGGTTGCCGTTCAATTTTCCGTTTTGAGATTCAAATATTCACCCATGAGTGAACATCATAATTCAGCTCATCTGGAAGAGAAGACAACAATAACGAAGACCCCAGCTGTTTGAGAGCACCACTTGCATGGTGAAAGCCCTAAACTGGCATTTGCAGCCAAACACCTACTTTGCGTTCCGGCCGCTTCAACTCCATTAGAGCACATTTTCATTGTTCAAAATGTCAGCCACACATCAAGACACACAAGCACCAAAGGAATTTTACAACTAAAGCTGACTTGAGGCTTCTTCTGCCGGCAATATTTTACATTTGTGCACAGACAACACACAAGATCTGAGCTGTACGGCAGATGGAGACCGGGATTGCGTCTGTTCTTCGCAGAAATAAATTGTTTCCCCTCAGAAGACTTAAATTAATTGTGACCAGTTGTATCTGCCCATAGTTGTTTGTGGTTCTGTGTGTGTGTTATACTGACAGATGACTGGGTTTAGGGGTAGGTCTTGAATCATGTGCCCATAAATGTGTAAATAGTGTGACGTAAATAAAATAGTTTTGACTTTGAAAAAAAAAAAACGTGCACCGCTAAATAGCTATAGACTGTACAATAATAGCAAAATCATTACAGTATGTCAATTAATCATGATAAAATGCCCAATGACTTGCTTGATTTGTTTTTGCCAGCATATTGATGCCAAAGGTTGCTTCTTTTCTGCAATCGAGGACCCTGCATGATGAAAAATTATGCCAAAGGGGTACCCTGAGCATTCAGGTCATGTCACATTGATATGTTTTTGTAAAAATATGCATGTTTTGACCTTCTGATCATACGGAGATGGCATTTTTAGGCAACAAAAACACCATTTTTGAGTTGCAGTGTGAACATTAAAAACAGAGGCTTTCGAAAATGATGATGCATTTTTAGTCATATGACCAATTCAGCCAAAATGGTGGTTGCATTTTTACAGCAGTTGTTTTGGATGCTCTCCATTTGGACGTCATTGCTAAAGGCCAAGACCTGACCAAGTGTCAATATTTGATGAGTTGAGAGTGACAACATGTTGTATTTAGTACCTGAAATACATATATTATGGCTTGTTTTCACTGAATGGTACGGTTCTATACAGTACAGTACAGTACATTTATTCCACTGTATAAATGTAAACATCGCTCACTGTGAACACTTCTGTAATTCGCTTAAACATTTGCATACATCATTATCTTTTTAGTGATAGTTTCATGTTAAATTGGTATGTGTTAGGATTAAGGATTAAAAACTAAGCTTAGAATTGATTCAAGAGAGAATCTCAAAATCGATGCAGAATAATTTTTTTGATTTGCAATGAATCAATTTATTGCCAGCGTTCTCTGTGAGTGCTCTTGAACAACGACATGTCCTTGATTCTGTTTATTTAGGCCTATCTTAGCGGGTGTGTAAATGTAGTTAGATTTTTGTGCATGCATATGATTCAGCTAGTCTTCATGTTTGTATTACAGATGTTTCTTATATTAGGGCATTAGGGTAGGTAATCTTAGCTATATAGTATATCTACCCACACTGGTAGATATTCAGGACTTGTAGAGCTGCGCAACGACGGATTTGTTCTTCAGTGTTTGGACTCTCAGCAGTGAAAATTAAACCACACTGAACTGAACTGAACTTAAACTCTAAAAACTGAACTGACACCATTTCAATTCACTACAATCTTCTATGTGAAGCTGCTTTGACACAATCTACATTGTAAAAGCGCTATAGAAATAAAGATGAATTGAATTGAATTGAATTGAACTGGTGAGCGTGTGCATTTTGTGTTTTAAGTTTTAAGAGTAGGTTGTTTAGACATCATATACAACGAAACTTCACATTTTTATTTGGATTGGGGGTTTGGATTTTCATGTATAATCACTTGGTTTAGTTGTTTTCTTTGATTGAGGGTTAGGTTAGGGTTAGGGTAAGGGTTTAGGTTTAAGTTACGTATAACTCAAGTTGCTTCATCATTATTATTATTATCATTATTATTAGTAGTAATACTATTTGTTTTCTTTATTTCCTTTTTATTTGTAGTTTTTTTTGTTCTCTGTACATAAATCACTGCCTTTTTTCACCATTTCTATGCCCTTTTTTCACTGTTTCCACACGTTATCTTATTCTTTAGCTTTTTTTTCTTAAATGTAACAATCCATTTCCCTTGACTTCTTTATGGACCATAACACAGCCCTAATGTGAATGGCCCCATATGGCTTTCACTTCATTTGTATACTACACCTACCTAGTAAGGGTACTGTTGTGAGTGGAAACACAAGCCTGATCAGGGTGAACAGTGAACCAAACTGAACCATACTTTATACCTCAAACATTAGTATCACTAATAAAATTTGTATCATTAGTAATGTTACCACTCTAAGGACAGTACTTTTTATTGAGAGTGTACTATATGTAAGGGTATAGAAAGTTGGATTCAAAAGTATTAGCCCTCCTGTGAAATTATAATTAGTTTAAAATAATTCCCAAGCGTTGTTTAACGGAGAGAAGAGTTTTTCCAACACATTTGTTAACATAATAGCTAATAATAAATAATAACTAATTTATTTTGTCTTTGACATGATGATAGTACATAATATCTTTAACCCAGGCTCATTCTGAAAACGTACCTCCATATACATTTTTGGAGAGCGTCAAATACGTCCTAGGAGGTACGTTTTTTTGCCGTTTTTGTTTTCGCGAATCCACGAGAGGCTGCTGTGTACGCTTTTTGAGATCTTAAATTCCTGCCATTTGCGCCTGCTCTTCTCTCGTAAATCCACCAGAGGCCGCTGTCGACTGACTGTTTGACTGACTGACTGACTGATCGACTGACCCACTCTCCCCCTTCCCTAAACCCAACCAATATTATTTTAAAAAGCACAAATTGACCCGCCCACCCACTTCCCTAAACCCAACCGACAAAAAAAAAAAAAAAAATTCAGATAAAGAAAAGCCCTCGTCTGTTTTTTACCACGTTTTACCACATTCTCACCCTGTTATTTACTTGTTTATTTTATTTTTTGGCTTCTGTTTTTGTCTTACACGCCGTTCTTCACCAGACTTGAACCCCATCGTCGTGGTCATTTCCTCTCTGCTCAAGTCCACCGACGTACATGGTGAGCTAACTGGACAAACTGATAACAGCCGGAAAGCCGTCCATACGGAGGTAAGCGGGCAGCTGTTAAATGCAAAAAGGAACGGCGTCATTCCGCCCCATAGTGTTCATTTAAAAAATGAAATGCAGCCATACGTACTTCTGGCTACATAATTCACTATCTCTAGAAATGTATATAGGGCTACGTTTTCAGAATGAGCCTATGTTGAATATTTTACTAGATATTTTGCAAGATACTAGTATTACGCTTAAAGTGCAATTTAAAGACTTAACTAGGTTAAAAATTTAACTAGGCAAGTTAGGATAATTAGTTTATTGCACAACAATCGTTTTGTCCGTAGAGAATCCTGGAAAATATTTCTTATGGGGGGCTCATAATATTGGGACTTGGCACAAAGGATTTGACGTGTAAAACCACAAACTTGCAATGTGACAGTTTACTTTCCGTTTGTTAGGATACAATAACAATCAAACTTAAGAACTATTTATACTTTGTCAAGCTTTGATTTAAATACGGTTTAAAAGAACGGTCAAAAAGACTGTCTACCATCAAGTCCCTTCCTTTTTTATATTTTTCCCTAGTTGCTTACACATATGTATGACTTATTACATTACAGTTAACATATGAAACGTCATGCACGCAATATAATATCACAAAATATTGCAAACTGTATCAAACAACAATAGCAATACCTCTCAATACAAATAATATGATAGAAAAATATTACAAATTAGTGCTCTTTATGGCTCTAACAAATATTTAACTTAAATTTGGTTTTAAAAAAAATAAGAGGATAAACATATAGCAAATACAGTAATATCGCAAATACATTATGAAAATGTCCTTGCTCTGTTAAGCATCACTTGGGAAATATCACAGGAGTGCTAGAAATTTTGACTTCAACTGTATACATGTGTAAATTCTCCTTTTGTACTCAAAGGACTAAAGTCAGTCATTAAGGCACATTAGTTAAATGATAACAGTGTTGAGTGCATGATTGATTGCGGTGTGATCTGCACCTCTATCAGAGAAGTGTGGATTGGCTGCAGATGCTCATGAAGGCTCCACAGGCGGCGTCAGACTGCAGATTTGAGCTGCTACATGTGGACGGTCTGGCAGAGAGCAGAGACTGGAGGCATGGGCCCAGGAACATGAGAGTATCTGGCGCTCAGAGCCGCATCTGACAGCACTGCAGATTTTGGAGCTCCATCCACCTGTGAAAAGCAGAAAAGAAGGAGGGACATTTAACACGAGACACAAAAGCACGTCTGTCTGGATTTTTCGCCTCTCGGGACAAGAAGGCCAATGCATTTCCAGGCCGAAAAAACAACAGCTAGACAGTGGATTTGCACCTCTTTTTTTTTTTTTCAAGGCACAAAACAAATGGAACGAAAAGAAAATGAAATGCGGCAAGAGCGAGGACATTAATAACGACCCAGAAGTGTCACGCTGTTTGAACGTTCCCACCATCACTCTTGATAATAGCTGCCATGCGCAATATATTTAGCTCCATTTTCTTTGGAAACAAATCCGTGGTATTATTTCAAGTGTTTCTTTTACAGTTGTCTGCCTCCTGTATTGCTGCTGGTTACGTGTGTCCCACTGGACGGTTGGCACAATTGCAGCTTGTTCTCTTTTTTTATTATTATATATTTATTTTGTTTTATTTGCTAAATTTGTGGTATTGCACAAACAAAATAATGCTGCATAATCTGGTGGAGGGTTTTTATTTGTATGTTTTTTTTACTGTCGATTGCACCATTTTAATTACTTCTTTCAGGGAGAACGTACTGTAGGAGGTTTGTAAAATGAGCTTGTGTTTGCTGAGTGAAACATCATGAAAACTCAAAGATATGAGTCATATTTTAAGACCATTAAGATTTATTTCTTGCATCGTGACAGTAATTTAATGAAAATTCTCATTAATATAATGACTCAAATGTACTGTGGCAGCATTATATAATGGCAGAGTATAAGTCGAGAACATTTTACATAAAAATAATGTATTATACATGGTAATAATACTACTAATAATAATAATAATACTAATAATAATAATAATACTAATAATAATAATCTATAATATTTCTCCTTGCACTTTAAATGTTTCTTGTTTTGTCTGGAAGAAATTATAAATTACAATTGCATACATAATGAGTTTGCATTTGATGAGTGAATCTCATGAATACTCACAATATGACTCATATACTGTATTAAGAACATTAAAATCTTTGTTTGCATATTTTCATGACAGTCTTCATTAATCTGATGAGTCAAAAGTAACAGCATTATGCTGCTTATCAAAGAAAGAAAGAAAGAAAGAAAGAAAGAAAGAAAGAAAGAAAGAAA
>CAIGQV010019070.1:24626399-24655979 GCA_903798115.1 Danio jaintianensis | reverse complement strand
GATAGATAGATAGATAGATAGATAGATAGATAGATAGATAGATAGATCATCAATCAAACTGACTAAAAATATGAAGTTAAACTTTGTATAACTTAAAAAAAAAAATTGAAACCTGAGTGATGTATAAAAAGTAAGTTTAAGTAACAAAAAGAATGCTGCCTTAACTTTTTGTCATATAATTTTTACAGTGTATAGTTGCTATGGTAACACAACAACTATAGTAATAGAAACAAATGACCCAAATACCAACCCAGGCTCATTCTGATTACGTACCCCTATATACATATCTGGAGAGCGCCAAATACGTCCCAGGAGCTACGTTTTCTGCAGTTTTAGTTTTTTCACGAATACGCCAGAGGCCGCTGTGTACGCTTTTTGAGATCTCAAATTTCTCTCGCGAGTGCCATTCGCGCCTGCTGTTCTCGCGTAAATCCACCAGAGGCCGCTGTCGACTGACTGACTGACTGACCGATCGACTGACCCACCCTCCTCCTTTCCTAAACCCAACCGATAGAGTTTTTAAAAAGCACGGATTGATTAATCGATTGACCGTAGCGTTCATTTTAAAGACGAAATGCAGCCATACATTCCTCTGGCTACATAATTTGCGATCTCCAGAAATGTATATAGGTGGTCGTTTTCAGAATGAGCCTATGTTGCCAAATGCTGTAGTTTTCTACAACTATAGGGCATATTATACTACAATACACCAGTTTACTGTAGCAAATTCTAAAAAATACTACAGTATGCATTGCAGTTTATTGGTCTACTATAGTTAATACTACAGTATGCAGGAGAATTCATTAACAAAGACATGTAAATGCTGTAATGTATACAGTATAATACACTTTACTATAGTATGGTCCAAAAACACTATAGTATTTAATGTACAATATCTATTCCATCCCTCAAAACAAATATTGGTACAGTAAACAGAGCACAAGATGAGTCATATGTACATTTAGTGTGAAAGACTACTCCACTTAAAGTTCATTTTGATCAGCCTACAGTGCCTATAAATGGCGTCAAATCTAACAGACAGAGACTAAATTCAAATATAGATTTGACAGGGTCTCAAAGCCGAGTTCGGCCCACTCGACTAAATGTAACATGCTGGAACATGTGATCACGCCCCAACCAGCATAGTCTGGAAATCAAGCGAACACTCTCAGTGGGGCTGCCGAACGACTGAACGTGGGCTCCTGTTTTTGATTTCAGATGCCAAACTGCTTTGAATCGGAGGAGACTGAGCTTTATGCTGCAGACGATATGCATTCAGGCAGATACCATTTACATTTCTCCCTTTATGAAATGAGAGAAAATATATAATTGAGAGGATCCATCCTCTGACGATAGGGAGCAGCGGTAATTGGCGAGTAAACACGGCACTCAAACCTCTCGAAGGAAATAAAAGTGGGAGCACACCAAGCCAAACAGAGAGTGCATTAAGCTGGGATAATGATCCCAGCTTGACTTAGATATTCTGGCTTTATCATGCCCACCCACACTCCAGGCCTCGGCTAAGATGCTCCGCTGTGACTCGCGTGTGGAGTTCGCTTTTTCTCTAAGTGTACCGTCGAGACGTGGTCCTCCCTCCAAACTAGTCCATTAGAGGCTGGGTCAATACCACACGGTGGGTGGAGATGAAGGTGTGTGCAGAGAGTGTTTACGGATGTGTGTGTGTTAGTGTACATGTCCTGATGTCAGTGTGCTGCCTCAAAAAGTGGTCAGCAGCATGGCTGTATATAACACTGGCATATTGCTTTTGACTAAATATAATGTGTAGATTGCACTTGAAGAGATAGATGTCACTTTTCAGGTTACATTGGGACATATACTCACTGGCCACTTTATTAGGTACACCTGTCCAACTGCTCGTTAGCGCAAATTTCTAATCAGCCAATCACATGGCAGCAACTCAATGCATTTAGGCATGTAGACATGGTCAGAGGAGAATGGCCAGACTAGTTTGAGCTGATAGAAAGGCAACAGTAACTCAAATAACCACTCGTTACAACCGGAGTATGCAGAAGAGCATCTCTGAAAGCACAACATGTCGAACCTTAAGGCGGATGGGCTACAGCAGCAGAAGACCACACCGGGTGCCACTCCTGTCAGATAAGAACAAGAAACTGAGGCTACAATTTGCACAGGCTCACCAAAATTGGACAATAGAAGATTGGAAAAACGTTGCCTGGTCTAATGTGTCTCGATTTCTGCTGCGACATTCGGATGGTAGGGTCAGAATTTGGCTTCAACAACATGAAAGCATAGATCCATCCTGCTGGTGGTGGTGTAATGGTGTGGGGAATATTTTCTTGGATATTTTCAAACTGGTTTCTTGAACGTGACAATGAGTTCACTGTACTCAAATGGCCTCCACAGGCACCCGATCTCAATCCAATAGAGCACCTTTGGGATGTGGTGGAACGGGAGATTCACATCATGGATGTGCAGCCGACAAATCTGCAGCAACTGCGTGATGCTATCATGTCAGTATGGACCAAAATCTCTGAGGAATTTTCCAGTACCTTGTTGAATCTATGCCACGGAGGATTAAGGCAGTTCTGAAGGCAAAATGGGGTCCAACTCGGTACTAGTAAGGTGTACCTAATAAAGTGGCCGGTGAGTGTATGTTAGCTATAAAAAAGTTATTAATTAATTTAAGTTATCCTACACTATTAATTTGACTGCTGAGAACATTAATTAACTACATGTACTTACTATATGGTAAGGATTAGAATGTGGGTTAGGTTTATTAATAGTTGGATGTATTTATGCATAATGCTTTGTAATTACTATAGTAAGTACACTGAATGTGTGTAACAAGTTCAGCTTTAAATAAAGTGTTATGCAGGTTTTATAAAACAAAAATTAGCTACAATTTACTTGAAAGGGGTGTTCATGAGACTGTCATGAAACCTTTATAGTCTTGAAGCATGCCATGGATATGAATGAGATTTGATGTATGCTTATGACAAAGTTTTTTTGTATTTTTTTGTATTGTGACCCAGTTCCTAGAGAAACAAAATATTAAATGAGAAAACAGTGGGCGTGGCTTGTTTGTTTTTTCTACTGTGAGCTGATTGGATGTAGTAAAGTAGGCATTTCATTCAGAAAGATCGGGAAATGGGTTTCGGGAGAGTTACTAAAACAGAAATCTCATTCTCGCTGATGGGATTTGTTTGTTGTCATAGCACTGTCAAAACTGACAGTTGGAGGCATAGACTGTAAAAGATGGACGTAGTATCCGTGTCGTCACCCATAGGTTTCTGAAGAACGCAAAAGAAGCTACAAGTAGGCGTTGCCAACAGAGCTACAGACGCCTGCTAGCATTAAGCTTAGACGGGCTTTTCTTTGGGAGAAATGCTTAATTCTTCATTACCTGCGACTCGTTTGTGTTCTGGTCACATGTGCTTGGTTGTATACTATATCAATAAAGTGTTTAGACTTTTAAAAACACTGTTGTAATACACTGAGCCACTAAGCATTGTTCTTAGCATTGTTCTTATGACGTTTTTCTACAGGCGGAAAACGCTAATTACTTCCAATTACTTCAAATATAGTCTGTGTTAGTAAATACAAGGCTATTTATGAAATCCAGGCATAACACTGTATGACAACGTTTCAGATGACTGTTCTAGAGCCTACAGCTAATCAATCTGTCTGATTCTGAAGTGCATTCAAGTTCTAAAGAACCTTATAAATGACAAATTATCTTAAATAAAACAAATACATTTATAGATATGATATATAAGTATATAATTTCACTCATCTGGGAAATGGAGGCCACGTGAATAGTTTGTGAGGCTGTGAGCACAATTAAGTGCACACAGCAGGCCATACCATCTGATAATTGTAGGAAATAATTTCAAAAAGCAACTGACTGTGTAAAGCCACATAAAACAAAACAAAAATACGATGTATATGCTGAGTTCAGTGGCTAATCAGCCGGAATCAGCTAAGGTGAAGTGACGGCGACCAGTGAGACCTAGCTGTCACTCAAGTGGCCACGCCCTTAATTATGCAGACTTAATGTAACTGAATATAAACGAAACGGATGAGTTATAAAAAATCACCCCCCTCACAGTTGTCATGAAGGGTAATATTAGCTATATACACCAATATCGTTCTTTGTACCAGGCTGTAAACACTTTTTTTTCTGCTGTAAAGTTGGCCATTTTAACAGGGGGCCCAATAGAAATTTGCTCTATTATGGAGCCAGGACTAGTGGAATTTCGATGAATTGCAGTTTCAGTTACTTCTGTATTTGCTTCACGAGGGAGAGCGGAAGGTTGCCGCTTGGTTGGAGGGCTGTGGTTAAGTATGTTAACCACACCCAATGCCTCAGACAGACATAATCTGACAATTTAACTGAAAACAAACAGGACGTGCATTTTCACATTTTAATTAAAGATTAAAAGGGCAAACTTTTTTTTTCTTAATGACATGAACAGATGAATTGTTCATCACAAAACCAGCAAAATGGTTAGTTTTGATTTCATAAGTACTTTAAATGCTATGATGACATTGCTTGCGGTGTCACTTGTTCTGACAATTTGCCACACAGGGGCTTACAGGGGCTTAGTGTCCGGATACCTGTGTGCTCTATGTTGCGCTTTTTAAAAAACAATCCTGAGTGCTGTGTCTCACATTTGTAGATGCAAAGAGACATTTGGTGTGAATGAGCCCCTTTTCTTTGTCATGGCAACTTTACATTATCAAGACAACATAAGCTGTCATAAATCTGTCATAAACATGATTGTCATGAGGCCATTATAATTGGGTCATGAATTGTATAACACCGCCATGAATACTTTTCCTGACCTCTACAGTGGTACAAATTGAATTTGTCATTGAAATGTCATTAAATGTCGCTCCTAATGATGCTCCTATAAAATTATTTGACATAATATTGACACTTTCAATGAGAAATTGTAATGCCAAATTCAGTTTGCACCACTGAAAAAAGTAATCAGGATTACTGAAAATTTTCATGCACAATTATAATGGCCTCATGACAAGTATGTATATGACAGATTTATGACGTCAAGTTGTCATGGCGACATCTCAAACAATGTTATCTTTGCATTTAAAATGACTTAACTGAGTGAGTGACAATTAAGCATGTCATAAGCATGCATGAAATCTTATTCATAGTTATGACATGTGTCATGACAGTATTATGAACACACCCTTCAAGTAAGGTGTTACAAAAAAAAAAAAAAAAACTTTGGGAAGGACCATTGATCTACAATAGAGAACTGGATTGATCAAGACAACCATAAAACTGAAGCCACTCTGCCACCATATTGCAATTCCCTATAGTATTCCCATGCATTCTATTGAATTAATATGAAATCATTATTTTTTTAATGAGAAAACTTTGCCTAATGAGGCAGCATTTTTACATCTGAAGTCTCCCTGTACGTTCACAAACAGTCTAACCATGTAAATCGCAATTTGTTTAAAGTCTGAGATTCGCCAGGCTTGTCAAAAAAGTTGCAAAACAAAAAAGTCAACATATGCAATGCAAGTGTAAAATAACTCTTTCTGAAATATAAATAACGATTTATGCTTTCTGATGTTTGCACATATAATCTAATTTGCTCTGTACAGTTGCTAAATATGTAATTATGTTTTGACTGGATGACTGTAAATGTGTTTAACAATGATTTCATTAACAGTGTGCATTTTGAAACAGTTAATGATTTAAAGGTTTGGTAAATTAATACTGTACCAGCATACACATAACACTCTACTCCTATGGAAACTATAATGCATTGTCTTGAAGAGTCTGAAATAGATTTAATTACTCAATTAGGAAATAGGTCATCATAAATTATAAGAGAAGTAACAATGGACATAAGAACTTATTTAATCACCAGGATAATGCTATACAAACTGTTGATACAGTATAGTGCAGTAAAGTTTACATTTTAATGCATCAAAACATATTTAGATATATTAGATATATGTTCAAATTAGAAATATGTTCACAAATTAGATATATGTTCATGTTTTACATTTCTTGTAAATTAAAGGGGACCTATTATGCCCCTTTTTACATCATCTAAAATAAGTCTCTGGTGTTGCTATGTGAAGTTTCAGCTCAAAATACCCCACAAACAATGTTTTATAACTCTTTGAAACTGCCACTTTTTTGCTTTGATTCTAATTTTGCCATTTTGGTGATTGTCACTTTAATATCAAATGAGATTGTGCTCTCAGCCCTCTTTTAAAAAGAGGACAGAGCTACAAATGCCTGTGTGTCAGCATAGTGGCATATTTAACAACAAGACTAACGTCCTATGCTAATGAGGGAGATATTGTGATTAGTGGGTGAGGCTTTCCCCCTCTGATGACATGTACAAAGGGAGAATGTCAATCAAATTGTTTCTGCTCACTGTTTTTATCAAATCTGATTATAAAAATAGAATTTAGATTTAGATGTTAGTATCACTGTATTAGTCTTAAGGATATCTAAAATCCAGTGTGCTCCAAAACAGTGACAAAATTTGCATTAAGAACATATAAACATCTGGGCTTGCAGTTTGTCTCTCCCGCCTAAATGGATCAACATATTATTTGGACGTCACCTCATACTATCAAGTCTTCTGGCCAATCAAATGCTCTCTAGTATCTGACATGTCCTGCCCCTTTCAAGATTGCTATATGCACTTGAGCTCAACCACTTCCACCTGCAGAGTTGTAATAATAATAATGAAATTCTATTGGCTGTTTTTTTTAAAGGGGAGGAGCTATGTCTATGTCTATGTCTATTACACCACACATCCAGCAATAATGCACATTTCAAAGCACATCACTGGGCCTTTAATGATTTCTCTATATTGTTTTTATCTTCCCAGAAAGACCATAAACATCCAGGTGACATCTAAAGGTACATTGAAGTCGTGGACATGTCTAAATGAATAAATGAATGAATGATATTTCTGTGTACTCATATTATACAAACAGATTTTTTAAGGTCAATGTAAATGGATAATTGCAATATTGGCAAATGGGTGGTTAAAGGATCCCAGTGGCTTTATTGCATCATGCCAGTTTAGAATTATTTGAGCGATGACATCATTCCGGGCACTGGGCAGATTAGAGAGAATCAATACTCTTAAAAAAGTTGGTGGCCATTAATGCATTCTATATATTAGTCGTTTGACTGTTGGTTAACATGATCCAATGGCATGGCTTACAGTAAATGGCATAGGAAAAAAACAACAACTCATTTTTATGAATTATAAATAAAAGTATAAATGTGAAACGCATATATATTTGCCTTACAGTAAATCAAAAAGTGCTAGGATGTTAAAGCAAAGTATTTGGTGACTGACAACAAATCACAAACCAAGCAATGCCTTCTTGATTAATCCTTCATACATTTTGTGTAGTCACAGAAGCTGTCACATGATGATGCATTTAAGGATCTGACAGGAAAAATAAATAAATAAAAGAAGGAAAGTAAAGGCAAATTTAAATCAGCAAGAGTCAAATTACATGGCAAACATTTCAAAGATGAGCAAGATGTTATTAAAATTGCGTTCCGTATTCATCCTTCCCATGTTATTGACCTCCTAATTATGCAAATAAGAGCATTAACTCAAGGGTTTCCGAAATTTACTCTATGAAATCTCAAAATACTCAGGATTAATTACTAACCCAAAGTAATGAATATGTATGTGTGTTTATGAATATTAACTATTTGCGGATGCAACTTGTTAAAATTAGCATACCTTTCCTAGATATAATATAATATAATATAATATAATATAATATAATATAATATAATATAATATAACATAATATAATATAATATATATGGTTAAAGTCAAAATCATTAGTTGATTAGATTATAATCATTAGTCTATTAAATTTGTATTATTTTTCAAATATTTCCCAAATTATGTTTAACAGAGACATTTTTTTATTCAATATATATTTTTAAATATAATAGTTGTATTAACTAATTTCTAATAACTTTTTAAAATATTTTCCAGGATGACAGTATATACTGTACTATTTTACTAGTTGTTTTGCAAGATTCTAGTATTCAGCTTAAAATTAAGTCTTTTAATTAATAATTAATTTAATAAAAACATTTAGTTAGGTTAATTAATTATGGGCAACAATGGTTTGTTCTGTAGCCATGTTTAAAATAATGCTAACTTACATAAAAGGCTAATAATATTGACCTTAAAAATTATTTAAAAAAATAAAAAAACTGCTTTTATTCTAATTAAACTAAAATAAATAAGACTTTCTCTGAAAGTAGATGTATAGTAATGTATAGGAAATATTTGAGAAATATTTGAAAAATAATTTAAAAAAATTAACAGGAGAGATAAAAATTTTTGCATTCAACTGTATATTACAGATCCTGAAAGAGGAATAAATCTGAGTGGACCATCTTCCTCCATAGTCGATCTATCTCAAAGCTACAGTAAACTATGAAAAGACATGTTAGAAAAAAGGCATGACCCAGGATTTAGAATGACCAAAGTGTGAAAAGCCCATCCGACAGAGTGGACAGATCATGTGCGAATAGCTTGCCAAAGCAGGATTTTTGAAGGTAAATCTGTTTTGCTATGCACTGCTGCTTTGTAAATGGCAAATGGTGTTGCTCTCAGAGCCGTTTTCATCATTCTCTGCCACAATAAACGTAGTTCTCATGATTTTCTTCCCGGCTTAAAAGTTCTCCACTAACTTACAGCAATTCCTTCAAATAGGTCACGCTAAAAGCAGTCATAATGAACAGCACTGCATTTGAAAAGTCCATTCTTTCTCATTTATTTTGGTTCTAGGCAGCAGATGGGCTGTGCTTGATAACCAGGAGATGTAGGTTCCCTGTAATAGGCATAACAAGGGTCAGATAAGAAAGCGCGCTTGATAAAAGCTAGAGTTTTTAATGGCATTTAAGTGGACGAGGGAAAAATATTGTTGGAGAAGACACTTTGTTTTTTTTCTAATTGATGAATGTGATAACACTTTAATTTATGATTGTATTTATATATATATATATATATATATATATATATATATATATATATATATATTTTTTTTTTTTTGGTCTGGTTTTATGGATTAGGTCAAGGTCTAACGGAGTGCAATGCAAACTTTATAATCTATAGAGTTTAAACATGCATAACGGTATATGAAATGCAAGAAATTATCTTTATTTATTCGGCAGTTGGCTGCACGGTGGCGCAGTGGGTAGCACGTTCGCCTCACAGCAAGAAGGTCGCTGGTTCGAGCCTCGGCTGGGTCAGTTGGCGTTTCTGTGCGGAGTTTGCATGTTCTCCTTGTGTTCGTGTGGGTTTCCTCCGGGTGCTCCGGTTTCCCCCACAAGTCCAAAGACATGTGCTATAGATGAATTGGGTAGGCTAAATTGTCCGTAGTGTATGTGTGTGAATGAGTGTGTATGGATGTTTCCCAGTGATGGGTTGCAGCTGGAAGGGCATCCGCTGCGTAAAACATATGCTGGATAAGTTGGCGGTTCATTCCGCTGTGGGGACCCCAGATTAATAAAGGGACTAAGCCGAAAAGAAAATGAATGAATATTCAGCAGTTCCAATACTTAAGAGTTTATTTAAATATTTAGTTTAACTGCAGTTGGGCAGTTTATTATTTGCAGTAATTATTTGAGTTAGAGCAGTAATTAGTTGCTTGGTTTAATGATTATTTAATTTAGTTGATAAATCACATTTTTAATTTAATTTAATTCATTCATTCATTTATTTTATTTTCGGCTTAGTCCCTTTATTAATCTGGGGTCGCCAAAGCGGAATGAAGCGCCAACTTATCCAGCATATGTTTTTATGCAGCGGATGCCCTTCCAGCTGCAACCCATCACTGGGAAATATCCATACACACTCATTCACACACATACACTATGGCCAATTTAGCTTACCCAATTCACATGCACCGCATGTCTTTGGACTTGTGGGGGAAACTGGATCACCTGGAGGAAACCCACGAGAACACAGGGAGAACATGCAAACTCCACACAGAAATGCCAACTGACCCAGCCAAGGCTCGAACCAGCGACCTTCTTGCTGTGAGGCGATCGTGCTACCCACTGAGCCACCGTGACGCCATTTAATTTAATTTAATTTAATTTAATTTAATTTAATTTACAAAATTTGAGTAGCACTTTACATGATTAAATCAAATTGCCATTTTATACCATCATATCAGGGCTAATAATTTGTTTTCTAAAGGCCCACTACATCCTGAAAAAAGTTTCCATATACCAAAATGGCCTTAAAAACAAACTTTAGAAAGCTGTTAGTGAGCTAAATCAATTTGTGTTGGAACAACATGAATTAATTAAGTTAACTTAATTATAAAATTTGTAATTGTTTTTACAAATTTAAGTGGATTGAACATAAAACAATTAAGTTGTCCCAAAAAAACTCATGAATTGTGTTGTTTTTAGCTCATTTGACATAGATAGTTTGAACAAACAGCAAGCTTAATTTTTTGAGTGTATAACCGTGGTAAAAAAATCAACAACTATCTTGACTGCATCACACAAAACCAACATATCTACACAGTCAATGAACGTAATAAATGTAATTAACAATTTGACCTAAAACTACTGCATTATTGATGCACAGTTAAGCATCAGTCATAAGTCATCAAGTCATTATTAGCAATTACAAACAACAAATTGTAATGTCTTACATTTTTAAATAGACAGTAGAATGGCTTCTAATCATCAATAATCATCAATAAGGAGGTGTATATTCAGTGGAGTGTTTTTTATCTTCTTCCTATAACCTCAGAGAAGGCAGTTTCTCCCTGTAATTGAGCAGTTGCTTTCCTCCAAGTCTATCCGAGCTCAAACTCCCTCTCCACACAGCGAATCATTTGCGCTATATTTAGCCGGAGTTGTGCCTGCCTGCCCATGTCTTTGCGTTTAGCCTTATCCCTGGGCACACGGTAATTGTGAAACGTGTTTGGTAAAAACAGTTCCACCAGAGGAAAAATAAACAAGTCCTTTGGCAGTGTAGAGATTTTGGCTGAGGGTGAAATGCCGGCAGGTGCTCGTGTTTCGCCCATCACAGGGGGAAATCAGCACAAGACCACCTCACATGACTCACTGCATGTGTGTTTAAAATAAATATATAAAAATGCCACTGGCTTTTGTGTCCCAATTCACTGAGCGCATAGTGCCAAAGGCGGCGCAATCCAGAAGTTTTCAGAACTGAGTCTCCCAGAATTCATTCTTCTTTTTCTTTTTATGTTTGTGCGTGAACTAAAATGCATTCAGAACACACAAACACAACTTGGGGGCTCCAAATTGTTTTCCAGAATGCTTCCAGGAAACAAAAAGTTTTATTATTGATATTTTACGCACTCGCAGGCACTTTTTTATGGATTTGTCCACTATATTTGCATGGCGAGAGTATGCTTTTGTTTTAGTTAAGTTTATTAGACATAAAGCAACTTTTGGAGAACTTAAAAACCATTTTAATGGTGGTGTTGATTGAAAACACTCTTAATTACTTATCTGAATAACACAACTAGGTCTGTAGTGCATGTTTGCCAGATCAATTTGACAAAATGTGCTTTTTTCTCTCTTTTTTTCAGTTTTTCTGTATAAGATGCTCCAGAAGAGCAGTATGAAGAAAGCTTCAATATGTTGGCTAACAATGTTTGCATAGCATACCATAGCATAGCATTTCATAATCTTTGTGATTTTACACAGTAAACAAAACAAGTTTTTGCACTCCTGCACTTGCAGGCACCGTTGATTTCATTGATTTCCCACCATATACACTATGTTTGACAAAAGTGAGGCCAGAGGTGATTGGTGCGTGGTGGGGGAGAGGGGGACTCTTAAAAATCATATTTCCATCCACTAAAGACATGTGTTTTTTGTGTGTTGTGTAAGAAATGAGTCTGCCTCGACCCAACTTCCACTCTAAATGGTGAATTGATGCTCATTTCCCAAAAGGGCTGACTTATGAGAGAAAAGAGAAGTCAACAGTTTTTGTCTCTGCATTGTTTGAGGTGACAACATCTTGACCAAATAGTAACAATTGTAGAATGGGGATCGGCGTGGTGCACAGAGAACCATCTCATCAATGGTGTTGAAACACCATTAACATAGAGAGATAGAGAGAACAGCTGCGTCAACAGCCAAGGAGCAACTTCATTAACATCTAAAGGCAGGTCTAAAGCCAACATCTAAAACAGTATAAAGGTTTGAGTTTAAGAAAGTTCAGGGTTCATTCTGACTCCGGTAAACCCAAGGTACTGCCGTGTATTTTGAGACTGCTATGCTGAATAAACATCTTCTCTGAGATCTTCCAAAGTCCTCTTTTTTCTTACAGTTGTGTTGGCATTGCAATGTCTTAACTTTTGGGTTTAGATTTGTCTCAAGATGTTGACCAGATGACCAGCTTCATTCCCTCTTGACACTCCAAGTAACTCAAAGAGCAGAAAGGGGGAGACGGAGAAATATTCCCTTTTGCTCTACAGTCACCTTCTGCATGCTTCAACTGACCTCTATATTATAAACTCTATATAAAACCCCTCAAATTTACTCAAAAAAAATTATTATAGTATAAAGTATAAGTATATAAAACGTGTATATGCGTACTAAGCTGTGCTCCTTTTATATGGTGTTTTATGATCCTTGGTCATTCTTATTAGTTGTGGTTAAACTGGGTGTAAAATTGTCATTCTTTACTTGACTTCAATATTTCCTTACTTTTCTGTGTTTTATGTATCGTACATTTTTGTTCGTTATATGTTAGTCTGCCGGGCAACGCAGTGGCACAGTGGGTAGCACAATCGCCTCACAGCAAGAAGGTCGCTGGTTCGAGCCTCGGCTGGGTCAGTTGGCATTTCTGTGTGGAGTTTGCATGTTCTTCCTGTGTTCGCGTGGGTTTCCTCCGGGTGCTCCGGTTTCCCCCACAAGTCCAAAGACATGCGGTCTAGGTGAATTGGGTAAGCTAAAATTGTCTGTAGTGTATGTGTGTGAATGAGTGTGTATGGATGTTTCCCAGTGATGGGTTGTGGCTGGAAGGGCATCCGCTGCGTAAAGCATATGCTGGATAAGTTGGCGGTTCATTCCGCTGTGGCGACCCCAGATTAATAAAGGGACTAAGCCGAAAAGAAAATGAATGAATGAATGATAGTCTGCCAACCTGATTTCACCAAGTAGGACATGTTCCTGGATTAACATCTATGTTGATCCTGGAACAACATTCCAATCAGAATTAAGGGATCCATTTACAGTTTATGTTAAGTTTAGGCTTACGGTTAGGTTTATGCACTTTTACATGATTGCTATCCTACTATCATTCCCCTCTGATTTTGGGAATAATTTGCAGGTATGGTCGGGTTTAGGGGTAGGGAATAAGTATGGATTACATTTTCGAACAAAAATGATTTTCCAGGATCAACACAGATGCTAATCCAGGATCGCATCGTACTTGGCAAAATCACGACGTGCTATGTTAGTCATTAAACCAAATTATACCCACGTGAAATTGCCTTTGTTTTGCCTCACAGAAAGGTCCCTTTAACAATTAAAGATCTTTTTGCTACAAGCTATATTATATTTACTTTTAAATATATAAACTATTTCTTTATTTCCTCAAGTAAAGTATTGATATAACTAGTGGTAATGGCAATTTTAAATATTAATAATTTTAATATTAATGTCTTGAGCTAGTTTGCTACAAGAGTAAGCTTTTGTTTAAGTTTTGTTTGTTAGACATACAGTATTAAACTTTTTTCGAGAACTTTTGGAGAACTACATTTTTTTATTTTTTTTTTTTAATGGTGGTGTTGAATGAAAACGATCCTCATGGAGAAATGAATAACGTCATTGACATGATACAACTAGTAGCGCATATTTGTGACAATCAAATCATCAGTCAGATCAGACAATTTTGCATATAAATCTGCATAACTGTTCAGTTTTTTTTTCTGAACATGGTCTACCAGAAGGGCTAAGTATGAAGCAAGCTCCAATGTTTTGGCTAACAATGACTGACATTGCATAGCATAGCATAGCATGGAATAAAGTAAAACAAATCAAAACAAAACACAACAAATTCTTGATACAGTTGTGGCTACAGTATCAGAGTGATGTTTTGTTTAGTTTGAAACAAAGACTATGGCCCAAGACACTGGCATAGGATATACTGCTATGTGAGCTTTTGTTTGGTTTCAACTATGGGGGTAAAAAAAAAAAGCTTACAACCTTAGATGCTGGTATAGTCTAAAGCATGTATGTGGCTGTACAGGACTGAAGTTTAAAAAAAATCCCTGATATGGAAAAATTACCAAATTAAGCATGTATGTATTAGAACATTGCAAACTATTTCATTCATTTTGTACCAATTGGTTACCCAGGCTTGAGCTGAAGTATAAAATATGTTATCTGCAAAAATATATGCAAAATAAAAATATTACTTTCTAACCCCTGGTTTTGAGTGGCCATCGAGTGCTGTAAATTGCATTTTTTATGTTTTGCGGAGGCTTTATTGTGGTTGCCATCAGTCACTGAAAGCGGAAAGCTTAAAATGTGTTATTTCTGAGGCATATTCATCACTTATCCTCAACTCTCCATCCGTTCTAGCGAAATCACACAAAAAAAATGTAAACGTGTCTCGCCTGATAATGTACATCTACTCACATGTATTTGACATTTTGGTTTGAATGTTTTAAGGCAGATTAGACCGATGAACCTCTCAATATATATGAACAGATGAGTTGGTCTGCAAAAAGAAAATGTATTACTCCTTCAAATTTGACATATTTTATATCAGAAATAGCAACTGTGTTTTTTTGACATGTATTTTCTGAACAGTTGTGCAAAGCTACATTAATATTCATGAGCAAAGAATATGACCTGGCCCGCACCTACGTGTGTATTTTTGTCTCTTTTGTGGTGTTTTTGTGCTGTTACACTCAGCAAAAACATAAATAATGATAGACTTAGAATAGTATCATGTTCTTCCTTGTGATAAACAGAAAAATGAGCATAACATTTGTAAAATGCAATAACTTTCAAACATGTTTTTCAAGTGCACATCTTTTTTCATAATTCCATAAGAGACATATCCAGTATGTGTATTGTTTATGCTACATAAAACATGTTTCCATGAATTACTAGTAATAACTAGTACCTACACTAGTAATATTGCAACCAAAGCATTAGGGTTGCAATAAACATAGACTGAAAGCATGAAATTAAAAAAAATTAAAATCTAAGAATAAATTGTTGTTATAAAAGACAGGAATTACCCTTTCAGTCTGAAGCATTTTTTAGGTGTGGCCTTTAAATTCTTGAAAGCTAAATATCATTGTTAAATAGGATGGCTTAGCCTATGGAGAATTGCTAATATAACCAAGCGGCAATATACTGTATATTAGGGGTTGCACCGACTAGTCGACTGGTCGACTTTAATGCTCTGTCATGGCGCGTTTTGATAGACGTCGACTAGTCACGCTGCGCAGATCACGTGGTTTGACCTGAACTACATGGCAGCTTTACACACGAAGGTGGTTCACTGAATGAAACTGCCCTTGGATTGTTTAAAGTAGTTTTTAAAATGTTATTTTTCTTATGTCAGTGTCAAAGATTCACGTGAACTTTGAGTAAACTTTAAATCATCAAACAGATGCCATTTAGGTTGCTCCATGCAAATACCCTACAGCAGATGCTAGCCCATCACGTTTATGCAACCCTAGAAAAGTCATGTGATTGCGAAGCGTAGATTCTGCGATATTTTGTGAATGAACCGTGAAGCACGAAGAAACCGCAAGGTGCACAACCATGGAGGTGTGACAAACTTCATAGCATGTGTAAACATCATCTCAGCTGAACGTGGTGAAGATGTGCATCGAGGAGACGTCTGATAACCAAGATGAGCAGTAACCGCAAAACTCGAGCTAGTGACCATTAGCCCGGGTGCTAATGTTGCATTATTAACGAAATGAAAGTGTTGACAATGCATTTGTTTTGCCCTAAACTTAGTCATTGGTTATGTTGCATTGTTTTTGCAACGTGTTATGAGCTGTCAAACAGCAAGTGTATATATTTCATGCAAATAAATTGCAAATCGCGGCATGTTGCAAAACATCTGCATCTTGTATTTTATTGATGACGTCACCAGTGACTAGTCGGCGTCGATTCGACTTTAATAACATAAAAGTCGACTTTCAAAAATCTAAAGTCGTTCAACCCCTACTGTATATATAAGTCATCTCTAACATGCAGTAAAACTTGGGATTGTATGACACCAGAGGATCTAGTCACTTTATCATTTGTGGTCGAGAAAACAAAGGGCACATTTTGAGGCTTTATTTGAAGACTCTAAAGTGGGTCAGTCTTCATCTCTGGAAAATATTGGGCAACTCTTAGTGTGCTTCATGCGGGTGAGTTGGCTTGACAAACCACTTGTAGGCGACACACTCTTTTTCTCTCTGTATGCACCAGACATGTTCTTATAAACACCCCATGCTTCTTGGAACATTCTTGGAAGCAGTTCTGAGTGTGCTAAGTACAGGTGAGTGTGCTTGACAAATCTCCTCTCCGTATGCACCAGACACTATCTTATCATCACTCCATGTTTTCGAAAAAAATTATTGTGCACCTTTTAAGGCTCTATTTTAAGAATCTAACTGCATGGTCTAAAGGAGGTAGCAGTTTTCATATCTATGTAGACAATAATAATTTTTTTTTTATTCTTTTAAATTCTATTACTTTAATCACTTTAATTTGTGTGTTGCTGTGCATCCCCGTGTGTGTAATAAGCAACATGTACGCACATTTTGAACCTTCCCATCTTTAACACGCTCTTTAAATGACAACAAAAACAACAAAAAATGGCACCATTTAGACTTTAGACCAGTGTTTAGTTGATCAATGGTGCACTTTCAGTTGCCTCAAAATAGAAACACGCCTTAACACACCTCCTTTTCAGACCAGTGAGTAATGGCCTTCATAGGATGCACATTCTGAATTGAAACACAGCCAGTCGATTCTCTCAGTCCAGCTTGCTCAGTTCCCGCTCGCCTGTCAACACTCGAGTGGTTTGGATGTGAGAGAAAAACATTCCAACAAACCCTCCAGTTTATAAAGAACACACTCATTGCTGCAGTTCGTTTTAAAGTTCTTTCTCCTGTCTGTTTTGATTACTTTTCTTCTATTTTCCACACATATTCCTGTCATGAGTGCAGTGAACCTCACTCCCCTGGCCTTATAAGGTGTACTAGCTTACTTTTTAGTGTGCCTGCTTCTTATGCCATACATATCAGGTCTAAAACTCAGAGCCGGGCAAGTAGAACTGAAAAGGTTATATTTGTGCACTAACCCAGATGAAAGTGAGGTTTAGAGAGGTGAGTGTAACGAAAGCCAGCTATTAAGAGCAGTGCTAGTAGAATCAGAGAGGTTAAAATAAACAGGAAAAGAGGCATCGGCACACACAGAACTGCTTGTTTGAACTTGCATCGCTTTCGCATCTTCATTCACAATTCAAGAATCATTAGCCTAATGATTATAAACAATTATCAACCCAAATTGGGTCAAATAAACCAAGATTCCTTACCAAACAGTCTTAAAGGGACAATTCGCTCAAAAATGAAAATGCAGTCATCATTTACTCATCCTCCACTTGTTCTAAACTTGTTAGAGTTTCTTTCTTCTGTTCAACACAAAGGTAGATATACTGAAAAGAGGTAGAGGTACATGTAACAGAGGCCATCTATTAAGAGCTGTGTAGGTAAGCCTCAAGAGTTGCATTAAACACAACAGACTTTATAATCCTTGTTGGAGTGCCTGCATCCCATGCCAAAAATGTGACCTTGAATCCTACTTGGAGTGGGGCAAGGAGAACCAGAGGGTTTAACCCCTTAGCATTTCAGCCATCTGTGTTCCATGATGGTCTACGCTCCATCTCTATATAGTATGTTCTAATCAAATGTCCTCAGGGTCTAATGCAACAACACAGGGATGAAGGTGAATGTCCAAACACGATGAGTTCACTCAGTTGCGTTGTGCTGCACGTCAAATTGTTTATCCATGTTTTAATAGACTTTAAAAACTGTGCTGGCATGGCTGTGTGCTAGATGGAGTGGAACCTTAAAGAAAACATGTAAACCCAAGCCTTTACAAAGGTGGGATGGGAGTGAGGTTTGTGCAGTGTGGAGGGGTGATTCTTATAGAGGCAAGCTATTAGGAACCAATCAAATAAACCTAATTTCCTCACTTATTTTAGGTGAACTATCTTTTGACAATAGACACTACAGTTTTTAACGTACATGATAGTATGTTTGTCTCTCATGCCAGTTTGAATCCCACTTGGAGTGGTGCAAGTCGAAGTAGATGAGTGCTGCGACCCAGATGGGAATGAGATTTAGGAGGGTGATTGTAATGGAGGCCATCTAGCTAGAGTTTTACAAGTAAATCTCACACTTCTAACCTGATTTAACTAAGTAAAAAAAAATGTTCATTGATCAACATCTTCATGTTCCAATGAACCAGTCAAATCTGAGGGATTTGAGTTTATGTTCAATGTCTGGTTTGGGGCTTCTACATCATTTTTATTCACCTTAGATTTTAGGCATAAATTGTGGTTAAGTTTATGGGTTGTGGTAAACTTAGGGTTGTATCTTTGGTGAGGGATGTTGTTCCAGAATCAACAAAAGTTTTTGGTTTATGAAGTGTTTATGTGACTAGTCTTTAGAGTACTTGTTAGTCTTCCTGCATCCCAAGCTGGAAATGGTGGTTCAAATCCTGCTTAGAACAGGATAAGTAGAACCAGAGCAATTAAACCCAAAGTATAAACAGGGGTGCTGCTAGGGGGGCAATTCTAAGGGCCCACGCCGTTTTGGGGCCCCAGGGATACTATTAGGGGCCCAAACCAACTTAACCCACCCCCCGCTCTTCACTGTCGTCCATGCCAACCTCCGCACAACCCCACAACAACATCCACAACGACCCCCGTTCCCCCCCCCCCCCCCCCATCAGCACTTATGTCCTATGAAAATGCTTTCATAGGGCCCGTACCTGCCAACGGCGCCCCTGAGTATAAGTTTACATGGATGTGTCCAAGAAGGAGGAAAATGCTGAAACAGAAGTATACCAGGTCTTTTTATTGGTGCTGGATGGGAGTGAAGACCCATGTATACTTCAAACAAAATTGAACAACAAATTTATTTTTGAGTTTGTTTCAGCAGTTTGAAACAGCTCAACAAACCAAACCTTTGGAGGAGTTCACTTTGACTCTAAATAACCTTTGAGCTACCGTTGGTCAATGGTGATTATGGTGATTATGCAATCAGTGGGTGTGTTCTACCTTCTTTAATCGGTTTCTCTTCCCGATTCATTTCTCATTCCATGGGGATCAGTCAGGAGAACAACATACAAAATAACAACATTAGCCACACTGGAGGGTTGAGCAACAGAGCTGGTAAAGATGTATCTGCATCTGTACAATCATCCGTGAAGAGATTTTTAAAGACGCACACCAGACAAGAAGTTCACCTCATTTGCTTTTCTATGATTTTGCACATTTTGCGTACCGGCGACGCTATTCGCTATATGTCTGCAGAATATAGTAAACAATGTAAAAATGTGACTGAGAAGGATGTTTGCCAGATGTTTATGAAAGTGTTCTTCTCTCCAGCAGCCATCGTTGTTTTTAGGGCTACATGCGAGCAGCATGACGCATTTCAATCCAACATACTGCAGTGTTGGGATGGTTTAGAAACAGTATATCTTCAGTCAGCCTTGTTGAGCTTATTTTTTGACCTCAAATGAAGAACTAAAAAGAACTTTGTTTGAATAATACTGGGGCTTTTAGTGAGAGTTACTCAGGCTGCTATGCATAAACTTCCTTCCCTGGCCTCAATAAGTGCTCTAGTGCTAGAAGCTAAAGTCTTTAGCGTCCTTGTTTGAATGAAGCTGGGAGCGGGGCATGTAGAGCCTGAAGAGTTGCATAGGCATATATTCGAAAACGGGGTTAGTGTTGACACAAGCTGTGAGCCGTCATGCTAATGGAGGCTAAGAGGGATCACGAGACGAAGGCCCCCAGCAAGCGTCCTTATCGTTACTGTGAGGAGACCATACCACACATCTAATGGGCTCTCCTATTAGAAGCCATCATTCTCAAATCTCTTTGTCACGTAGCGCTGTTCGCATAGAGATCCAGTGCAAGTGCTTAAAGGGGCTGAGATCAACATGTTAATGCTAATGAGGCAGCATGTGGCCGCACAGAGATGTCTGTGCGTGATAATGGTTAAATAGTCACTTGAGAAGCCCATAATAGTGTAATACGGCAGCAATGGGGTTGAAAAATCCACAAAATTATACTTGTCATGCTGTAAAGCACTCCAGATCTCCAGTGTTGGTTGGGACTTAATGTAGAAAAGGTCTATGAGATGTAAAGTCTGCCTGCATGTGATTTCAGACTCTGATGGCATACGCACAGATGCTTACTGAACACATGATGTTTGCATAAAAGCAGGACACTGTTGCTGAAAACTGCATGCTTCAATCTGAAGTAAATAAATAAAAGACGCTTCTACACAGAAGCTTTTGTTAGGGCTTAAACCTTTTACAATGTCTTTTTTTTTGCAAACAAACAATGCATTCACTCTGCTCCTCCAAATAATTGATTAGGTGCTCAGACCTTTATCTATAATCAAAAAGTACACAGAATGGTTTGTACTCTTACAAGAAGTCGATTACACACCACAGTACATTTTTCTTTGGCTGCTTGCCTTCTTCAGTTGAAAAGAAGCAGAAAACTAACCAAGAAATAGGCAAAAAAAGAATTATTATTTATGAACAAACAAACAAATTAATGCACTTACTAATTACTAATGTCACAACTGACGAACAAACAAAGTATACAAAATAAATATTGTATTATTTTTTTTACTATTTTCTTTTTTTCTTCTTCTTTTTACACTAAAGTAAGGAGATAAGCAATCCAAACAAACTTCTTGAAAGAAAAATCAGGAGTTAGACTCTTAAATAAATACATAATACATTTTGGGTCAATAGTTTCGATAGGTACTACTAAGTATACAGATTTCAATCAATAATTGCTCATTAGGGCTTTCTGTTGATCTGAAACAACAACAAAAAACAAACTGCTGATGTGATTCAGGCAGTGTGTTCCTACCTGGATCAGGCTAGCTGTTGCACAGGATGAAACGCAAAGTGGATCATATTTTACGCTGAGCAAAATTCTGGCTCTGTGCGACTAGCCTATATGCATCAGCATCTGGTTAAAGCTGAAGCAGTCTGCTAGCCAAGTCAAAATCCTTAATCCTAACCAAGACTTAGAAGAAACAAGACAAAAAAGACTGAGGAACTGCCAAAAAACATCCACATTCTTCACTGTACATGGACAATTGGACAGCAGTGCTTGTCAGACTGTCAGCTCCAATGTAATTCCTTGTGAAAACAGAGAAAAGAATATACCGGCAGAAAAGGGCAACTCTATGAGAGGAGCTCGCTGCACTGTTGTTGTGTTAAAAATGTCTGCCATGTGCTTCAGAAGACATGATAGATGTTGTAATTAATGTTATTGTTAAACACAGTGCTGTGTCAGGAGAAAACAGTAGCGCTAGACAAAATATAGCGCCAGTCAGGTGCAAACAATGCTTCTCATATTGATCCATCGGAGAATAGCTTTATATCTGTCGAGCTTAGCAAACCACGCTCAGTTTTTGTCTACTTGATCTGACCATTTTACCCTCAATATAATGTAGCCTAGGATACTTCATACTCATAGTTTTAGTTCATGCATAGTTGACTTAAGTATAACGTTTGTTTGTTTATTTAATATAATATCAACCCAGAATTAAATGAAATTCTTAAGAAATAGTACTCAAATTGAAAAAGTGTCTAGCTTGCCTAACATTGCTAGAAACAATTAGCTATAATTTGCTAATTGTTTTAACACCATGCTAACATGTATTAGCATCTTTCTAGCATGTTTTCTAGCTTGTTTGTTGCGAGCATGTTTCTAACATTTTAGCAAGAAACTAACATGTTTTAGCATGTTTAGTAGCCTATGTCGCTACACTGTTTTAAACGTGTTAGCATGAATTAACATGTTTTAATGTTTTTTTTGTTTGTTTGTTAGTTTTTTTATCTATGTTGCTAACATGAATTACAATGTTATCATGTTTCTAGTATGGCTAACATATTTTGTATGGCAACACATAGATAATATTTTGTAGCATCTTTAACTTGTTGTTATGTAATGAAGTAGCATGTTGCTAATTAGCTTTAACATTAACATTAGCTTGTTCCACATGAAAACATACTATTGCAATGCATAGTAAAGACTATAGTTTTTTAATCATACTATAGTAAAGTAGGCTACTGGAATTAATCTGTTGTGGTGATTTTATAGTTACTATGGTAATACAACAATTGTAGTAATACAAACAAATGACCCAATACTTTTGTTTTTTACAACAATATGGTAAATTATACTACAATACACCACAATTTACTGTAGTAAAAACTTAAAGTACACTTTACTAGAGTATGGTTCAAAAACGCTACAGTATTTAATATAAATTACTATATATATATATATTTTTTTGCATGTTATTGCAGAAACATTGTTTTTTTAAAAATGCTATTAATTTACTAGGAGAAAACATGTTTTACCTTGCAAATTATGTTGCTAGCACGTTTTACACAATTAACTAGCAAACTGCTAACATGTTTCAAAATTTATTTTACATATTGCTAGCTTGCTAACATTAACGAGAGAGGAATCATGATCATAAATCAGTGTTTCAACTAGCATGACATATTTTGTGTATAAATTTCAATAAGTTTCCCAGCATTTTGGCCATTTCTCATTTTTTGTGACAATTCTGAAAGATGAAACCAGCTGATTTTTGGAAAGCAAAACCTCATAAAGCATTCACAAGAAGAGTCCACAAATACGAATGAACTCTGAGGGCAAAAGGGTTGTGCATTTGTCACTCGAGGGATATGAGATATTAAAGGTCCCCACATAATGACCTTCAAGACAGACGGAAAGAAAATAAAGCTCCCCTTGCACATACAGACGTCTCAGCATTCCCTCAGCAAACAGATGTCAGAGGAGCCGGCAGAGAGAATGATTAAAAATTAAACCCACTCTACTTTTAAATGGCTTGTCAGCTATTATGCAGCATGAAACATGTGTTGTACATGCAGTTTGATACTGAGCTCATTTTTAAAGCACTCACCTATATATGGTATATTGATTAAAGGGACAGTGCACCGCAAGGAATAAAAAGATGTCATTATTTGCAAACCTCCATTGGTTATAGAAATACAAAAATTCAGGCTCTTGAGTAAAGGTACAAATACTCTAATAAAATATTGCTCCTGTAGAAGTAAAGAATTCCTTTTTTCAACTTGATTTTGTATGTACTAAAGTACTAAGTATTAAAATAACTTGCTGATCAATGCTTATTTTGCAAGAAATTGTTAACAAAAGTTATAATTCTCATAATTCATGAAAATTCAAGTGTTCAAACAAGCAAAAATAACAAAATAGGTCAGCTACCCTACATACAAAAACTAATTCAACAAAAATGTAAGTGTAAGTGTGCTGACAAATATAAATATATATATAAAAAGATGTAATGTGTTTTAAAATGGGTTACTGATTTAAGAAGAACACTATGTGATCATATTATTTTAATGTCTGTTATACGCTATAGCAGCAAAAAATAAAGGATCTTTAATTTGCGCTAATTTAACATCATGTTTATTTATTTTTTATTAAATAGGTCTTATTCAGATTATGTTCTACATTCAGTGAATCATTTACTGGAGACTCACTCTGAATAAATCATCTGTATGAATCAGTGAGTTGATGACTTGAGAAGGGATGTGGTCAGATCAGATTTTTTTTAATGCATTTTTAAAATTATTTACCAGCTTAACTAAAAAAGCTCAGCTCGTACACCAAATAAACACTAGTATGGTGTCTCTGAGCATATAATGATTTCTCCCCTACAAAATAAGTTTTTTTACTTAGCTACATTTAGGAAATGTAGTGGTGTAAAAAGTGCAATATTTTGATTTGGAATGTATTCAAGTTAAAGTAAATCTTTCATAAAATAAAAATAAATAACACTGTGATAAAATTCAGTATAAATACTTTCAAAAATGTACTTGCATACAGTAGTGAAGTAAAAATACTTAGTTACTGTCCACCACTGGTAACCTCTGCCCCAATCAAAAAGACAAACAGTTTTGTTTGAAATATAAATAGTATTGGATAAGGGACTGTCCGTATTATACACAAACTGTTTTTGTGATTTTGCATTTTGATTGGTTATGTCAGTCCTACATAACTTCATGATAATACACACAACCCAACACTATCTTTTTTTGTTGTTGTTTACATCCACTAGGCATTTAAAAGGATAATTCACCCAAAAATTATTATTATTATTATTATTATTTTTTAAAACACTAGTCTTTTTTCATGTGGTTTTAAACTTTTATGAGTTTCTTTCTTCTGTTGAACAGAAGAATTTGTGTTAAAAACCTGTAACCATTGACTTCCATAGTATGAAAAATAAATACTATGGAAGTCAATGGTTACAGATTTTAACTTTCTTCAAAACAACTTATTGTGTGTTCAACAACAACAACAAAAAAGAACAAAACTCATAAAAGTTTAAAACCGAACGAAAGACTACATTTGTAAAAATGCAGCACATTTTGGACAGTTTTTAGAAGATCCTCACTTTCCTTAGTCATGATATAATTGACACACTGACAGAAATACTATGTCAGTCTACAGCTCAGAGCTCAATAGGAAAAGCAAAATGCCATTCCTGACTTGTTATGCTAACCAGGGGGAATGAATATAGCTTGCATTATGAATTTAGCCCCTCAGAAACATACCACAGAAGTAATCAGATTGTTTTTTATTTCAGGGTGAGGAAAGATTGAGGCAGACGGGAAGTGAAATATCTCTCAGAGGAGACGTGGATCTACTATAAACCAGCATAACCTCATTCTCAGCTTTAACATTCTCCAGATACAGCTAATAAGAAACATACAAAACAAAGTACCTATATATTCCTGAGGCTTTGCCGCGCAAGGTCTTGTTGCTAATTTATTTCATTATTTCAACATCGCCACAGCAGACAGAAAAAGTGAAAATGTGACTTGTGGCGATATTAAAAATCGGTCTGAGCTTCAGGCTAGTTCTGCATGACAAAAGCGACCTGCTTTTTATTTTGAATAAAGCCATTTGACTTTAAACAGCTCTTATTGGCTCTGTCGAGGAAAGAGAGTGATAAATGTAGGACATGGAGATGCTTATTATTGTAATTGCTACTGTAGATCCACTGAAATGGCATGTTTAATTTAGTTAAACTGCAATTAGCTTAATAGTTTAGCTGGGTGGGATCTAGGAACCATTGTTCCTTTTCAAATAGTCCTTTCCACAGGTTCATCAAATAGAAAATGTTTTGTTTTGTTTTTAATTAGGGTGAAAAAGCTTTTAAAATAAATTATTAATGGAAACAACGGCTTTAATGGTATTGTCTGTGCTGAGTAGAGTGGGTCTGTTTTTCTTTTGCTAATATTTAAAGACATTTATATTTTAATATACAATAACATTTTGGTAACATTTCACCCACAGTCCAAAGACATGTGCTATAAGTGAGTCGAGTAAACTAAATTGGCCATAGTGTATGAGTGTGTGTGAATGTGAGAGTGTATGGGTGTTTCCCAGTACTGGGTTGTGGCTGGAAGGGCATCTGCTGTGTAAAACATATGCTGGAATAGTTGGCGGTTCATTCCGCTGTGGCAAACCCTGATAAAAAAGGGACTAAGCCGAAGGAAAATGAACGAATGAATATTTAAAGGTGCACTGACTAAGCAATTTCTGAAAAATGCTCCCAAAGCCAATCGGCAGTAAGGGGCATGTCTAGTGCCATCATTACACAGCAAAAGTGACACAGAAACCAAATCTGAAGGGGCGTAAAAATTTTTTAATTTGTATTTACTCAAAGCGTTTAATGTGGTATGGTGTCTTTACACTGAATTTCGAGCAGACACAGACTTGCTTTAGGGTCGCCTTAAATTGGCTGTGTGATGATGCCTTATTAGTAATGATAGCAGTAATGATAGTATCCATTTAAATGGATAGTTTACCCAAATATTTTGAAATGTGCTGTACATTTACTGCAGTGTTGTGGAGGTTATGGATTAAAGGTTGATGTTGATGTAAATAATGTTCAATTTCTTAAACAGACCAATTGTTTCACATCTAAAGACCTTAATGTATTAGAAATCCAAAATCAAACAAAAAGTGCTCTGGGGTAGATCAAATAATGTGTCGGTGCTCTTTGGGCAAGGGATTCATCAAAACAAACAGCAAAACCTTAATGTATTGTCAGGAGCAACATATATTAATTTTGTGTTGCCTGTATGTGTAATTTTAACTCTCAAAATTCCTGTAGTCATTCCCTTGCATTATATGAATCACTAAGATTGTTTCATAAATCAATCAATCAATCAATCAATCAATCAATCAATCAATCAATCAATCAATCTCTTTAATGTTTTACTGAAGAAAGTATATAACCTGTATAAACTGAGAATAAGTCAATTAAAAGTGTATTTTAATGCCCATTCACACCAAGAATAACAATAACTATAAAGTTTTTGTTCATAAAATAATTAATTGTAATTAATTTAATATTAATGTAATTGAACTGTAACAATAACCAACAGACACATTTCATCATTTTAAATCAGCATATTGTCAACCTTAACAAGTCAGGGCTTCAGAATGAAAGAAATGTGCCGTATGTGTTGCTTTTACATCCTAAAATGTTGTTTTAATACAAAACCCTACTAGTAAACGACACTTAAATCATCACATTTTACAAATTTTGAATGACTTTCTAAAGGTTATGCTGACAAGCAACCACTGAGCAATGATTTTGCATTATTTATACTTCCACAGCATTAATTAAAACATATAGTAATGCATTATCGTTATTAAAATCTACAGTTGTGCTTGCTAACATTAGTTAATGCAGTTAACGTGGACCAAAAAATAAATGACTGCATTTTCCTTTCCTTTCAAGTAACTTTATCAAAGATGAATAAATATTGTATGTGTTGTTCATTGTTTATTAGTAAATACATGAACTAATATTAATAATGAAACTTTATTGTGAAGTGCTACTGTTTATTTGATATTTCAGATTAGTTATTTTCCACATTGTGATAAACAGGGTGTTGGCAAGAGCTTAAATAGAGTTTAATGAGAGAAATGAAAAGAAATTAAGCTTGACTAACTTAAAAATAATGAGTTAGTTTATTCAACTTATTGGATGCAGTACGTTTACACAAGTGTTTAGAGTCATTTAAATCCATCAGAAAGTGTGCAACTGCCTATTTACTGTAGAAAAAAATGCAGGGTCCCACACAATTCATTCAGGTTGTCCCAACACAAATTGATTAAATGAACTTAACAAATTTAAGTGGATTGAACATGAAGCAATTAAGTTGTCCCCAAAAAAATCTCAAAAATTGTGCTGTTTAAGCTCATTTTAAGTAAGAAGTTTGAACAAGCAGCAAAATAATTTTTTTTTTTAAGTGTTTTAACCTTCAGCATGGCCTTCTCTTGCACGTGCTTGGAATATTTTACTCCTGAATCATTTAGCTCACATCGAATCTTTGACTATTGAGACTAAATATGAAGATTATACACTCTCCACAGTACGCTTTTTTGAACTAACATCTACAAAAAGACATCAATAGCATGCCAATATCTGGCTCAGCATTAGGGATGAAGGATTTAACTCAGCTTATTCCCCGCGGAGGAAAATGACTTCGGCACCAACTCGCTGTAACTTAATGGATTTTTCCAACTTCATGTTCCTTATGCTGGGTTAAAACCCTTTTTTCTAACCGAATACTGTTGTTGATCGCTTGAGAGCCCAAGACACCACTTAGCCATGGCATCCTTAACAAGCCCCTATTGGAGGAAACCACTAAACCTTCACTAACCCAAATACTTACTTATTAGATGAGGCCGGCGCTGACAACTTGTGAATGGAGGAATTCACAAATGGAGAAAATGGAGGAAGAATTACATAAATGCTGCAATAAACAGAGAATGGATGCCTTTTGAACGTACTCTTTGTAGACATGCAAGTAAATAAAATAAAAAATTAATAAAACAATAAATGTTTGTGAACATTTGTAACCATTATGAAATTAAATGTAAACATAAATGTGGTGTATTAATATTATTATTATTATTATTATTATTATAATTATATTTGTATGCATATTTGGTGTTTGTTAAAATTATATATATGTACAATAATACAAATATATAAAGTATAATTTTGATAATTTAAGTAAAGTAAATAAAAAAATTATATATTTGTATATATATATATATATATATATATATATATACATATTTGTAAAACATTAAACATTATAATGTAAACATAAATGTGTGTTGTTGTTGTTGTTGATGTTGTTTTTGTTATTATTATTATCTTTTGTGTATACATATTTCCTGTTTGTTAAAATTATATAGTATATAATATATATTTTTAAATGTTATATTTAATAATTTTAGTGATAATAACATTATTAATAAAAAAGGACCAACATGTGTTTAAAAAATATTATAATATCTAATATCCTAATTTTAAATGCATTCATACATAAAGTACAATAAAAAGAAATAAAGTTTGTATGTATGTAAATATGTTTTTTTTTTTTTGTTCTTGCTCTGTTTGTATAGAATAATAAACAGTTTTTCAAATAGTTCTGCATGCTTTACCACTGTACAGTATGCTCTTTAGGGAATGAGGCATTTTTTGGGCAAAACCTTCATAATCTCCCCTGAATGACGCCAAACTCCAATGGGAATGAAGTGTACACGGGATATCTCATCACCCCACAATTGCTTTTTCTCTGTTTGGCCTTCCTAACAGTTCCAGCAGTCTTCAGGCGCTATTTTTAGTCTGGTGCAGTGAGTTTTGTGCTGTATACTGCCTGCTTTCAGCTCTGACTTGCCTGGAACTGTGAAGATGTGTCACTGATCCCATATAGGCTATATAGGTTACAACAGACATGCCATCTATATGGAGGATTTCAGAGAATCTGACACATTAGGATACAGTATTTTTTTTCTATCTGTATAGGTATATACATTGGAGATATAAATTGGAGTTTTTTTTTAATAAACAATAGATGTATTTTTATATTCAGAAATAATGTAATCAACAGTGTTCAAATTTCAGCCATTTTAGTTTTGTCCCTTCTAGCAGAACTGTGTTTTACAAAATAATAGAGGCACTTCAGTAAAAACTCAATATTTAATGGGAAATGCAAAACAGTTATGATTGAAGCACAAAGAAAAAACTGCAACAAAAACGTGAAAAAAATGTAGTTGCTTTGAATGATTCAGAACATCTGTGGCCACATCACTAGTCTCCCATAGACCACTAGTCTCTCACAGACATAACTAGTCTCTCACAAGAAATCACTACTCTCTCACAGACATCACTAGT
>CAIGQV010019070.1:24561801-24602958 GCA_903798115.1 Danio jaintianensis | reverse complement strand
AGGTGAATTGGGTAAGCTAAAATTGTCCGTAGTGTATGTGTGTGAATGAGTGTGTATGAATGTTTCCCAGTGATGGGTTGCAGCTGGAAGGGCATCCGCTGCGTAAAACATATGCTGGATAAGTTGGCGGTTCATCCCGCTGTGGCGACCCCAGATTAATAAAGGGACTAAGCCGAAAAGAAAATGAATGAATGAATGAACATTGTTATTCTTGGGGTGAACAATTAATCTATAAATTCACAAAAAAAAAATTGTTTTGGTAATCTTCAGTTAAAGTCTGATCATTTGTTTTAACGTTTGGAGTGGTGGTCCTTCTCTGTTGACGTCAGTTTGATGGCTTTAGCCACAATTTTCGAAGCCACACCCTTTTTACCATTCGTTTGCTATGAGGGGATGATGCCCAAAAGTAAAGCCCCGCCTCCTAATCAATCTTCTGTTTAAGTTGGAAGTGGATCAACATACTGAAATAAAATACACACCGACTTTAAATTAAGCTTAGATTTAGTGACTCTAACATTGTAAAATTTGTCAAATGGTGTAATCATCATTAAAAATATGTATTGTTATGGTAAATTATTAAATGTCACCAGGAATGTGTCCTAGAAAAGCCTATGATGACTCAATATAAAGTGTTTAATAACGAATTAATAGAATCAAAACAAGGGGATGAGCAAACACATGTAGAGCCAATATAATATAATATACATATAATAATATAATAATAATTATTATTATTATCATTACTTTTTTTAATGATTAACTGATATTTTATTTCAGCAAGTTAAGATCTTTGCACACCAATGCAAACAGTCCAATATTTTTGTATGCATTTTCTTTATATTCCTTATCCTAAAAATTTGCTATGAACAGAAAACTTGCACACCGAGTCTGATGCGTATTAATGAATCGGTTGTGAAACAAATCACAAAATGGAATCTTCCCGCAGAAATGCTTGTGTTTTCCTCTCTCTTCAAAATAGAAAGTGGAAATCTTGTATCAATTGAACTGAACTGATCCTGAACAGAGACTGGCAGTATGTCAAAAGTATGGCCACAGACATGGGGAAAAATATGCCAGGTATGCCAGGCATTGAAACCAGCTAAAAGGCTACAGCATGGTTGTCAACCATCTGCCACAGCCTTAATATTACGCACTTTGTTTGACATGAAGTGCTCTGTGCTACAAGATGAAGTGGATCAATTTGTCAGATGCCATTCTGGATTTTGGTATAAATAAATAAATCAAATCTGACAAAAGTTTGCAGGCAATATGTGATAGAGGATGAATTAATTTTTTAACATGCGAAAATTCCTTAGTGTGCAATGAACTTTACTCTGCTATATCTTCTGTATCTTGTTTACATTTTCAATACACATATAGGCAATACTCTGTTTATATACAAATGACACAAAAAAATTGCATTTATTATGGCCAGATCACACCAAATAGCATTTCACAACCTTATCTGTTATTTTAAGAATATATTTTTGACCATTCAATCAACTCTAGAATATAATTTAGAGGTTTTCTTTCACCCTGCATGTTGGTTGCACAACACGCCGTTCACTTTACATGCAAATCAAAGGCATTGTATTATTGTTGTGCCCTTCAAACCACTCATTCTCAAAATGAAGCTTGTAATCAAGTCAATTATATTTTTCAGATAATCTACCACCTTTAGTCAAAACATTTCCCAAATTGCAGATTTGTGGTAGAAGCAGTAACACTAAGACTGTAGTAGCAAAGTGATGCTGGAAAACTCAACACCTCCTACACTGCAGGACTCATGCCAATTCTCTGTCTTATAAGGCGATTCTGGAGGAGTTCTGGTGGTGTACACAATACATTCTGCACATACACATAAAGAAACGTCATCTGAGAGAGAATGTGCTCTAATGCGCTGGACAGGTGTACTGTGTGAGCAATAGTTTCATAACAGCAGGATATTTTTATCGCTTGAGCTGCAGTAAACATCTCTCCTCCTCTGGACAGTTTTATTCATCACCGCTGAAGATTCAACTCAGCCACTGTTGACTTTTCACTCATTGCGGTGAATAATTGAACATACAGGACAAAAGGTTGCGTTGAAAAGATATACATATTGTGATAGTTGTGTTAATATTGCAATAGTTGTTAAAGTATAAGGTCTTTTTTGTATTTTTTTTAAAACATTCCAAATGGCAAACAGAATGAATGCATACAACTATTACTACTACTACACATTAAAATCAGCAGTGTTAATTAAGTTGTTTTAGTCTGCATTTACTCAAAAAGAGTTAACTTAACGAGAAATTGTGTTGGTGAAAATGATCAGAGTTGTATTCTGCATCGTCAGCTTTGCTCTGTTAAGCTCCGCCCCTCAATCTACCCCCGCTGAGATCCCATTTGGAGTTTCGTTGTTGCCATTTTCTGTCCGCTCATGCAGACAGGTAAGCTCTTTTGTTTATCGCCTTAACCATAATTTGAACAAACAAAGGCTCATTCTGAAAACGTTGCCCTATATACATTTCTGGAGATCGCAAATTATGTAGCCAGAAGTACGTATGGCTGCATTTTGTCTTTAAAATGAACGCTACGGGACGGTATGACGCCGTTCCTTTTCGCGCTTACCAGCTAACTGCTTACCGACATATGGACGGCTTTCCCGCTGTTATCAGTTTGTCCAGTAGCTCGCCATGTACGTCGGCGGACTTGAGACGCAGAGAGGAGTTGACCACGACGACGGGGTTCGAGTCCAGCGCAGAACGGTTACAGAAAGCGGGTAATCGACCAGTCAGTCAATCATTCAGTCAGTCAGTCATTCAGTCGACAGCGGCCTCTGGTGGATTTACGCGAGAAGAGCAGGCGCGAATGCCACTCGCGAGAGAAATTTGATATCTCAAAAAACGTACACAGCGGCCTCTGGTGGATTTGTGAAAACAAAAACTGCAAAAAAACGTACCTCCTGGGACGTATTTGGCTCTCTCCAGAAATGTATATAGTGGTACGTTTTTTAGAATGAGCCTGGGTTGATTTTAACAATTTATGTGAATAAATGTGGTAAAATAACTGCATAGGCTATAATTTGATGCATTCTGTGCAATTCGATCCGGTAAAACACCAAATGTGATTGAGTTGCTTTGCTTCATAGGAAGAATAAATGTATTTTCAGCACATTTTGGTAACGATAAAGCTTAAAAGATGCTAATAGTGTTATTTATTCAGTTTCTGTATGCGTTAACTTGGTCGTTGGTTTTATTTTCATTTTTTCTAAAACATTCCAAACGGAAAACAGAATTAATGCATACTACTATTACTACTATTAATAATAATCTTTTTTTCAGTAGTAACAGCAGTAGTAGTATGCTTTATTTCTTATTTAATTTGAAATATTTGAAACACCTTATTTTTATTAACTACTACAATATTTATATAACTATTAAAATATGTATACAGTGGGGGAATTAAGTATTGAGCATGTCATGTGTTTTTTTTCCTGGGAATAATATTTCTAAAGGAGCTCTTGACATGGAATTAAACCAGATTTTGGTAAAAACCCAAGCAATACAAATATAAAAATAAAAATAAAACAAAAAATAAATAAATAAATCAGAAGAATTAGTTATGTGTATTAACAATGGAATGACACAAGGAGAAATAGCTTTATATAAAAGGCTTTTTTTGGCTTTTTCAGCTTAAAGACGCGTCTCATATGGAGAATGAAGTCACATGCATTGCTCAGGTGTGAGTTTCACAGACTTCAGCAGAGTGTAAAAATAAATCTTGATGGGTCTGTAGGTCTCATCTATCAAATCTAATCTTTATTTAGAATTTTCTATGGGATTCAAGTCAGGTGATTGGCAAGGCCATTCTACATTGTTTTGTTGAAATGACCCCCCTGGTTTCATCTTCATCATTATTTATTTATTTTATTTATTTAAATTTTTTAAACAGGAAAAGATTTAAAGATAATCGGGCCTGGCTCAGCATGAATGCTGTTTTTCAGCAGAACATTGAAACATACAGACACACTTAACATCTCATCCATCAACACATGAGAACAATACAAACAATCACCAAACATACAACATGAAGAGAGACAGGCTACTATCTCAGTGGCTACAGCGATAATTGACCATCAGATGACGAGCATGGGATTTTTCTCAGTGTTGGTATTGTTTTTAGATGTTGTGGGATCTCATTCCAGGCTTTTGTGAATACATAAAAAAAAGATCTCTGTCCATAACAGTTTTTAAAAGCCGGTAACGGCAGACATCCATTTCTGTAGATGTTGGACTGAAGCAGCTAATAATAATTTACAATGACAAAGGGCAGAGGGTTGCTGAATAACTACTGAGAAGTTTCAGCTGCTGTCTGGGCTTTCACCGCCTTTCTACACCTCCCTTTCTTAATGTGTTCAATACTTTTCCCCAGCATCATTTCATTTTATTATGCATAACTTAATTTGTAAACTAATTAGTTTTGTTTTCTTTGCATATATGGATTTATTTGGTTGTTTTCAACATCCGGTTAAAATTTAAAGTCAACAGCACCTTTAGAAATATATTTTCTGAGAAAAATGGTGATGTGTTCAATACTTATTTGCCCCACTGTATATTTTAAGTTCAGTATTATTAGTATTATTATTATTATTATTATTATTATTATTATTATTAGTAGTAGTAGTAGTAGTAGTAGTACTAATAGTAGTAGTAGCATTAGTAGAAGTAGTAAAATAAAAAGAAAACAAATGTACACAAACAAACAAATAAATAAATACAACTCACGCTTGTACAATATGCCCTAATTGTAGTTTCTACATTTACTGTATGCAACATAAACTCAACTTTCCCCAATTATCATGACAGCTTGCAGACCAAGTTAATATACAGTATCTTGCTCTAGTCTCCAGTCTTAAACTCATCCATCTTCACTTCTTTAGATGGGTGTCAATGTACGCAGAAGTGCTCCTCCGTCCAACTCTCTGCTGACCAGCCTCTCTGAGCCTCTCCAGAACAGGGAGTCCAAACTGTTTGTGCTCACCATAAATGACATAATGACTGCTGCACTTCTTTGGGAGACACCACACAAACTACAGTTACCAAGCAACCCACACATTACCATACGTCCCATTGTAGAGTCTGTGAATGAGGAGAATCATTGCTTCGTTGAGATTTCAATTGGGAGGAAAGGTAAAGCCAAATATCTTTTGGATTGTATAACACTTTTTTTAGCTACTAGTATCTGTCCCATTGAGTAGTACTTATTCATTAGCTATAGAGCTTATTCTTTATACATATTTCTACTGTAACACATATTAGTTTGATACTAGTTACTATTCAGTACTTATTTATTAGTAAAAGTACCATTATTTTCCAAAAAACACACAAAAAAAACATGTGAAAGCAGAGTTAAGTATCATATCTAAACTCATACTTTGAGTTAAAAAGTAGCCCTTCTAAAATTAGTCGAGTAAAGATTACTATGCAGTGAAAATTACTCCATTTTATACTCTGCAAATTAAAAATGAAGCTTTTGTCAGTGCCATTTTCTTTTAAGGGTGTTTTTAAGTGCTATAAAGTGTGAACTTAAGTTAATGTGAGAATGCATACAATAGTATTGAGGTAACACTTTCTTTTAAGGTCTCCTTGTTGCATGTTCCATGCACTGTATTTTAGTAATTACAGTTAATTATGCATTATTACATGCAAATAATTATAAATCTAATCCGCATTCTAACCCCAACTAAGTTAGGGTTACTATTACTATTAATAATCCTCACCTTATTAGTCACAACTGCTGTTTTTAGTCATCTTATATTATTAATAGTCTGAATGACCAGTATTAAAAATCGTATTAACCTACTAGTGGTATTTTCAGATAAGCAATGGTATTTATGATACGTCATAGTTTCTATTGAAAAACAACATGTGTCTAATCAATAAATACTAGTATCAAGCATATAACCAGAAAAGGCAGAGAACAATTCATTTACAAATGGGGTAAAAAAAGGTAATGTAATATACGCTGAAAGTGCTTTTGGATAGTAGCATATTAAATGAAAATGGCAGATGCAAATGAAAATCTGCCATCTGAAGTGATCATAAGAGCGATATTATTTTATTTTGAGTGGTTAGAAAACGGCAGTGAAGTAATGGCATAATGATTAGGCTACAAACTAGTAACATTATTGCACGTAAAAAATCACTTACTGTATGTTTGAGGAAGGTTAGATTTGCATCGGCACCATATTCATTAAAATGTTTCACAAATTACTTCACAACTGCTCTATGGCAAGCCGCTTTAACATGTAATCCATAACACATGAAACTAGTAGTGTGTTTTTTCATGCTACTTCACTTAAAATAAAATAAAAGGATTTTTGCTGCTACTTCAATTATTTAAATGTAATTGTTTTTTTGTTCAATCCACTTAAATTTGTAAAAACAATAAAGTTAACAAATTAAATGCTACTGAATTCTTAGATACCATTGCTGATACATTAGTTACTAGTACTTATTTGTTTGATACTTGAACATGTGATACTAGTTACTAGTACATATTTCTAATTCATCTGATGCTAGTATTTATTTCCATAGTTACTGATAGCTACTCTATTGCAACTTAGATTTAGAGTAACACTTTATTTTCAGGTTTCCTACAATTGTGTATAACTGCATACAACTAACCCTAAACAGCGTGCATTCTGTCCTTAACCATATAGTAAGTACATGTAATTAATAATATGTTACTAAATAGTTAAATGATTACTGTAACATGGACACCTTCAAATAGAGTATGAGCATATTTAGTATCTAATAAAAGTCTTATAAATATCTAAGAATTATCTTATAAAATGCTAGTATCTACAGAATAAAGAGTAGTTAATGAATACGTATGGATTTAATGCATAATAGATTTTTTCTAGTAAAGTAAATAAGCACTAGAAGCATAAAAATATATACTAGTAGGGTTGTTTGCAGCCTAAATGTAAAAACAGCTTGCCATACTCGTCCTCCATATGAACTATGTTGATTGTACTTAGAAATAAATGGTTACTTCAAATGAGTGCTTTTTTTTCTTCCGTTTTTAGACTTGTGATCATCACAGCAGATGCGACCCAGCAGATCTGGATGTTAACTGAAAACAAAGCACGCTCAAAGTGAGAAAATTATACCTTATGTCAGTTGTTTGCTAACTCAGAAATAAACCCCTGCGTGCGCACCAGCAAATGCACATGCATTGGTGAAATGAGAAGCGTCCGGATTCACCTCTCACCTCACTGCGTGATGAGCTTCCTCTGATCTCTATCAATGTGACAGCTGGAAATCCCCTGCCTAGAATATTCCATGCCTGACTAGCGGCACATATTCAACATTATTTGCAGTTTTAGGGCTCGATGCTTACTTGTGAATCTCATGTGCCCCTCACACCAACTAAAAATTAAGGTGTGATAAAGGTGCTATAGAGTCTTGAAGAAAATCTGCATAAACCTAGGCATAGCTGAATAATAAGAGTTCAGAACACGGATTTGACATACCATGAGCCTCAAACACACATTGTTTCCTCATTCATGTGAGTGTAAAATACAGGTGAAAACAGGCCAATCGGAAAACAAAACATTGACAATCTACACAGGATCATTAATGTGCATGGCTTAGGCAGAATTTGATTGGCTACAATATTTCGTACTGAGATTACAACAATGATAATTTTGTCCCTTATTTTAAAGTTTATCTAAGCTTGTATTATGCTTACAATGTATGTGAGACTCTTATTTTGAAATCAGGACAGGCTATAAGGAAAATTAAACAGTTCATAGCTTGTCATAATGCAAAATATGGGATGAAAACATACATTTATTCAGCACTAACCTGAAAAGTCATAAGTTCTGTTTAAATGTATATTTTTTAGTTTAGCATGCATATTGTGCTGCTGCTGGAAGAGTATCTGGAACCTATAGAGTGACAAATGACATAGGTAACAATTATTAAACGTCTTGTTTTCCTTGAAAACAGTGTATATTTAGTTTGCCAGTGGTGAGTTGCAGCTGGAGGGGAATCAGCCGCATAAAACATATGCTAGAGTAATGGGCGGTTCTAAGCCGAAAGTGAGTGAGTGACTGTATATTGTGAAATTTTCAGTGTATGTTTGTATTGACGCAACAGACAAACGTAAACAGCTGAATATATGTGTTTAATGCATTGTGTCATATCACTCAGCTGTTTTTTCAGTAATGACAGGACCTCGATAAACTTCTATTTATGCAGAAATTCTTGCCTGTGTGTTCACGTACACTAAAAACTATAAAATACAACTCTAAGTAGATCTCTGTCGGCTGATTTATTTATTTTTGTTCTGCTTAGCCATTTGCCTTCTATATAGATATCAGAGAACAATTCAACATATCGAATCAATGCATTATATGGCACCTTTAAAAAAATGTAAACAGTTTATTTGCAATCCTGTGAAAAACACCATGCTTTTTATTTTAATAATATTGCATGACAGATGGTTACTATGGTTTGTAACTGTGAGTATGGTTTGTAACTATTCTGTCAAAATGTAACGTCTATAGTGAAATGTATAGCACCCCATCATCTCAGTATTGAGTGCATTTACAGGTTAAGTCATTGAGTAAAATGCCATGTTTGTTTCATTAACAACACATCTGTCTTTGTAACCATTAGCATTTTTCTGCAAAATATAATTTTATTGTTAAAACTTGACTGAAAGAAATGCTGATCTGATCTGATGAGTCTCAAATTCTTCTGCAAATTAAGATAATAAGGTCTGAATTTAGTGTAAACAGCATAAAAGAATGGATTCATTCTGCCTTGTATTGGTGGTTACGTTTCCTATTGGTGGGATGGAGATTTTCTTAGCAAATTTTGGACCCCTTAGTACCAATTGAACATGGATAAACACCACAGCTAACCTGAGTGTTGTTGCTGAAAATGTCAATTCCTTTATGGCCATCTTATAATGCTATTTACAGCAAGATAACGCAAAATGTCACAAACCTCAAATAATCTTAATTTGTTTTTTTGTTTGTTGAATATCTTAAGATCCAACACATTGGTGAACCTGAATTAGGGCGGTTTTAGGAACGTATACTTAATAAAATGGCAACTCTCCAAGTAACATTCAGTCATGTTTCACTGTTGTTGTTATTCAGGGGTAGAAACAACCAGCTATATTGTGGTTTAACTCTACACAGACTATGTGCTATAGATTCAACTGAAATGCTCAAGCAGCACATGACTCAGGATCTTGTATTGCATAAGGATGTTTGTTGACTCATCAGCAGGTCAAATACACATTGTTTGTGCTGCATAGTAGCAATCAAGTCCCTGCTACATAAGTGGAGGATTCGTTCTAGTCTCCTTTAAAAAGGTTTCTTGTTTGCACAGTTGGAAACTGTGAAAAACAGGACCAGGCACAGAGAAGCCCTTCTCAAACTCGCTAATGCCTTTCAAGTCATTCCTGGACGCTGCACAATATGCATTAGAGACTGAACCGGTGACCCGGCAATCACAGAAACCAAGGTCAGAAGCACTAAAGGGTAAAAAGCGTCTCCTGTGGCACTATGAATTGTGTTTTGCTTTTGTGATAATTCAACAGTGGGGGAAAATTGAGAGTTGTTTGAGGTCAATAAAACCTGAGTGACTCTCAGCTAAAAGAGTGGCCATTTCAGCTGTCAAGCATGTGCTTAATCTAGCATTAAATCATATGATCGCTATTAAGTGACCAGGCTTGACAGAAAGTGACTGAAACGCGGCTGACTCTCTGTTTTTTACCTCCACAAATCCTGTTTACTCTCTGTTGTTGTTGCTGTGACACTCGCCCTGTTGTATAGCATCCATACACATAGCCATATTCTATTATAATATTTTATTTTAAGAGTAAAATTTTAAGTTTAATATTGTATTTTAAGTATTTTAAGTTCATTCCATTTAGCAATGTTAAAAACATTTGATGATTTTTCACAAACAGTGCTACGTGCTAAACGTATCACACGTAGGTGAGGTCACAGCTGCCATTTGTCATGCTCCATTTCTTTTTCCAAAGAGATAACTATACATGACACCATGACATGATGATATGATGACATTCTTTTTTTTCTAAATGTACTGTACACACACACACACACACACACACATATATACTTTTATATGGTTTACTAGGACTCTCCATAGGTGTAATGGATTTTATACCATGCTTATTATATGTCCTTCCCATACCCCTACTACTAAACCTAACCCTCACAGGCAAGTTGTGGCAAATTTTGTCAAAAGACCCCATTAAGTATAATGTTTAAGCATTTTTGAATTATGAGGACACAAAACATGTCCTCATAAACCACCTTAATAGAGTACAAATAGGTCATACCCACGTCATCATACAATTATGGGCCCTTGTAAACCAAGTACACACACACACACACACACATACACACACACACACTTGCACAGCTATCTTCATGTGGACTTCTGACAAACAATGATATTTATACTCCAACCCTTATCTATCTATCTATCTATCTATCTATCTATCTATCTATCTATCTATCTATCTATCTATCTATCTATCTATCTATCTATCTATCTATCTATCTATCTATCTATCTTATAGATATCTTTAAAGGACACAAACAAGTTTTTAGTTAGTTTGACCGTCTTTTTTTATATTTTAATACTTTTTTTTTTACTTTGTAATATTTTTGTATTAATTGATGGTGATGGCTAAACCACACCATTTTAAATATATTAAATTTTAACTTTTACATGTACATGCTTATCAGACCTAAATGAAACCAAAACAGATGCAAAGAGTACATTTATAAATGTTATTTTTAAATGATCTTTCACTCTGTTTTTGCAAACGACCCACATACATACTATTTTTAATCCATCTAGCCCATAATTTCTCACACTTTAGGCATAAACATTCCCGAGCCAGATCAACTCAAGCTCAGGTAGAAGGTCGAGCCCTTTCGACCGATGCTCTAGAAAGACTGTCATTGTTTCACCTAGATTATGCCGGTAATCCCCATCCGCAGCTTAATCCTACCCAGAATTCCCACAAAACACACAAACATGAGCCATCATCAGCCGTATCACCTTCAATAAATCCACAGCTCAAGAGAGGAGCCCCCAGCAGCACATCTGTATCCACGTGGACTGAAACAGACGCACAAACCCTCCCACCAGATCTCTATACGGATCCCATAATCTGACCTGCCACTCGTGCCAATGAGATCCGGCAGATGGCCACTGAGAACTTGTCTATTTATACGGTATGCTGCAGACAGAAGCAAAAGCTGAGCCGAGCTGTGCAGAGAGACAGACAGAAAGGGGAAGGTCAAGTCAAGTCACTCTTATTTCTACCCGCTTGTTAAATTGTAACATATGGAAAACTGTTTCCAGGTCAAAGCCTCTATTCATTTGCATTGAGAAAAATCTCTTAATAGCTGTTTATGACCCCTGTTTAGTCATATAACACACTGAAGAGGATATTTTACAAAATCAGAGTGTCCATTGCAGACACTTGCTGGATCCCAGACACCAATATTTAAATGATTAATACGGTAAAAGATGAATCAATGTCTGACCACTTGAGATTAGGCATTAATGTAGACATTACAATTATGGTTTTCAATAGTAATTCAGTATACTTTGAATGTATATTAGCATCATTTGTTGTAGAGCCAAAACTTCTGAGACATTCGGTCCTGAGACATTCAAAGTCGTGAAAAGAACCAAAAACATTGTCAAAAGATCCCATGTGACTTCAGTGGTTCATTTGTTGTAGAAAACTACAGCACTTTATACAGTGTCAGAGGGGTTAAATGTTGGTTTTGTTCTAGTTAGTTCACTGATGATTCAGTTCAGTGCAATATGAATGTCATGGTCGAAGGATTCCAGGCATCTTGAGAGGAATTTATTTTATTAAATTTCCTAAACCCAAACGAGACAATGTAATACCCAGAAGTTCAACAAAGATGTATACATTTGATCCAGATAAGCCGAAGCAACAATGCTTTTAACTCTGCTAAAACCACCTAAAGTTATTCCAAGAGTTAGTTCACCCTCATATTCATCCTCATGTTTTTCCCAATCCCCCGAGATCTTCGTTCATCTTCAATTAAGATATTTTAGAGGAATCCGAGAGTCCTCTCATCCTCCATATACAGCAATGGTCCTGAGACATTCAAAGTCATGAAAAGAACCAAAAACATTGTCAAAAGATCCCATGCGACTTCAGTAGTTCAACTGTAATCATATGAATCTCCAATAACACTTGTGTGCTAAAAAACTGTAAAAACGACTTTGTTCACTAATGTCTTCCACGTCAGGTCAAGGTGCCTGTTTGCTACACGCAATACGCTGCTGATGCTCATGGCAATAATCGGGATAAGAAGACAATGGAAGCAAAGTCATTTTTACAAGTTTTTTGACATACAACAGTGTTCTTGGAGCTTCATATGGTTACAGTTTAACCACTGAAGTCACATAGATAGGTGACACTAACTTTAACCAGTTAACATTAGCATAAGCTAAAGATAATCACCACTAGCCAAAATAGTTCAATCTTAATTAATTTAATTTTGCTCTGTGTTATATTAACAGCATTAATTTTGTATATTGTGATTTGAGATTGTGAAAACCTTACCAAATTAACTAAGGTGTGTGGGGCTTACTGGTAGATCAATTAACTAAGCCAAAGGTAACAGTGGGAAAGAATCAAAACTTATTCAGTGGACTAGTTTTTCTACCTTCTGGCCAAACGAATGAAGAGGCAAAATTGCAGTCCAGTTAAAAGAGGATGGATGGATGCATTATCAGTGGTCTTGATAGTGAAGAGTAGGTACTCTCTCAAAAGTAAAGGTAGAAAAGCTGTCACTGGGCCTGTACCTTCTCAAAAGGTACTTGTTTGTGCCTAAATTAGTACCTTTAGTACATATTAATGCCTAAAGTGTCATCCCAGGCTCTTTGGAAATATGTGCCTCTGCCTACATTTTTAGGAAACATAAGGCACATTGCTCCAGTTTTGTTTTGTTGTATGTTTCAGATGACAAATCTACTAAAGGGCGCTGTCTACATTGCCAATCTGAAATATGTTTCTTAGGGTACATTTTGTTGTATGTTTCAGACATGTCCTTTTTGTACACATCCACGAGAAGGCAGGACTTCTGACCTAAACCATTTTCTAAAACCAACCAATGGTGTTTTCAAAAGCAAACGTACAAGAAATGTACACTGTGACCACATAGTTTTACCTTGATTTTTACATTGATATTATCTCTTTTGTGCAACTGTGGATCACCGGACTCAAACCCGAGCAAGTGAGTTACAGAGCAAACTGACCATGCCAAATAAGTTGTCCATATGGAGATAGATAGGTGAAGCAAACATAATCGATTACAAATCATAGACACACTTAAGATGTTTTGTGGTATTTATTTAGTTTTGTGCAAGAAAACTATACAAAAAAATATTGATAATATGTCCTTGTAATTATCATTAGTGTGAAACAGAACAAAAGTTGTCGTCATACTGCCCCGTAGCATTCATTTTATCTAGAAACTACAGTCAAATGTATGTTTAAGTAAGTTTTTTGTGGTTTCGGAAAGATGCAGGCTGAAGCATGTATTTCAAATGAGCCTGTGCTAGCACCTAAAAAGTACAAAAATGTACCTTTTGAAAAGGTACTGCCCAAGTGACAGCTTTTCTACCTTTATTTTCTGAGAGTGCAAGAGGAAAGTGTAGAGGAAGGTCACGGATGATTGACTCCATCACCACTGAAGGTGCAGCCGGAGACGACTGTGTCAAGAGACAATGCTGATAAACACACTCCTCCTGCAGTTACACACCGACCGGTAAAACACGCTGGAGATAAAATCCATTTCAGGATGCTCTGTTTTTGGGGTTTTACAATATCTGACTGTGTATGACAGCTGCTCACACATCTCAATGAACTGGGAAGGGATGAATACAAAAAAAAAACAAACAGGGAGCAGAGACAAGTGGGGTTGCTTTACTTCTCTACTTCCTCCAAAACAAGGTGAGCGTAAACTGGGTATTTTCTGTGCAGACGGTAGTACCAATGGGAACTGCAAAAATAATGAAATTTTAACCGGCATCCCAAAAGACCTTCCTAAGTCTAGGAAAAAATGTTGCCTTTATCGAAGTCTGCCAACAGTGAAAGCCTCTTTCAAGGTTATTATACTGTAGTTCGGTACATCTAAAGCCATAGAGCTAAGACTATTTTTGTAACTTGAAATAAAACAAAATAACTAATAATAAAATAAAACTCACACATAAACAGACACACTGTAGAAATTATATTACATTTTCAAATTATAAGTTACTGGATTTAAGCCAATGTAAATGGCTTGAAACTTATACTGTATGTGTAGCGATATATCAAATACACAAGTACATAACCATAGAGATATGTTAAACCAAGAATACTGTATTAAATACACACCTATATTGCTTAAACATTACTAAGCTTTAATTAAATTTGTAAAAAAAAAAATGGAATGCCTAATGTAATTATGAATAGTACGGTTTCAATGATACTAAAAAATCTATATATTTAAACAAAATAAATATGGTAAATATAATAATAGATGCACCATATGTATATTAATACAAATTATAAAAATATCTAAAACAATAACTTGCTAAACTATGAAAATCAAAACAATAAAATAGTCACATATTTAGATATAAACTCAGTTAAATTTGAGTCAGTTATGAGCTATGAACTTCATAATTACATTCATTCATTTACTCCATCACAGGCAAAAAGGCTTCCACAAACATACAACTATAAAGGGAAACAGAAGGTTTAAGAAACTTTAAACAATTGTGAACAAATACACCTAAATGAAGTGTTAATGGAGCAGAAATGTGTAGTGCTGCTCATGGAGGGCCACTATTCTTCAATCCCAATTGAATACACCTGGACGAGCTAATCAAGGTCTTTAGGATTTCTAAAGCTGCATACAAAATTGCTTAGTCTTAGCATTCACTACAGTCGTGGCCAAAAGTTTTGAGAATTACATAAATATTGGAAATGGGAAAAGTTGCTGCTTAAGTTTTTATAATAGCAATTTGCATATACTCCAGAATGTTATGAAGAGTGATCAGATGAATTGCATAGTCCTTCTTTGAAATGAAAATTAACTTAATCCTGAAAAAAACTTTCCACTGCATTTCATTGCTGTCATTAAAGAACCTGCTAAGATCATTTCAGTAATCGTCTTGTTAACTCAGGTGAGAATGTTGACGAGCACAAGACTGGAGATCATTATGTCAGGCTGATTGGGTTAGAATGGCAGACTTGACATGTTAAAAGGAGGGTGATGCTTGAAATCATTGTTCTTCCATTGTTAACCATGGTGACCTGCAAAGAAATGCGTGCAGCCATTATTGCGTTGGATAAAAATGGCTTCACAGGCAAGGATATTGTGGCTACTAAGATTGCACCTAAATCAACAATTTATAGGATCATCAAGAACTTCAAGGAAAGAGGTTCAATTCTTGTTAAGAAGGCTTCAGGGCGTCCAAGAAAGTCCAGCAAGCGTCTCCTAAAGAGGATTCAGGATCGGAGTGCCACCAGTGCAGAGCTTGCTCAGGAATGGCAGCAGGCAGGTGTGAGCGCATCTGCACGCACAGTGAGGCGAAGACTTTTGGAAGATGGCCTGGTGTCAAGAAGGGCAGCAAAGAAGCCACTTCTCTCCAAAAAAAAACCCATCAGGGACATATTGATCTTCTGCAAAAAGTATGGCAAATGGACTGCTGAGGACTGGGGCAAATTCATATTCTCCGATGAAGCCCCTTTCCGATTGTTTGGGCATCTGGAAAAAAGCTTGTGCGGAGAAGAAAAGGTAAGCGCTACCATCAGTCCTGTGTCATGCCAACAGTAAAGCATCCTGAGACCATTCATGTGTGGGGTTGCTTCTCATCCAAGGGAGTGGGCTCACTCACAATTTTGCCCAAAAACACAGCCATGAATAAAGAATGATACCAAAACACCCTCCAACAGCAACTTCTTCCAACAATCCAACAACAGTTTGGTGAAGAACAATGCATTTTACAGCACGATGGAGCACCGTGCCATAAGGCAAAAGTGATATCTAAGTGCTTCGGCGACCAAAACGTTGAAATTTTGGGTCCATGGCCTGGAAACTCCCCAGACCTTAATCCCATTGAGAACTTGTGGTCAATCCTCAAGAGGCGGGTGGACAAAAAAAACCCACTAATTCTGACAAACTCCAAGAAGTGATCATGAAAGAATGGGTTGCTATCAGTCAGGATTTGGCCCAGAAGTTGATTGAGAGCATGCCCAGTCGAATTGCAGAGTCCTGAAAACGAAGGGCCAACACTACAAATACTGACTCTTTTCATAAATGTCATGTAATTGTCGATAAAAGCCTTTGAAACGTATGAAGTGCTTGTAATTATACTTCAGTACATCACAGAAACAACTGAAACAAAGATCTAAAAGCAGTTTAGCAGCAAACTTTGTGAAAACTAATATTTGTGTCATTCTCAAAACTTTTGGCCACGACTGTACATTTCAAGAGGAGCTTTTTCTCTTTCCAAACCACTTTAACCACTTTTCCTGCTTAAAGGTCAGCTGTAGATTTTTTGGCATTTATAAAACAGGGTTATCATGGAATTTCTGGAACATCTTGTAATTTTAAAAGTTCTATTCCATAAATCAGGAAATTTCATATTTCTCTTTTTCCTTTTGCTTCTCATTTATCAAGATGTATTTCTTCTATACAGCATTTTTCATCATATTGTTTCACATGTCTTTCCTAGGCGTCACGGTGGCGCAGTGGGTAGCACGATCTCCTTACAGCAAGAAGGTCACTGGTTCGAGCCTTGGCTGAGTCAGTTGGCATTTCTGTGTGGAGTTTGCACGTTCTCCACGTGTTCGCGTGGGTTTCCTCCGGGTGCTCCGGTTTCCCCCACAAGTCCAAAGACTTGCGATATAGGTGAATTGGGTAAGCTAAAATTGTCCGTAGTGTATGTGTGTGAATGAGTGTGTATGAATGTTTCCCAGTGATGGGTTGCAGCTGGAAGGGCATCCGCTGCGTAAAACATATCCTGGATAAGTTGGCGGTTCATCCCGCTGTGGCGACCCCAGATTAATAAAGGGACTAAGCCGAAAAGAAAATGAATGAATGAATGAAAATTGTCCGTAGTGTATGTGTGTGAATGAGTGTGTATGAATGTTTCCCAGTGATGGGTTGCAGCTGGAAGGGCATCCGCTGCGTAAAACATATCCTGGATAAGTTGGCGGTTCATTCCGCTGTGGCGACCCCAGATTAATAAAGGGACTATGCCAAAAAGAAAATGAATGAATGTCTTTCCTATTGTAATGGTTAGGCTCTTTTTTACTGCAATTTAATCACTCTCCCACTTGTCAACCAGCAACCAAATGCAGTCATGAGGCTGTATCTGTTAAAATACAATCTTTGGCTGTTTTTTTATTTATTATTATTATTATTATTTTTTGTCTACTTAGACCTCAACCAATCCCTCCTGGAGTTTGTGGGAAAAACTTCTGAGTTTTGAAGGCTAGAATGGCAACTTTCCTTTGAAATTGTTGGAATGTTTGATGAACTTCTTGTGCAGTTTTGTTGTGAAAATATACACAGATTTACACATCTTAATTATTACATTTTATTGTTTTTATAATATATATTTTTCTTTTACCTCAAGAACCATTGGTCTCTATCAGTTATATTAATAGAAAGCTGATAGAAACAAAGAAAGTGTTTACCTTTTACTGTATAAAGCCTACAGCATATTTCATGAATGACTAGTTTTAGAAAAATCATTGAGTAATACAATGAATGTAGCCTTCTTCAGTTTGGTTTGGCGGGATTAAACAAGATGATTAGACATTTTTAAAAAACGAGCGATTGGTTCATATTTTACATTTTTGTCCAAAGAGGTCATGTTTTGATCTTCAATTGGTCTCATGCAGTCACGTGATGCGATTTCACAGGTCAGAGTTCACCAAGCTTAAACTTTGCAACGCAGCAAATTGCGAAACTGTCGCATTCGCGTGTGTATCAATGGAGGTGTGTGGGGCGAAATGTGCAGTGTGACCATGGCTTAAGAAAAACACTGTGCAGTGCCTGTCTATGACAGCTCAAGGTAACACACACTGGATGAGCACTTTCTATACGAAAATATAATTTTATTTGATATAAAACAATGCAGACGGCATGGAAGAAATTTGAAAACACATTTGAACATAGCCAAAAGGAAATCTGAGGTAATATAAAAGGGCAAGCTTCTTTAAATTTTGCACCATTTGCTTGATTTGTGTGTTAAATTCAGAGGTCACAGAATTCTGGAATGACTACTTAACACAACAGTTCAGTTTTTCTATTCATTTTATAGGTCTCGAAAATTCAGCTATAGTCACTGAAAGGCATGCAAAAAGTCAAGGAATATTACATTTAGCTTAGAGTGGGGACACTGATAGAAACATTTTTATATTCTTAAAAAATCCACCTATGAATACAGGTTTGTCAGTTGTCCTTGCACGTAACATTAGGACAGGAGAAAGTATTATACGGTTTAAATGCTTAAGCTTCACTTCACAGGCCATATCTCATCCTCAAATGGCATTCACACTTTTGGCCTGATAAGAGGAAACTGACTCTGTGATAAGAAAGTTGCACTTTAAACAAAAAAACCCACCCAACAGATATCTCAAGCCACTGAGTCACTAAGTCACACAGTCTCTCGGCTCCAGGGGCACCATCTGATTCGTTACTCTTATAAAACAGATGAAAAGAACAGTTAGAGAATTCATCTCTATGCATGGGGTTCTTTAAGGATATGGAAATGAAAGATACGTTTTCTTTGATTCTGGCTAGAAAGATCTAAACGTCTGGTAAAGTAGAATCTCTGAAGCTTCTGAATGTTAGCTTTTAAGAGCTGGCAATGGCACATCAGATGAAATTATGTCTTGAAATGATCCGTTCACAATATTACTATAAATAATTCCAAATAAAATGATAAATTGTTAAAAGTTGTGAATAAATTAAAGACTACTGCAATAAGCACAAAGAAATAAAATAAATAAATTCCACCAAGATTAACATGGGATAATGTGTATGTATGTATGTATGTCTGTCTAATGCAATTCGCCTCTGCACAATTTGATTGGATGAGAATCAACGGGCTAAATATTCTACTTAGCCAATCAATGTAGACAAGAAAAACATAGGCAAATAGTGCAGTAAATGTACAGAAACAACACTAAAATTATATACTCAAGTAAAAGTACACATTTTTTTAAATTACTTAGTAAAGAACAATTCCTGAGGAAAACTACTCAATTACAGTAATTTGAGTATTTGTAACTCATTATGTTATACAACTGATTTAAACCTAAACAAAAATCACTTTTACATGGCTTTACCAAATCATGTACTGTGATGTACTGCATGTACTCAGCCTGAGATGTGATTTCTTTACAGAAACAAAGCACTCACATATAACAAACTCTGAAGTATAACCAAAGTCCCATTAAGGCGAGTCATTTCACTCAGTGGCCATCTTTGGAACACCTCTCGGACATGCAAATGCAAGCTCCTATCTCTTTGAATGGGGAAACATCAATTTCTCAGAGACTGACTGTACCTCCCATTAGTTTCAAACAGATTACAAAACCAGAGAACATTTGTCATTTAAAAGTAGAAATTTCAAGATTAATTTAGCTATATTTTCTATGTCTGTGGACATTATTTGCTGAAATTCCAGCGTGTTTGCACCCCAGAGGGTTCATAACAATAAAGCTGCAGAAACTATCATAAAAACACAGGTTTGGACCTCCCCCTTCCCCTGAGAATCGTCAGTCTAAAGCGATTAATGATTCGCTCCTATACTAGAAGGCTGGGTTTCCTTTGCTAGAGCATCCATATCGACTGTTAAATTTTACCACATTCAGAACTATACGAGTAACATGTCTTGTGTATTCAATAGTCTTTGGTATGACTTGAGTATGACATTTTTTTTTTCTGGTCATGAGATCAGACTCTATTTCCAAAGCCATCATCAATCTCTTTATTTTAAGGCACTTAACTGCTGATCAGCCCTGAATGAAGAAAGCAGAGCACTGACTCTGACTTAAAGGCAGACCCAGAGTCAGTCAGGCAGCGGTGAATGTGATTGTGCTGAGACCCTGTCATAAAATGATTTTTACTGAACCAAGGAAAGAAGACAGACAGACAGTAGAGATCGGTCATCCTTGAAAGGCCAAATAGGAAGTGATGGTTTCCCACAGTGCTGGATCTGTTTCTCTGCAGGAACCCCAGAATGGATTAGTAAAGGCTTTGGCTGTGGTTTGACTGGCTGTAACCGTAGATCAATAGAGACTTTGGAGCGCAGGACAAATACATAAAGTGCACTTAAGCAGACCTTAATTATACCAACAGACACAATGTTGAAGATTTTACTGCCGAAGACAAATGCTACCTTTTCTGGGTCATATTTGATGTAATTATTTAAAGTACATTTGAAATTTAAAACTGCTTATGGTGGGAAACACTGTTGGCAAGGACAAGATCAAACACTATCAACATGCATTTTTAATATGTTACACACATTTATGGTTCTAGGTTTTGGAATAAGTTTACAACTTTTACATTTTTGGAATAACAAGGGATATTAAAATCAGGCTCCAAAATTATGTATTTCTTTATTTGTAGTCAGATAATAATTTTGTATTTGTAGTCAGATAATTATTTTTTATTTGTAGTCAGATAATTATTTTTTATTTGTAGTCAGATAATTATAGTATTTTATAAAATAATTCAATTAAAATAATTATAAAAAATAAAATAATATTTTTATATTATTCAATTTTTCTGAATAAAAAAAAAAATTATAATAAAAAATAAATAAATAAATAAATAAATAAAATAAAATAAAATAAAATAAAATAAAATAAAAATGGCTATAGCAAATATTCTCTATTCACATGAAATTGGCAGGCATGACAAAACACTTTTTTGGAACTTGATTACAGTTGGTTTTATACAAATAGTAGCTGCCAAATCCTTGTATTATTCCAAATGTGAGCTGCATACTGTGAAAGCTCCTGTTCTTAAGCCCCTTTTTGGACAGGACTAGTTTTCCCTGAGGATGTCAGGTTAATTTGTGTTTCACAGTCATACTTTGTGATTTTAATCCTCTGAAATCAAACATGTCTGTGTTTCCCCCCCCACACAACCTCTAAAAAACAACAAATTACCTACTGTTTTTCAGCTAACCCAAGTCCTCTGAGAAATCTAATCCTGTCCGGATAGAAACGCCTGTGGAATGACACATGGCTTCTCCTCATTTATTTTGACCTTCATTGAAAACCGTAACTAAAGTTAAATTTTTCATTGCGCTCCCTGCTGCACCTTTTTTATGGGTTTCAACCTTTTTTGCCAGCTTTCTGGGGGAAAGAAACAGTTGGTGGCTCAAGTGCTGCTGGCATCCCATCTGACAAAAATAGAAAATTAAATCAGCATTGCAGCATTGCCACTTTTCTTAAAGTGTTCTCACAGAAATGGTTTGCCCAAGGATGAGGGGTCAGATTCACAAAACATTCTCAAAAATAAATGTCTTTTTAACTGCCATTGTCTTTTTATTTTCTAACTTAAAGGGATAGTTCACCAAAAATTGTATCTCTGTTACCATTCACTAACCATTCATTAGTTTAGAAGCTGTTTGAGTTTCTTTCTTCTGTTGATCACAACAAGAATGCTAGTTGATAGCACCCAATGACTTCCATGGTATTTCTTCCATATTATGGAAGTCAATATGTACCATCAACCAGCATTTTTTCAAAATATCTTATTTTGTGAAGATATTTCTTCACACACACCCACCATCACACACTGTGTGCTCTACTGTGATTTGTCTGTTGTCATTGGTTTGCCACTTATAGTACTTATTGGAAACCATATCTGCATTTCAGCTCCAGAGACTTCCCCACCACTTGCAAATACAGCGATACAAACAGCAACAGTGGCATCAAATCTGTGCCCTCATCCTTCATAAGAGCATGTGTAACCCCTCTGGTTCTATTCACCCCTCTCTGAAAGAGATTTAATGTCTTTGACGTTTCCAGCATGGGAAGCAACTGAGCTAACAAGGACACTAAAAACCACAGCCTCCAGCATCTAGAGTGCATCTAAAGTCCAGAGGAGTTTGGTTTACCCACACATTACTCTTACACTTTACTCTTACTATCGGGCAGCTGTTGTACAAATCCCCAAACCATAAACCTCACTTCCATTCAGATCATGGCATCAATGTAACCCCTCTGGTTCTACTCCCCCTTTCAAACCAGCACTGACCTGGGAGGCAAGCACATTAACAAGGATGCTAAAATCTGTAGGCTCTAACATTTGTTGCTAGTGCACTTCTTAAGGCTAGGGGAGTGAGTTTTAAATGCACACACCTACACTCACCTCCAAAACCATACACCTAATCAGGGTCTTTTTTACTAGCTGGCCTCTGTTGTTCTCAAGGTCCAAACCCTAAACCTTACTTTCACCTGGATCAGGGCATCAGTGTAACCCCTCTATTTCTACCCAACCCATTTGCAGTGGTGTTTGAACTATCAAATGTGACATTTGAATCATACACACTAAGAAGTACTCTAAAGATTGCCACTTTGTGTCCATAGCTATGGTGTCTCTTGAGGCCATGGGAGTGGTGTACACGCACAGTTCCTATAGGTGGTTATTACACTTTCCCCGCTAATCCCTAAACCTGACTCCCATCTGAGTCACGCCATCAATTGAACTTATCTGGTTCAGTTGCTAATGCACCTTTTGAGGCCATGTGAGTGAGATTTATATGCACAGCTCCTACATGTGGGCATTACACTTTCCCCTCTAATCCCTAATCTCACTCTCATCTGGGTCATGGCACCAATGTAACCCCTCCATTTCTACCCATCACGTTTAGAGTGGAATTTGAACAATCATTTGTGACGTTTGAGGCAGAAAAACTAACAAGTACTCTAAAGTCTACTACTACCAGTGTTTGTAGCTATGGTGCCTCTGGGAGAGAGGTTTACATGCACAGCTTCTATAGGTGACCATTACACTATCCCTGTAATCCTTAAACCTCGCCCCCTTTGGGTCACGGCAGCAATGTAACTCATTCAGTTCAGATGCTAATGCACCTCTTGAGGCCATGGGAGTCAGATTCACATGCACAACACTTACAGTTTGCCAATACACTTTCCCCTCTAATTCCAAACATCACTCCCATCCGGGTCACGGCACCAATACAACTCCTCCATTTCAACCCAACACAGCGTCTATAGATGGCCATTACACTTTACCCTCTAATCCATAAAAAAACAGCCCCAATATAACTCCTCTGGTTCAGTTGCTAATATGCCTCGTGAGACCAGGGAAGTGAGGTTTACCTACACATCACTACACTACACATCTTAAGCACATAAGCCAAACTCTTTCAGGCCTTAGCAACATTTGCAGTGTTTGAGGGTCTAAGATTATTGTTTCGCACACAGCCAATGGAGACATAGAAGGGCATTATGTAAATGTGTTACGAACCTACATCGGTTCTTCTTTCTTTTGGAAGACAATTAATCCATTTATCGTGTACTTTGATCTTTTGACAATGTGCAGACCTTTTACATTCTCAAACAGCTACATTTAGAGAGCATAATAGGCCGCTTTAAGGCTCAAAAGCTACAGCCTCCTCTGGTTAAGCAGAGAGCCATTGATTTCGCTGAGGTGTGAAATGTTTAAGCAGAATATTGATGTGCTTCACAACATAATGGAAGAACAGGCCTGACCTCCTCCATTCTTCACTCCACTTCACTCCCCACCCATTTTACAGCCTTGCCTCCATCCCGCTGTCTGCAGTGTGTATCTGTGTTGGCTTCCAGACCAGATCAACTGGAAAATTACACGGCTGCCCATTTAAGCTCCTTTGGCGAAGGTCTGTTGTTGGGCATCAACTCAAAAGTGGCAAGAGTTCATTTAGAGCAGTCGCCGGGTGCATTAAGCTGAGTGGGAGGAGGAAGAGTAATAGGTAATAGAAGAGCAACACACAGGCTAATACATCGGCGCAATTAGCCGCAAGCCGAGGCAGCTGTGGCGTGACGGAGGCCTGAGGGTAATTGCAGACCCCACTCATCACTGCCTCTCGTTAATACAGAACTCTGCACCCCTGGGAGAGAGAAAGAGGGACTTCCTCTCCTTCGCCCTGCTCTCTACTTTCATTCCAATCATCCCCGAGCACCACTCTGCTTCATGGTGAGCCCACTCTTGGCTTTTCTCTCTGGAGATTGAAGTGTGCACCCTAGTCCTACCACATGCTGAAAATATGACAGTCTGTTTGAAAAGTCCGGGATGGAGCGTTCAATCTTGAGCTCGCATTCGGAATACAGCCTCATCTGCATATTTCGTGTGCAGGGCAGATTGTGATGGATGACAGAAAAGAAAGGGAAAAGGGGAAAAAAATCTAAAATATTCCACTGACACACTGCCTCTTATGGAATTACATAACAAATGGTTAAATTACATTTACCGACACGATGACAAAGCAATAAAGCTGACTAATGTAGAAGTATTACACTTACTAATCACATAAGAGTTTCATGACTGCTGCTTATTATTATTATTATTATTATTATTATTATTATGATTATTATTATAAATGAGTTATTATGCAAGGATGTTTTCAATTTTCAATTTTCAATTCAGTCATTACTTCATGCTTCAGTGTCACATGAGAAAAACAGCTAATAATTAGAAACGTAAAAAATCTGTAAATCTTTTTTTTCCATATACAACAATTAGATTTCCACAGCCCAGTTGTAGAATTGGGATGCAAGCTATTAGTGTTTTTTTTTTTTTTGTCCTCAAACAGACTTCGAAAAACACTGCCTGTGTAAAAGGATCATTAGGACACAGAGTGACCACCAGGAGACTGTGTGCCCAATCAGTGCAATTTTAAGCTTTCAGCGTGGCTTTTTTCTACCATGTGTGTTCTTGCCGCTCATCTGACACCAGAACAAGCTCTAAAATGGTACGAGAAAAACTATAAAATCTTGCAATCTAATTCAAAGTCCCTTTTTCATTTCACACAACAGAGAACTCATCATGATGCAGCAGACTAGAGAAAATGGCCATACTGTGGTTGCTGTGACAGATGCAGCTAAACCAGTCTGTTCTGCCAGCCCAGCTGACAGTTAAACGGTGACTCCTTAAGCAAATGGCAATTCCATGCGAGTGTTAATGGGACATGCAAACATTCATGCATTTCATTTGCCCAGCACTGTTATATTTAGATAGATGTCATATCACCTATCCCTGATTGATCCAGCATTGGATAAATGGAAAATTAAAAAGGCATTTGCAAATTTAAGCTCACAATTCAGTTTTATTTTCAGAACTAAGAGTTTGTATATGGATTTCCTGCAATTGTGAGTTATAAACAAATGACAGAATATTTAGCAATTCTCGATTTTCTTCCTCATTCCGTATTTCATTTTTCTCACAATTTCTAGGTATTAACATGCAGATGTAAGTTAGCATCTAACAATTCAGAAATGTATCCTTAGAATTCTACGTTTAAAGTATAACATGATAAATGTGCATATACAAGTCTCTTATAATTTTGAGTTGTGTAAATATCTCACAATTCTGACTTTTCTCTCAGAATTACGAGTATAATTATAACGATAGTCAAAATTCTGAGGAAAAGCACAAAATTGTGAGATATTATCAACTGCACAACTTTCATTCATTCATTCATTCATTCATTCATTCATTTTCTTTTCGGCTTAGTCCCTTTATTAATCTGGGGTCGCCACAGCGGAATGAACCGCCAACTTATCCAGCACATGTTTTACGCAGCGGATGCCCTTCCAGCCGCAACCCATCACAGGGAAACGTCCATACACACACTCATTCACATACAGACACTACGGACAATTTAGCCTACCCAATTCACCTATACAGCATGTCTTTGGACTTGTGGGGGAAACCGGAGCACCCGGAGGAAACCCACGCGAATACGGGGAGAACATGCAAACTCCACACAGAAACGGCAACTGACCCAGCCGAGGCTGCTACCCACTGCGCCACCGAACTGCACAACTTGCATGTATAAATCCCAAAATACAGTATAAACCTGACGTTTGGTGAAAGAAAGTTAGAATGATAAAATATACATTACTTATTTTGTCCAAATTTGTGCGTAAAAAATTAAGTACACAAAACTGTAGTGGAAATTGTCTTGCATAACTTAATAAAGGCAATACAATAAACTGAAGGTCATTCTAGTAAAAAGAAAATGCAACTGACTAATATATTATTAAGTCAGAATAAGCAATTCTGTCATTTACATACCCCACATAAACTACAGTAACAAGGCAAATAAATAAAACAAACCAGCTGGAGGTAATATTGAAGGGCATTAAAGGGAAAGAAGCACATGTTTGCTAACAGCACACAGATTAAATTAAGAATGGTTATGAAATCGCCACCTGCACCTGACATGACTCAAATGTTTGCAGGCTACAGAAGCTATAGGCAATACGGCACACACACACGCATGCATCTACAGGCCCACTGTGGCCCCCTACCTGTGGACAAGAATAAGAAATTATGAGCTTTGCAACTTGACATTCAAAACTCCTCCATTTTTTATTTTTTTTTATTTATGCAAATGCAATAAATGGTTATTGGATGGGTGTTCATCTTCATTATAATAATATATATGTATTTTTAAATATATTACTGAGCTGATACTCAACAGTGTTTTTTTAATGAATGATAACATCTCACCTTATGACATTATGATGATTCTAACAGGACATTTTTGCATATGAATAAAATGCAGTGAGAATTAAAGTCACAACTCATGGTTTTGGCTCAAGACATGTAAGATGCTGTAAGTTTATATCATTATTATCACAGAGGTGTATGTGCACTATTATCAAGGAGAAAACCCAATCACCACTCTACTAAATGTAGGCAGAACATATTGTAATGCAGAAAATAAAAAGAAGAATAAATCAGCTTCTGCTGCCACCATGGGTAAAACATCCTGTCTAGCAGAACTAACCCACAACCCTAACCCTAATATTACAAGAGCGATTAAACAGCATATAGCTTTCCCTAACACAATTGTAAGTCCTTTTAAATCAATCAGGCCCTGCCCCGTTCCAAGATGCACACACATTAATCGCATATGCAAATAAAGAAGAGAAAGTGAGCTGTCAAATTGATGATGGGAAGAATCGTGGCTCTGGTGCATTGCTGACCATTACTCAGCATCCACAGAAACATACCGCTATCATTGCATCTGGCAGCACTACTAATTTATAATTATAGCCATCAGAGATTAACCTGAATCCACAAAACAAGGCGAGGAAAGAGATTGAAATACTTTGCACAGCCAATTAATTCAAATAAGCTTATTTCAAAGAACACAAAAAAAGATTACCTTTCCTCAGCGATGCTCCTTCGGTGTAAAAAAAGTGTCAGCCAGTGGTCGCTTGACGAGGACAGGGTGGGATATCTCTAATTAATTAAAGCGATATTAAAGCCTTGGGGGAAAAGATCAGAAAGGTTCGGTACGGTCACACAGTGCCTTAATGTTCATCACAACGTGCACCAAAAAACAAAACGCTCTCATTTTTATTTTCTTCCCGTAACGCAATTTGCCTCTACTTTTGCTTTCGTGCAGAAATAGTTCCCATTCTTGCGCTCCTCGACCCTTCCCAGGTGCGGTGAATCAGATCTCTAGTTTCCTTGGCTGTTCGGTTTCACCTTGCAATAAAGAATCCATATCCATATGCCGCTGAAATACAGGACAATCCATTCCGTCAGAGATGTAGATCCTCGAAAAGCAAGCCTTTCGCAATAACATCCTGAAAGATGGGTGAGTTAGAAGACAAATACGCACGAAGCGTCTGCTCGTCTTGGAGCGCGCTGGGGAGTGGGCGTTATAGGGGAAGATCTTCACTGCTCACTGCCAATAAGCATGCATGCCTCCGCCTGAAGCGCGGCTCCTCCACATGCACACACACACACACACACACACACACACACACACACACACACACACTTTCTGTCAGCGTGGATGGCGGAAACTTGAGACTTTTAGGTTGGTGAGAGGTAAAAAGGGCACATCGTTACTCTGTGTGTGAAATCTGATGAAATTGACGGACTCTGCTGAACATGAAGTGGGGTTGAAATGAACACCTGTCACGTGAGGTGTTTTTATAATGCAAACTGGCGATAATCTGGCCAAAGAAACACGTGCGAGGTAATACAAACGCGCGCATTGGTGTCCTTGGCGGCGTCAGTGTTTCAGCACCACGGACAGCGCACAGCAACTCTCAGCACTTGAGAACGGATTTATTTATTTATTTATTTATTTATTTATTTTTCGTGCTGGTGTGAACGTTATTCGGAGCAATGAAACGATGCAGTAGTTAGCGGAAGTAACGAATCATTTTAATGTCTGATTTCTTAATGTGATAAATAGTTGCAGTGTAATGGATTTCATTACTTTCATTGGTCTTGCGAGTACAATTGAGAATAAACTGGGTAGGAATATAACTCATAAACAGTTGCAATTCTTTAAAAATGAAAAGGCTATATCTGGGTTAAAGATTATGATGTACTGTAATACATTTGACTATTTGCAGAAGACATCCGCTGGAATGCCATTCAGTGTAATAGACTAATAGAAAAAAAATATATATATACTGTCAGGCATGTTGAACACTAAAGAAGATTCTTTGAAGAAAGCTGAAAACATGTAACTATTAATACAAATAATAGGTAAATACAAATAATACATAATAGGAAATACAAATACTATGGGAATTAATGGTTACATGTTTTAGCTTTCTTCAAAACATATCTTTTTGTGTTCAGCAGAAGAAAGAAAGAAAGTAAAAAAAAGAAAAAAAGTCACAAACAAGTGAAGGGTGACAATATTTTACGTTTTCTGGTGAACTGTGCCTTTAACAAACCATTAACTTTTGGCTCAGTAAACTCTTAATTTGTTGTTTATTAATAATTAGTTGTTAGTTGGGTTTAGGTATTGGATGATTAGGCATATAGAATAAGATCATGCAAAATATGTTACTTTTTAAGGACAAATATAGAATAAATATCTTAATAATAGGTAATAATAGGTGATAAACCACTAGTTAGTTAATAGTGAGTATGCTTTAAAAACTAAAGTGGTACTAAAGGCTCAATTAGGGATCACAGTACAGCCCCAAAATACTAGCTAAATGTCATTTTGAATGCCCTTTTTTCAAATGTGTTTGACCCATTTATCAGAAAGTAATCATTTAAAATATTATAAAATGTAGTGTTACTTATTTTTTATATGTTCTTTGAAATATAAAAGTATACACTTTAATTCAATTAAATATGCTTTATACAATCACTTTTTTCAAATAAAGGTACAGGCGGTACAATGATTTGTTAAAACAAACAAATAAACAAACATTTTCATGTGAACATCTACACTCATAACACAGATAGTTAACTTTACTAGAAAATCATGTAAAAACGCATTACCGTAAAGCACTTAAATGTTCACACAAGGTGAAACTAATTGAATTAACATAGAACTTAAGGTTATGTACACTCAAAAATAAACAACACTTTTGTGTTTTCACTTTTGTGTTTTGTCAGTTTTCATGATCTGACCTCAAAGATTTTACACTTTTTAAAATAGACTTCTATGTGCATAAAAGGCCTATTTCTCTTAAATGGTGTTCATACATTTGTCTAAATTTGTGTTCGTGAGCACTTCTCCGAGATAATCCATCCACATCACAAATGTGGCATATTAAGATGCTGATCAGACAGCATGATTATTGCACAGGTGTGCCTTAGACTGACTACAATAACAATTATAAATAAACAATTTTAACCTATATAGCACAATGCCACTAGTCGCAAGTTTTGAGGGAGCGTACAATTGACATGCAAATCCATGTTATGTGTAATTGACGTATATGATAAATGACGTAAGATGGGTAGACACATGAACATGACATTGTAAGATACATTTTATGTATAACATTATAAAGTAACTCCAAGCCAACTGGCTTTCTTGTTCGTCATTGTCTTCTGTGTAGTAAATGGTTTCCGCGATGCGTGACTTTTCCACTATGAATGCGTATAAAGTCATATCAGTCATGCATAACCTGCATTCGGCCACACACCAACAGTCAGGGAAATAATCTTTAAAATGTTACTTTTTTTTTGTTGTTGTTACAAAAACACATAAGATGGTTGGTTTGAAGATGGATTTATGCACATTTGGAAGCTTCAGAATAAAAGCCACTATCCAACACTATTATACAGCCTGGAAGAGCCAGGATAAAAATTGAAAACCATTCCGCCTGCATTTGTTTTAAAGAACAAAGCCATATACAATCATGAGTAAATTATGGGGACAATTTCATTTTTGGGTGAACTATTTCTTTTAAACGCCATATAGTTGACCAGAGTATTGTTTCTGTCAATCCCTTTATGACCACAGTGTAACCATCTTGTGGTGCAACTTTCATCAACATAACACGGCATGTCACTAAGCCCAGATTATCTCAAACTGTTTGACAGTGAGTTAATTAAACTCAAATGTCCTCCACAGTCACCAGACTTCCAATCCAATAAAGCACCTTAGATGTGTTGGAACTCGAGATTTCACATCATGGATGTGAAGCTGACAAATCTGTGATGCTATAGACCATTTTGAGGGATGTAAACAATAACAATGGTCCTAATGTATTTCCTGTATTACATTTTGAATTTCTATAACTTCCAAGAATCCAAAAAGGTCCACATATTGATAAATAATGTTATGGCAGCCTTTTTAATATTATGATATTATTAAATTGCCTTTTGTTAATGTTATGAAATAGTTTGGTAACAAGCAGGAAATGTTTAAGGGCCAGTGACACCGCCACATTGAAATGGTCTATAATGTCAGTGTGGTCCAAAAGCTCGGAGGAATTTTTACAGCATCTTGCTAATCAATGCCATGAGGATTGAAGGCATTTATAGAGGCAAAATGAAGTCCAACCCACTACAAACAAATTGTACCTAATAAAAGAGTTTGTGAGTGTATATAAGATGACTAGTGTTGGGTGTTTACAAAGTTACTAGTTTTTGTACTGTAAATTACATTTCTGTTAGCAATTAAGTAAGGCATTACTTAAAATGTTTTGGTAATTTAATTATAAAACATTCTAAAATAATGTACATAAATTCAACAGTTTTGTATAAATCAATTCAGAGAAGCAGTATCATTTTATTTTTCAACCCAGGCTCAGCACCAAACACGTCCCAAAAATAAGTTTTTTCGAGAATCCACCAGAGGCCGCTGTGTATGCTTTTTCAGATGCAAATGCAAATGCAAATTTCTCTCGCGAGTGCCATTCTCGCCTGCTGTTCTGGTGTAAATCCACCAGAGGCCGCTGTCAACTGACTGTCGACTGACTGAATGACTGACCGATCGACTGACCCACCCCCCTCCTTCCCTAAACCCAACCAATAGTGTTTTTTTAAAAGCACCGATTGACCCGCCCACCCATTGAACTCCTCTCTGCGTCTTAAGTCCGCCGACATACACTGTGAGCTACTGGACAAACTGGTAACAGTGGGAAAGCCGTCCATACAAGGTACAAGCGGTCAGCTGGGAAGCGCGAAAAGGAACGGCGTCATACCGCCCCGTAGCATTCATTTTAAAGATGAAACGCAGCCATACATACTTCTGGCTACATAATTCGTGATCTCCAGAAATGTATATAGGGCTATGTTTTCAGAATGAGCCTATGTTGCATTACTCTGTATTGAAGTAGTCAGTGTAAAATATTGTAGCATTTGAAGCCATGTTTCTTATTTTGCAGATAAAACTGTTACACTTTGCCTGGTTTTCTCAGTTTCCATACACACAAACTACATTTCAGTTATCTCAAGTTTTTTTTTTTTTTTAAGTATTCCCTTCTCAAAACACTACTATTATGTCTACCCCATGTTATTATGAAAACTTTAATACACTCAGCCGTTTAGCACAGGGTGAATAGGTTATTTTAGCTAATATAACCCAGGGACCTTGGGAATGTCATTTAACCTCTGGAGACCTTGCACGAATAAAGAAAACGGATGTGAAATCCCACAAATGGAGGTCTGGTGGAAGGATGAAAGAGACAGCATGCCTGCTGCACTACTCCTTAGAGACATTAAAAGCGATTGGCGGCTGATAAAGAGAAGTAGGAAAGTCGATAGGAGACTGAGAGAAAAGCAAAGCTGAAGGGTTAGACTGAAAATACACAAACACTCCGGAAACAAAGCAGGTGTCTAAAGGGCCGATCAGAAAGAAAGCAACACAAATAAAAGGTGAAACAGGTAGTGTGCTGTAGAGATAATAGAAGTAGCTTATGGAAAGCAAAGGGATGACTATGGTAAAGCTGAATAATGGATTGAAAACTGCTCACAGAAATTGAAACTATAAAAGATTCAAGATTTATGTATGATAATACTTTATTTTAGCATCATTAATGCTGCTTCAAATCACCTTGAGTTTCCCTACAAAGTATAATGTAGTCATGAAATAAACAAATACCTTGTTGAACTCTTCATGCAAACAATATGACAGTTTTGATGATCCAAACAACAATGGTTAAACTCCACTGTCTTTAGATGTAAGGATGTCTTTGTACTGTCAATGCTCAGTTTCCCTCTTTAAATATCCGGTTTATATCCATTATTAACTTGTTCCACAACCAAAAGAGTTTATTAAGAATGTTTTGGTTGTGGAACAAGGTAATAATGGGTATTGCATGATATGGCATTGCTAACCTTTCCATTATTGATTGATTGATTGATTGATTGATTGATTGATTGATTGATTGATTGATTGATTGATTCATTCATTCATCCATTCATTCATTCATACATTCATTCATTCATTCATTCATTCATTCATTCACTCATTCATTGATTCATTCATTCATTGATTCATTCCAGAAGATTCCAAAAATCACCATTGCATTAATAATTTGGGGAGATAAAAAAAGAGATATCAAAGTTTATAACCATCAATACATAAATACTTTCACAAAAATAATTTCCATATGTTCATTCATTTATTCATTTTCTTTTCGGCTTAGTCCCTTTATTAATCAGGGGTCGCCACAGTGGAATGAACCGCCAACTTATCCAGCATATGTTTTATGCAGCGGATGCCCTTCCAGCTGCAACCCATCACTGGGAAACATCCATACACTCTCATTCACACACATACACTACGGACAATTTAGCGTACTCAATTCACCTATAGCGCATGTCTTTGGACTTGTGGGGGAAACCGGAGCACCCGGCAGAAACCCACATGAACACGGAGAGAACATGCAAACTCCACACAGAAGTGCCAACTGACCCAGCTTGAACCAGCGACCTTCTTGCTGTGAGGCGGACAGCGCTACCCACTGCGCCTAATCACTTTTTTACAATGACACAATAATATTGATTATTAATCAATGTTAATTAATTTAATTTAAAATAATTTTATTTTTTAAAAGGCTGTTTTTTTTTTTTCTGCTGTCGACTGTGATTTCCCTCCACTATCCTCAGAATAGTAAGGCTTAAGTTACAAGCATAGACATCTTAGCATGTAACAATTATGAATAAAGCTTATGGGCATACTTATCAGTCCTCATTCTATCACAAATTGCAGCTTAATTGGCACAGAGGTTCCAGCATGATAGCCAACCTTGCAGATTTAGAGTGGTAAATATTATACCATACTATAGCCAGAAATTATTAGATTATTAAAGCTTTTATTGCATCTAATTTTAGCAACCAATTATTGCAGATGATGAATTAAAAATGATTTAATCACATGGATAACACACAGCTAAATGATTAAAGACAGGGTCTGGGATTAAGATTCCAACTAATATTGCAATTTGGAGTTCATTGGCTGTAATACATAGCGATAGAAAAGATGGTCAATTATTTTTCTCTGAATTTTTTATTAGATATAGGTTTGAGTAAATAAACACTAATGTGTCTTTTCTAACTTGGTTATTCCACCAAATATTGATTTCTTAACACTTCATTGATATTATTACATATAATATTATTTCATTTATTGACAATATGTTTACGTGTATTCTTTGCATGGGTGGAAATCATTGGATATCATTTCAATGTATTTACATCAGATGTAAAACTTTTATCATGAAAACAGTTCAAGGAAGTTTCAGAGATCATGCAGTTCACAGCGTGGGCCAATCACTGCAATTCAGTCAGAGCAAACCTGACACTGCTGCACTGCCTTGAGGTATTATACATATCAATCATACATGTGCACATGGATCAGCAAGGGAGCACAGGTGTGTGTAAGGTGTTGACTACCAAGCTAGTAATCTATTTGAACAGTCTCGACCCTTAGGGTGATCGTCTTGTCAGTGTCCATTTTGTTTTACATATAAGATCTACACTGCACCGGTCTTCAAAAGTGTTGTCTGGAGCAAACTAGACAACATCCATCCCTGCTCCTTCAGGGACTCTAAAGTTAAGGGTACATTTACAAAACAACTATGTACTAAAAACAGAGAAGTCTTTCTTTTGGATGTGGAACAGTTTTGTAAACGGACAACAATGTGGTTAAAACCATCTCAGTTCATACAGATCTGCAAGAAATAAATAAATAAATACATAAACAATAAAATTTATGTATTTTGCATGCCAGGCCAGTAGATGGCGATGTTACATTGTAAAGGAAACACTATGCACCTGTGCATATAGAGTCCTGTAATTTGCCTTTTTTGTTGTTTTGATCAACAAGGTCTCAAGCATGCCAGTGTAATCTACTCTGTTTATATGTTATTCACCCAGTTGCACCAACAGTGCGTAAGTTAAAACGTAGCCTAGTTGTGACGTAAAGGGACACTAAGTTACAACTTACACACTACTAAGTATTTTTATGTTGCACCACTGAATGTAATGCTACATTCTACATGTATATGTTATTCTACATTCTACATGCTATATGCTACACTCTAACTGAATATTTTCCACAGCTTTTTCCCATGTTTAAGAATAGAAAGAGATGACGGCCATATTAGTTTACATTGAGGAGATTGTGATGATAATAATGATAAGAATGATCTCCCTCTGCTCACAGCCTTGATGTCCTTCCAAATCTCTCTTTTCTTTTTGGTTTGTGAAAGAAGAGTTTAATCTTCATTCAAGGATTGTTTTGTGTTATTTCAATTAAAGCGAGAATTTCTTCATGACTGAGTTTTTCTCCCTGTTCTTTTCTCTTTCATGTGTAGTTTCGAGTCCCGGATGGGTCAGTTGGCATTTCTGTGTGGAGTTTGCATGTTCTCCCCGTGTTCACATGGGTTTCCTCCAGGTGCTCCGGTTTCCCCCACAGTACAAAGACATGCGGTACAGGATAGGGTTGCACCAGCTGTTCATAAGTTCTTTCCTAAACTGGAATGTAAAGTCCTCACTAGGGGCTTAGTAACTACTAGCTAGTTTATCAGTAAATTTGTTCTCACTTCTGATGCACTACATGTTCTTAAGGCAAACCGTAGTTAGTAGGTCCTAAACTCTCCATAAAGTCATACCTAGTCGCATTGAATGACGTAATATCCAATAAAAAGCATTTAAATCGTTAAACTGGTTTAAAATTCTGCAGCAAATGCATTTATACATAACTGTCCTATGAAAATGAAATAACAAATTATATTTTTATAGTACATTAAATTACAGTCAGTCACTACAGTCGACGCACACACCTGCATTGCGAAGTTATCAAAACATTAAACTTGATTTTTTTTTATATCCTACATATGAAAGAGAAAAGAGCAGGGAGAAGAACTCAGTCATGAAGAAATTCTCGTTTTAACTGATGGATACAATTAACACAAAACACTCCGTGATAAAAAATGTAACTCGTCTATCACAAACCGAAAAAATGCGAGATTGGGAGGAAAATAAAGCTGTGAGTAAAGGGAGAGCATTCTTCATTATCGTGAGCTCCTCAATGTAAACTAATCTCGCCGTTATCTCTCCTCCACCCTTATACATGGGGGGAGGCTGCCGTAAATATTTAGTTGGAACGTAGCGTTACATTTAAACTATGTTCAGTGGTGCAGCACAAAAATATTTAGTAATGTGTAAGTTGTAACTTAGTGTCCCTTTAAGTCACAACTAGGCTACGTTTTAACTTACACACTGCTGGTGCAACTGGCCCCAGGTGAAATGAATAAATGAAATTGGCCGTAGTGTATGTGTGTGAATATGTGTGTATGCATGTTTCCCAGTACTGGGTTGCAGCTGGAAGGGCATCCACTGTGTAAAACATATGCTGGATAAGCTGTGGCAACCCCTGATGAATAAAGGGACTAAGCCAAAGCAAAATAAATGAATGTTTTGATAACTTCATGTTAATTTCATGTGCATTCAAAATAGCTGGTGCATCCCTACCCTTGACTCCATTTTCCACAAACCTTTGCATCGATTACCATCCCAGCTGTCCCACATTACCAGTACTATTTAAGACTTGGATTTAATACACGCTACAGAATAACATCGCAAAACCATCTTGCTCGAGTTATCTCTCTGTGACTGTTTACATGGACATCAGTAATCAAATGATTTGCCTTAATCTAAATAAGACCATAATATTAAGGTGTTTACATGAGTTGCTTTTTGAATGTTTCTTTCATGTTCCCATTTTATATCCTACAGTACATAGCTCGGTTAATGTCATTACATCAGCATTTGACACTAGTTTCCTCTGGCATTTTATGCAACAACAATTTGTGTTCGTCATGACACCATATGTGACTTTAGGCATTCAAGTTTGCGTTAAGTTCAACTGGAGTTAATTTCTTACACTATGCATGCAAACAGACGACGTTGGATACAAATTCTCAAGCAACAGGCCACCTTTCATTCTCTAATTGAATTGAATTGACGACAAAGTCACTTCAAAGTCAAGGCACATCATAATGTCCATTTCTTTCAGAATTCTCAGCATAGTCATTGTTTACCACTCGCACCAAAAATGTGCTCTCTTGCTTGAAGCCATTCTCATTTGTTTGTTGCCAAATGCCTGACAACTTCCATGTGTGCATCCTGTCACAAAATGTAGCAAAAAGTACTACAAAACAGTAATAGTTTGATTAAGGTGTCTGTACTGCACTTCAATAATGCGACTAAAGTAGGAATAGTCCATGTCTTTATTCGATTTCTCTTTAGTTCGATTATGATTTTAGTCAGATTAAGGTAATCAAAAATGGCTTTTTGCATGATAGACTGTTAATCTTAGAGTGTTGTATTGAAATTGGAGTATTGGTGTCCATGTAAACGTACTCTGTTATTTGTGCGGAAACCTGATGGAACTTTTAATGGAAAGTGGTCTTCCATTTGAAATCAAGGTTGATGCAAGTCAGCTCAGAGCCGGAGCAGTTCTTCTCCAAACTCATGTTGGAATCAATCGTCCAATAAGTTATTTTTTGCTCAAGTTTAAGTCCTATCAACTAAATTATTCAGTTATTGAGAAAGAAATGCTGGCATTGATCTGGGCACTTCAACGCTTTGATGTGTACATCAGGGGAGGGTCCTCAGTGGTCATCTTTTCAGATCATAATCCTTCAACGTTTCTTCATTCTTTACAGAGTCAACAATTAATGCAATAAGTACTTTTTCAACAGCAGTATAATCTGACAATTAAAAACATCCAGGGCGTTGAGAATGTTTTACGGGACACCCTTTTCCCATCACCCTGTGGTGGAGTGACTAGAATATATTTTTGCCTCTAACTAACGTGAGTTTATCTGACTATGTGTATGGTATTTTTTATTATTTTATGTTGATGTGGTAATTTTTAAGAGGGGTGTGTTAGGATTGAGTAGTTTTGGTTTGGTGTTTTGATTTCTTTTTCTTTATTACAGGTAATAAGTGGGCCATGACTTGAGCACACCTGTTGCTTGTCATTGCATCTATTTAAACCCGCTGCAGGAAGTTGTCAAGGTTGCTGCTCAGTCGACACTTAGGCAGTTTGCCAGATCCGTGCTCCTTTGTATTTCTGTTTATTTTTGCATCCATACAACATTGCACGGGCTGCACGGTGGCGCAGTGGGTAGCACGTTCGCCTCACAGCAAGAAGGTCGCTGGTTCGAGCTGGGTTCGAGGCTGGGTCAGTTGGCATTTCTGTGTGGAGTTTGCATGTTCTCCCCGTGTTCGCGTGGGTTTCCTCCGGGTGCTCCGGTTTCCCCCACAGTCCAAAGGCATGCTGTATAGGTGAATTGGGTAAGCTAAATTGTCCGTAGTGTATGTGTGTGAATGAGTGTGTATGGATGTTTCCCATTGATGGGTTGCAGCTGGAAGGGCATCCGCTGCGTAAAACATATGCTGGATAAGTTGGCGGTTCATTCCGCTGTGGTGACCCCAGATTAATAAAGGGACTAAGCCGAAAAGAAAATGAATGAATGAAAAACATTGCACTAGTGCTTTCATACACTTACACTTCTTTCTAATTTACTCTACTGATAGTGATAATACTATACTACTTATTTTGGCTATTGATTATTATAATAAATATTATTGTTTTAAGATATGGTCTCACTTTGATGTTACATCCTTGAGCCAGGTGTAACAAAGACACTCACTCACACTAGTGATGAGAGATACAAAGCTTCGAAACATATGAACCACATTGCTTCACAATCAGGTAAAAACCTAGTTCAGTGATTTGCCACTGGGGGCACCCCCAATGGAGAACAATTGAATTTTTGAAGCATTTTGATACAGTAATGACATAACGACTGAAATCATGTGACCTTGCCAATTTGAAATGTTCTGAACCACTGATTTGAAACAAAACATTCATAAAGATTTCAAAGCTTCATAAAGATTTGCTTCGAAAGCATACATCAGTAACTCACGCAAACTATTGCCAAAGTCTTTTTCAGGTATAGCAGCTAATTCCCTAGTTTTTTTTGTTTTTGGCATTGCTTGTTTTTTGTTTGTTTGTTTCTTGGACTGTTTCCCATTTCTGTGATTGTTTGCAGACCTTTACCTGTTTATCGGATTACTCTTATGGTTTACCCCAGACATTGTTAGTTGGTATTTGATGCTGCTTTTTTTAATCATAATTTTATTAACAAACTGCACTTGGATCCTCACCCCCACTTTCACGCTCTGTATGTAATACACATGCACAAGATGTGAATCTTTTCACAAAATCACATATTTGTAGTTTGGAGACAAGTGTACAATAATGGTATAGGTTTCCAAAACCTAAAATTTACTTAAAGCTTAAAATCCCTTTTTCAGAGCCCTCAAACGATGTAAATGAATAGCCAAAATATATAAAAACTAAACCCATAGACACAAACGCCTGTCTAAATGAAGAACAAAATAAGGTACAGGTGAACATAATCATTTAACCATAAAACAAAATGGCAGTTGATAAATGGTTACAGGACAGAAGCAGGAGGCAAAAGAAATGCAACTTATATACAAAAATACCACAAAGATAACATAACTGCTTCATGAGTTGTTCATTAGGTAAAGATGACAAATAATTATTTTTTAATGTAATAATTGTTTTATTAATTATTTACTAATGTTTACTAATGTTTACTTAGTAGTAGGCTAAAAGATACACTGTTCTAGAAACACACTATGGTTCAAAAGTTTGGGGAGCAACTTTTTTCTAATGTTTTTGGAAAACAAGCATACAAACAAAGTTGCATTTATTTGATCAAACTAATAATAATTTTAAAATTACTATTTTAAAAAGCAGTTTTAATGTATTAACTGCATCTTTGTAGACTTATAGATAACTTCACTGTCACTTTGATCCATTTAATGATTCTGTGCTAAATAAAAGTGAAGCTTGTGAAACTTTTAAATTCATTAATTATCCATAGTAGGCTATTGGGCATTGTATTTGTCCCATTTTTTTAAATAGCAACACTCAATAAAGCCATTATGACTAATGAGAATGCCAAACTGGACAAAACCAAATGCATATACCTAAAAAAAGTGCCTTACAGGATAGTACAATGCCCACCCAACCCCCCTTTTTTCATACAATGGTTGTAGTAACTACTGTCACGTTACTGGGAGGTATTGCAGACAGGACAAGATGAGTAGGATCCATGTGCATTTAATGGTGAGACATCTTACTAAAACAGGACATAGTGCAAAAACAAAGTAACAAAACATTAAACTAAGATCATGACGAAGACAAAACATAAGCAAAACAAACTATACCAATAGGACAAGATAACTAGGACTGAGAAATCATGAAGACATATAACGAACGAGCAAAGACAAGACGGGTGCAGGGTATATTTAAAGTCCAACAAATCAGTGGTGAACGGGATGCAGCTGCGGAAGTGATCAGTGTAAGTGATGACCGGGTGTGTGTAACGGAATGCTGGGAAATGTAGTTGTAGTAGTTCACCAGCGATCTCTAGAGTCCCAGATCGCTGGTGATCATGACAGTACCCCCCTCCTAAGGAGCGGATTCCAGACGAGACAGAAACTTTCCTGGAGGGAGGTGAAGCGGAGGTGGAACAGGGGGAGGGCATGGAGGGTCCAAAACAAAACACTAACACCAGACTGGAACATAACAGTGACTAGACAGGAACAGGAAATACAAAAAACTGTGGAACAAGGAACTGTGGCAGACCTGGAGCGAAGAACTCCGGCGGATCAGGAGCGTGAAGCTGCGGAGGACCTGGAGCATGGAATTCAGGCGGATCAGGAGCGTGAAGCTGCGGAGGACCTGGGGCATGGAATTCAGGCGGATCTGGAGCATGAAGCTGTGGAGGACCTGGAGCATGGAATTCAGGCGGATCTGGAGCATGAAGCTGCGGAGGAACTGGAGCATGGAATTCAGGCGGATCTGGAGCATGAAGCTGTGGAAGACCCGGAGCATGGAATTCAGGCGGATCTGGATCAAGAAGCTGTGGTATGTCTGGGGGTTTAGGTTCAGGACGTACTGGCAGTTCACCGAACCCCAGCGGATCAGGAGGCTTTGGTTCAGGAGGTACTGGCGGTTCACCGAACCCCAG
>CAIGQV010019070.1:24522500-24536741 GCA_903798115.1 Danio jaintianensis | reverse complement strand
AGAAACATTACTTTTATGTCTTGTCTGAGTATAGCATTTATTTTATGTTTTTTTTAGCCTCCTCTTCTTATTGGGCCTGTTTATACCTGGTCACTTCATGCATTTACTCTGATCTAATAACTGTTTTGTTGTATCATTTACATTTGGCCACATAAATGTTTCTCCACTAAACAAATACAAATCAAATCATCAATCTCATACTATATGCAAATTTAACTTATGTGAACTAAAGTGTCAGATACACATTTATTTATTTATTTATTTATCTTTGTTCAGAAACATTACCTATAAATCTTATTTGAGTATACAAATTATTTTATACAATATATAGGCTACAGGAGGCTTTGTACTTCATTCGTGTTCCAGTAAAGCATCATCACAAGGTGCACAAGGCGGGCACTGCTATTATTGTAATTATAGGCTAAATGAAATTCTATTTTGGTTGTGCAGATGCAAAACTGTAAAGGGTTTGCATTAATATTTTTATAACCTACTCACCCAGAAACAAAACCTTGTGCCTTTTGTAAAAATTTTCCAAAAAAAAAAAAAAAGCTATATTTTTCTATTATTTTTCCTCGTTATTCACAGAGGGTGTGCAATGCTTCTTTGTTGTTAAAGCTGCCATTTGATATTAATTTATCATTCTCATTTTATTGCTTAGGGGTTAATGACTCGTCAAAAAATAGAATTAAATGAAAAAAAATAATAATAAAATAAAATAAATAAATAAATACAAAATAAGCATTCTCTTTTTATTGCGTAAGGGCTAATGACTGGTCAAAAAAACCAAAAATAATAAAATAAAACAAAACAAACATCCCAAACTGTCACCTGTGACTTTGCTGTTGCATATTAGCACTGTTATACATTCATTCATTTTTTTTCGGCTTTATTAATCAGGAGTCGCCACAGCGGAATGAACCACCCACTTATCCAGCATATGTTTTACACAGCAGATGCCCCTCCAGCTGCAACCCATCAATAGGAAACACCCATACACTCTCATTCACACAGATACACTACGGACAATTTAACTTACCCAATTCACCTGTACCGCATATTTTTTTGGACTTGCGGGGGAAACCGGAGCACCCGGAGGAAACCCACGTGAACACGGGGAGAACATGCAAACTCCACACAGAAATGCCAACTGACCCAGCCAAGGCTCGAACCAGCGACCTTCTTGCTGTGAGGCGACAGCGCTACCCACCGCGCCCCCCTCTGTTATACAGTCATGTGTAAAAATTAGGACACCCTATGAAAGGGTGAGGGTGTCCTGACTTTTTCCTCAGTTAGAATATGCAGTTTTGTAGAATTACATTTACAGAAGTTCTTGAAAAGTCTTTTCTTCGGTTTAATTTTATTTTTTTTATATTACCTTAACCTTTCTATATTGTAAAATTGAGATTAAATAAATTTAAAAACCTTACAGAATACCAAGGCTTTCATAGGGTGTCTTAGTCAGATACAGTCATGTGAAAAGATTATTTCATATAGCCCATGCCCTCACATTTTTAGGTTATTTTTATAATGCATTTAGACCTGTCCAGTTTCACCTGAAATGCATAGCAGGCCACCTTCAGAAGTGATTTGGGTGATCGGATTTATATCAGTCTCGAATGTATTTCAGAATGCATTTACACCTATCCTTTCAGAAAAAAAGCAACACATAAAGTGACCAGGTATAAACAGCCCAGTAGAAATGGTTAAAAGTGAACACACTCAAAACATCTCATACCTGTATTTGGCATTGTACACTTATGGTCATACTTAGTCGTGGCCAAAAGTTTTGAGAATGACACAAATATTAGTTTTCACAAAGTTTGCTGCTAAACTCCTTTTAGATCTTTGTTTCAGTTGTTTCTGTGATGTACTGAAATATAATTACAAGCACTTCATACGTTTCAAAGGCTTTTATCAACAATTACATGACATTTATGCAAAGAGTCAGTATTTGCAGTGTTGGCCCTTCTTTTTCAGGACCTCTGCAATTCGACTGGGCATGCTCTCAATCAACTTCTGGGCCAAATCCTGACTGATAGCAATCTTTTATAATCACTTCTTGGAGTTTGTCAGAAATAGTGGGTTTTTGTTTGTCCACCCGCCTCTTGAGGATTGACCACAAGTTCTCAATGGGATTAAGTTCTGGGGAGTTTCCAGGCCATGGACCCAAAATTTCAACGTTTTGGTCCCCGAGCCACTTAGATATCAATTTTGCCTTATGGCACGGTGCTCCATCGTGCAGGAAAATGCATTGTTCTTCACCAAACTGTTGTTGGATTGTTGGAAGAAGTTGCTGTTGGAGGGTGTGTTGGTATCATTCTTTATTCATGGCTGTGTTTTTGGGCAAAATTATGAGTGAGCCCACTCCCTTGGACGAGAAGCAACCCCACACATGAATGGTCTCAGGATGCTTTACTCTTGGCATGACACAGGACTGATGGTAGCGCTCACCTTTTCTTCTCCGGACAAGCCTTTTTCCAGATGCCCCAAACAATCGGAAAGGGGCTTCATCGGAGAATATGACTTTGCCCCAGTCCTCAGCAGTCCATTCGCCATACTTTTTGCAGAAGATCAATTTGTCCCTGATGTTTTTTTTGGAGAGAAGTGGCTTCTTTGCTGCCCTTCTTGACACCAGGCCATCTTCCAAAAGTCTTCACCTCACTGTGCGTGCAGATGCGCTCACACCTGCCTGCTGCCATTCCTGAGCAAGCTCTGCACTGGTGGCACTCCGATTCCGCAGCTGAATCCTCTTTAGGAGACGATCCTGGCACTTGCTGGACTTTCTTGGATGCCCTGAAGCCTTCTTAACAAGAATTAAACCTCTTTCCTTGAAGTTCAAATTGTTGAATTAGGTGCAATCTTAGTAGCCACAATATCGTTGCATGTGAAGACATTTTTATGCAACGCAATGATGGCTGCACGCGTTTCTTTGCAGGTCACCATGGTTAACAATGGAAGAACAATGATTTCAAGCATCACCCTCCTTTTAACATGTCAAGTCTGCCATTCTAACCCAATCAGCCTGACATAATGATCTCCAGCCTTGTGCTCGTCAACATTCTCACCTGAGTTAACAAGACAATTACTGAAATGATCTCAGCAGGTTCTTTAATGACAGCAATGAAATGCAGTGGGAAGTTTTTTCCAGGATTAAGTTAATTTCCATGGCAAAGAAGGACTATGCAATTCATCTGATCACTCTTCATAACATTCTGGAGTATATGCAAATTGGTATTATAAAAACTTAAGCAGCAACTTTTCCAATTTCCAATATTTATGTAATTCTCAAAACTTTAGGCCACGACTGTACAAAAAATGCATCTCCAATACTTGGTATAAAGAGGGTTTTTGATTAATTGTGCGCAGCTTGTATGATACATCCACTGTTATTGTCACATAAAGGATGCGAGTTGTTTGGTGCCCCAAAACGACAAAGGTCCCAGACTTTATGAGTATGCGGACCAATGTTGCATCACCGCCATTGCGAATGTCATTTAGTGGCCCATTAGATGCAGACAGGCATTTTGCGATGCCATGAATTATCCAGGGCTCATCTGAAACGATATAACCACACACCTTCCCGTAACGTTGTTGTGACTCTTAATTTCACGCCCCACTGCCTCCCGAGCCAAGACCTGATCTGGGATCGGGTCACAGCACCACCGAGCCCAAGAGAACAGGGTCAACTTAAAAAAGAAAGAGAACGAAGAGGCACTTAGCAACAACCCTGTGAGCCGAGATTTGCAAGCGCCAATTCAAAGGGGCGATCAAAGGTTAGACATGTATGGAAATAGATTGAGTTTGTCAGCGAGGGCAGACTTGGCTCATAAGGGCACCCTTGAGTGAGTAGAGCAGTAAGCAGTTCTTAATCTGCATTAAGTCTGTTGTGTTTTAGCACTCACTGAAGAGTAAGTGAATGAAAGGTTGATGATATTCCTGAATGCGGTGTGTAAGGCTCAAGAATGCGAGAATCCCCTGACTGGATAAGTCAGAAGGGTTTTACTGCAGTTTAGTTGTGGTGAATCCAGTTATATTTGCAGAGGGCAATTAAACTGCTATATGAATGAGATCTGTAGAGTAAATACATATCCTGCTTTGTTCAGAAGGACTTATTTGACACTCAGTTTAGAACATCGAACCTTGACTTTAAATGTAATGGTTTGGATATTTGTTTACATCAATTCATTGGGCTTAGTAGCTGTCAAATGCAATTTTACATGTGTTTTTTTGTTTGTTTGTTTGTTTGTTTGTTTGTTTTTAAGAAACACTCCACTCTTTTTTTGAGAATAAGTTCATTTTACAAGTGCCCTAGAGTTAAACAGTTGAGTTTTACCATTTTTTGAATCCATTCAGCTGATCTTTGTGTCTGGCGGAAGCACTTTTTAGCGTAGCTTAGCATAGATCATTGAATGGGATTAGACCACTAGCATCTCACTCAAAAATGACCAAAGAGTTTTGATCATTTTCATATTTAGAGATATTTACATCATGTACTAAGACTGATGGAAAATTAAAAAAAAATCTATTTTTCTAGTTCAAGATGGCTAGGTACTATACTCTCATTAATTAAGGAACTTTGCTGCTTTGCATATTATCATTGTGCCTGCTGCAGCTATGGCACGTTTTATTTATACTCTGTCACACAAATCCATTGATAACAAGTAACAAAGTTACACACAAGTAATAAAACATATGACTTTCCAGGAAATCCCTTATGTAGAAAAATGCATACAGCTTTCGATGTAGACGAATGAAATGCAGATATGAATGTTTTGATTGATTAAAAAAAGTAAATAGAATTAAGACACGACTTCATATTTCTATAGCAATGTTCTATCAATCCATCTATCTAACCATTAATTTATATGATAGGGCCATTAAAATGCTGACAAAGCATAATCTGAACCATTAACAATTTAGACAGATGCATCCCATATAGAAATTTGATATATGTCAATGTATGCAAATTACATATGTGTTCATGTTTGGATTTTACATATATAAAATGTCATATATTATTTTTTTGCAAGTGAGGTTTTTAGGTCCAATAAGCAAGACCTCAGTTTTATCTGAATTTAGTAATAAGAAATTTGTAGTCAACCAACTTAATATCAGCTATACAATCTGTTCATTTTGTGAGTTCGTACAATTTATCAGGTTGAGAGGAGACTTGTGTATAGACTTGTGTATCATCACCATAACAGTGAAAACTAACTCCATATTTTTTTTAATGATATCACCTATCGGTAGCACATATAATATAAAATAAAAAAGTAGGGGACCAAGAACTGAGCCTTGTGGTACCCCACAGTGTACAGTGATGTCATATAATAATGTCATTTTTCCTTTGGCTTAGTCCCTTTATTCATCAGGGGTCGCAAAAGCGGAATGAACCGCCAACTTATCATAGCATATGTTTTACACAGCGGATGTCCTTCCAGCTGCAACCCAGTACTGGGAAACATCCATACACTCTCATTCACACACATACACTACGGCCAATTTTATTGGTTTATTTAGTTTATTAAATTCACCTATACCGCATGTCTTTGGACTGTGGGGGAAACCGGAGCACCGGGAGGAAACTTACATGAACACGGGGAGAACATGCAAACTCCACACAGAAATGCCAACTGACCCAGCCAAGCGACCTTTTTGCTGTGAGGTGACAGTGCTAACCACTGAGCCACCGTGTCGACCAATATAATGTCATATATTTAAAAATGTTGCTGTATATACTGAAATTACAAATATGTGCATACATGTTCAAATATATCAGCTATACTTTTTAATATGTGTCCATACATTCGATTTCTGATCTGCCTAATGCACAATCTGTTTAACAATTTGAGACATTATGAACATTATATGTATGCTTTCTTAACAGAATAACCTTCAGACGCCAGCTGGCAATTTTAACATCGACATGCTGATGCAATCATGATGAAGAATTACTCCCTAAGTCCCATCCTTTTACTTCCTTCACTTCAAACAGACAAGGAAAGCCAGGCAGGTGGGGAATAATTTAAGGTACTTTAAATGTATATGGGACATGTTGCCTGATTTAGTCTACCTGCTCTTACTGCAAATCAGCCTTTCTCCTTTAAACCCTGATGATTGGAGGATCAGCACCAGGAAAAAACTTAGGTTTGTCATACCAAGTGATATGTGACTCGTGACACAAAATGGTATTCATACAACTACAGTATATGAATAAAATGTAATGAAAAGTGACAGTTAGACATCATGTTTTAAAGCTTACGGAGCTGTATTGTAGGTAGGCAGCAGTACTGAAGAAGAGGTTTTAAAAAGTAAAGCTACATGCTACAAAAAAAATGAGTTTATTTAAAGAGCCCCTATTAAGCATTAAAAAGGGTCATATTGTGGTTTTGGGGGTCTCCAACAACAGGCTGATATGCATGCAAGGTCAAAAAACACTTTCATTGTCTTATAATATGCATTTATTTTTACCTAATTATCCCAGCGACTCCCATATGATTCGTTCAGCGATTAATTTGTTCCCAAACCCCTCCTTAGCGCGATGCTAATCTGCGCTGATTGGACCGATGACAGTCTGTTGCGATTGGTCCAGCGTTCAGCACGAGAGAAATGCCCACCACAGCTTCAACAATATTGAAGTAGTCAGAGTACAGAGTGTATGTGTGAGCATACCTGCCAACACTCTCGTTTTTCCCGGGAGTCTCCTGTATTTCAGACCCATCTCCCGCCACCCTTCCGTTTTGTTATTTCTCCCGGAAAACTCCCGTAATTTCAATGCATTTCAATTCAGTGTTATTCAGACACCTCACCCCCGAACCTAACCTAAAAACAGTGACACGCATTCAGTATTACTCCACACAGCGGCAAAAGCTGAACTATTTTGAAATGTGACCACTGCACGTGTGTAGGAAAAGCTGATGGTGGCCATAGCAACGACAAACGGCAGTGGAACGCGAGCTCACAAACACATTTAAATCCATAAACAAAGCGGCACGCGGCACATTTTCAACGTGGCTTTAGACGCGATAAGAGAATATAAAAAGTTAACCACATACAGTACAAACGGTTACAAGTAACAAAGCACAATTAAATACATAATTTGCAAGCTAGAGAAAACAAGGAGGCAACCATTTTAATCGCACTTACATACACTTGTGAAATGGAGGAAGAACTGGTCCATGAACTGTGTACTGTAAAGTTCCTGTAAAGCTCTGCAAAGTCCCATACATCAATAGTCTTTTCTGATCCTTCCTTTAACAAACGAATTCCCCGTTGTAAGCGTGTAGCTTGCTGAAGCACTCATCAGAAACACAGCACAAGGCCTGGGGTATAATGCTGAGGTATTTTTGCAAAAATAAACTTCAACCACTGACTCTTGACAGCCTCATCTTTGGGTAGGGAAAATAACACAAGTTTTCCCTCACACTTCCAATAATATCCAGCTGAGCAAAGCGTCTTCGCGACATGGTTCAACCGGGGTCTGCTACAGTGTTTGTGTCAGTGTCTGTTTGTGGGCGGGGCCGGAGGTTTCAATTTTCCCAGGATTGTGCGCTCAACAAATGGGCGGGGCTTACGTTTCGTATCCACATCACGCCGAAACGGCTAAAGACTCGTTATCAAGACGATTCATTAGAAGCACTATGCTAGAAGACTCTTTTATATAAGAATTAATAGTTTTAAAGACGGCGCACTTTCAAATTTAAGCCTTAGCTGGATATTTCACTTCACTTAGAGCTGTGTTACACACTACATGGAAGGTCATTTTCAAAAACCCATAATAGGGGCTCTTTAACACTAAATATTTGTCAATTTACTGTATATTACCATTTAAATGAATCCGTTTGTAGATCTTTATTTTAATGTGGCATCACACATTTTGTTTTGCTCTTTTAATCACATAACTTATTCGTCCATGTTCCATATTCATTATCTTGAAACACGACACACAGAGAAAACTTTGAATGATTTAATAATGGAATCATCCGTCCTTGATTTTGTAGAATGCTTCATTTGATGTTGCTCTGTTTATGACACATCAGAGTTTCTATGACTATGCAAATGCAACCAGGAAAATGGTTGGGGGACCAAAGTTCTTGAGGAGCCAGCCCTATAACTATCTATAGCTAGGCAGTTTCTATAACTGAGTTCCTGTTACTGCTTAGTGCAAAACACTTTGTTTAAGCCTCTGAGTTTGCCCATTTGCCCTGTAGTGTCTCTGCACGCGTAAAGCTGATTACATATAACGCAATTTAGGGCATTACATATGAAGTATTTACAATTGAAAATGAAACTTCATCACCATGATTGTTTATATTTACAAATATATTTAAATATAACAGTTTTAGAGATGACAAACTGAAAAGTTTCAAAGGTGATAATGAAATGATGTTCACACACTACAATAAGTTCAATAATGTTAGGTAATTTATTTACTAATGTGAAATAAAAATGAACATTTACTAATGCATTATTAATATCTAAAGTTGTTAACGTTACTTAATTTCCTGTCAGTTTACAATAACTAACAATGAATGAATGGTGTCATTCCCATTAACTAACATTAGCAACAATCTAAGGTAAACTATCTGCTGCTGCTTTCAGTAGTATGACAATAAATGTCATGTAAAATGTCACATTAGCATTTAGCACAGGAGGTGTACCTGAGGTGATCATTGTCATAGTGTTCTGTTGTTCAGCTGCAAAAAATAGAAGCCTTTTCAAAAATATAAATGTCAGGTGTTGGTTAGGACAAATCTCCTTTTAATATGGAAAATATTCCTTTTATCGCGTGCCGTTGCTTTTATTTAGAACACGGTTTAAATCATCCTTAAATCAGCCTTTAGGCTCGATAGTCAGCCACACTCCTGTTAGTGTCGTCAATCTGCCAACCTGTTCTGGTGTGGAGTCGTCAGAGGAGGGGCCGAGTGAAAATGTGTTTTGAACCTGGAGTGCAACACCTAGTTCAACTACTGTGTGTCAAACTTACATACTGCACCTTTAAGGGGGTCGCACACCAGATGTGGATTTTAGAATTGTAAACATAGATTTCTGTCAGGGTACGCACACCGGTGCTGGAATTTGGTGGCCTTGTTGTGAGAAAATGAAGTCGTGATCATAAGAAAACACGAGAGAAAAAGTATTTGAGTGCATGGCCTCTTGGGACAAACCAGCTGTTCAAATTTCTGCCACACCACATATTAAACAACATCCATCAATCAATCAATCAATCAATCAATCAATCAATCATATCTTTATTCCGCATGCCTGGCAATTAATGTTTTGAATTTCCATAAAAAAAAATAGTTTTTAAAGTTTACCTTTTCAGGTTTAAGAACCTGCATTGACATGTAAATGAACTGCTATTTTGTTGAAAATGGTATCATGTAAACATTTCCTTAGTGAGTAACTCCTCAGCATTGCTGCAGTATAGGCAGCACAGTTGGTTTTAATGCACATCTTCTGTCACAGCACTGCCTTTGAGCATCACCTGTGCCAGAGAACAGTGACTCCATGGTGTAAAAGGCTTCAATAGTTTCAGTCACAAACCCGCAAAAAATGGCTTTCTATAAAACAACAAAAGTTTGAGCCAAACAGCTTTGAGGACCTGTAATAAGTGCCAAGCACCTGGAAGCCTGAAAGCCACTCAGAATGTTAGCATTGTCATGCTGTAGTCATTCAGAAGTCAAGTTACTCTGACTGGAGTGACACGCAAAGCACCATTGTACGCTGAAGCCCATAGTTTGGATATATTTTTGTTGAGTGCTCTTCTGGGAGACTGGCAGAAATCATTGGGCTTGCTACATTTACATCATGACAAACAACAGCCCGTTGTTTATCATCGGCTGTTGGGCAACTCTGTGCGCTAGTTGAAGAGCAAAAACTTTTGAATGCGTTTAAGACATGTAAAGTGCTTTCTTCTAAATGTTAAGTACTAATATATTTTGATTTAGTCTCATATTGAAGAAAGAATAAAAAAAATGGCTTCACTCGCAAACCCATCTCCAAATTGTTATTCATTCATCATCTAAATTGTTGTGAGGAAAACAAAGGCGCTGATGTGTACCTCTTATTAAACACTGTGTACTGGTTCATAGAGATGTCAAGCCAAATAAATGAGGGCTCATAAAGTTCCTGCAGAGGTAGAGCTGCCTAATTGAATTAAAATATAGTACATTAAAGGAGATTTGCGTGCTCTCTTTAAAAATGACACATAATAATGCTTTTGCAGGAGTGAGCTGAGAGACTGTTCATTCAGAAAAAAGAAAGAAAATTCGGTCAGTGTTTATGCTCCCTCATGTTTTTTTAAAAACCTTTATCACATGGAGCTCAGAAGGAGATATTTATCAAATATCCAATGTGTTCAGCTACTAACTTGTGAACCCCCAGTGCTGAGAATCACCCATACACTCTCTCATTAGCTGCTTTTCCATTGCCGTGCTTAAGGCAATCATATCAAAGTTGCGTTTCCATAGTAATTTAACTTGGGCCAAAGTGGACTAACTGTTGCTTTATGGCTGGGTAAAAGCAAAGTCAGAGTTTGCCTGAGAACGGTAAAGAGTGTCTACTAGTTTTGCAATCACTAAGAAGAATATTTGATGGTGTATGCCGGAACAAGGATGTAATAAAATACATTGTTACCAAATCTACAGATTCAACACACAATGGTACATGAGAAACAAGGGAAAATTCATACGATTTGATATTATAGATTGTGTGCTGGGTCATCGTCCCTCCTTTAGTGAAGAGACATCATAAGAAAGTTGTGACATAAAAACTTTGTAAAGATGAACAGAAAGTCATATAAAAAGTCAGATACCACTATTTCAGATTGCGGTACATATTCCACATATTTAGCAGAGAGTGGTGTAGTTCTAGTTAGATTAAAAACAGATTCACTTCAGTTTAATAGGAATGTCCCTGTTGAAGGACGATCCACTGTAGAGCAGCTCCACCGACCCCATCCAAACAAGCCAGAGGCGACCGAGGCAAGGAACCAAAACCCCACCAATTGATGGAAATAGAGAACAAACCTTGGGAGAAAACCGGCTTAGACAAATGAGAGAAGATTGGCCTTTACTCATCATTCACACTACACCTTATATAAAGCCCTATTCGGATGGTAATTGATTCTCAGGGGCACATAAAGGATTTTTAGCATTTACAGGGGGTAGATTTTATATCCGTCCGAATACATAATGTCCGTGTTTTTCTCTCACAACCCATTAAAAATGCCTGGCTGAATTACCCAATGTTTTCTGACAAATAAAGAGGTTGTGTGGTTATTTAATTGCCACGCGAATCCACATCTCTGAGTTTCTAAAGAAGATCAATCCAAAAGTTGTAGGTTGCTCAGTTTGGCCACTGAAATGCACCATACAGTTGCGCCTAATGGCATTCAAAAAGTGGCATCTCGAGTATTGAATGAAGTATCGAGTATAGTATGAATTTACATCCTCAACGTGCTAGAAACATTGTGTAAATGTACTCTGTTTATTATTGACTAGCTGTCAAAAGCTGCCTTGTTTAAGTTGAGTTGCAGTCCAATGTAATTGGTTGTTGTCATGACAATCGCATTGATGTCAATGCCCCATGTGAATCTAGCCTGAGTTTGATCAGCATTAGAGCCAAACTATGTAAGGAACTGGATTTTCACAGGCCATATATTATACATTTGAAGTCATAATTATTAGCCCTCCTGAATTATTAGCTCCCATGTATTTTTTTCACCAATTTCTGTATAACGGAGAGCAGATTTTTTTCCACACATTTCTGAACATAAGTTTTAAAATCTAATTTCTAATAACTGATTTCTTTTATCTTTGCCAAGATGACAGTACATATTTCACTAGATGATTTTCAAGATACTAGTATTCATCTTAACGTGCAATTTGCATGTTTAACTAAGTTAACTAGGCAAGTTAAGGTAATTATCATTGTATAGGCAATGATCATAGGCAAATCATTGTGTAATGGTGTTTTTTTCTGTAGACAATTGGGAAAACAAATTGCTTAAGAGGGCTAATAATATTGACCTTTAAAATGATATAAAAAAAAATCAAATAAAACTGCTTTTATTCTAGTCGAAATAAAACAAATACGACTTTCTCCAGAAGAAAAAATATTATAGGAAATAGTGAAATATTCCTTCCTCTGTTAAACATTATTTGGGAAATATAAAAAAAACAAATCACAGGAGGGCTAATAATTTTGACTTTAGCTGTATATCCCAAATAGTAGTGTCTGACAGAGCATGTCACTGATCACGTGAGACAGATATTTCTGGGTTTGTACAAACTCCATCCACTACAAAATGAGCTTTATCCGAACGTATGCATTTAATGATGAGCTTTGGAGATTTTCCTTTTACAGACGTCTCCATGAGAAACAACTGTAGTCCGAATATGGCTAAAGATTCAATATCTGAATTGCGATAGTTTTGCAATATTTTCAATGCAGCATGATTGTGACATGACTGGGTGATGATGCCGTGTAGCTTTAGCAATGCAACAGACATAATCTGTGAGGATTATCTCTAGATCTACATGTCACGTGACGTATTTGTTTTTGTGGTTTACTGATGTGTACGATCTTAAATGTTACCCAAATGCTGCGTGTGTGCACTGTTTACATGTACAATACTTGATATTGACCAAGACCAAACAGCCTGGGCCAACTGATCAATCAGAACAGAGTAGGCTAGGGTTTAGAAACAATGAGTCTTCAAACGAATCAAATAAATCTTCTGAGAAGTGAGATGGTATGCATCTAAGTTTTATTAACCGTAGTTAATAATAATAATAATAATAATAATAATAATAATAATAATAGTGTATATTGCATGTAAATATATTATTAGACAAAGAAAACTAAATTAAAGGAAGAGTAACCAAAAAATTTAAAGATTTAAAGTAATGTCCTGCTTAGTCTCAACCATAATGACAGTGGACAGTAACCAAAAACAAGTGTGTTGAAGCAAGTTAGAGCTAAAATCTGCAGGACACCGGCCCTCCAGGACAGAGTTTGAGAACTCCTGCTTTAGACAATCTGTTTACTAAAGGTAAATTTGCAAGTACTATATCTCCACTGGCGGTCATTAAAGTAATGGTAACACAACACAACCAATCACTCAACAGACAGTATATGAGTAAAAGCATGTTAACTTATTTTACTGACCTGTAACAGTACATCTAGGGGTGTAATGACACACCATTATATTGACTTACAAAAATGTGACTATATGTATTTCTGATGTAAACAATATGATCTGCAATACAAGGTTCATTTTATCCAAGACTCAGCATTTTGTATTGTATGTCTAAGGTATGATTCACCCAACAATATACATTTTCATTATTTACTCACCATCATGTCATTTCAGACCTGCAATTTTTTCTTTCATCTTCTAAATATAGAGTATTAATTTATTTTACTATATATTTTTTATGAAACCTGAGAGATTTCAGTCCCTCCATTAAAAAAAAAAAACCTATTCATTTAAAGATGATAAGATTAGAAAGGGGTCTGGATGCAGACTCGGTGCAGTTGCAAGATGAGCTGCATGCAATGCTTTTAATGACCACCCCTAACCCTACCGCTCACAGTGACGTCACTAGCTCTATTGAGTGCAATGTGTCTGACATCGCATCTATGACATATGCAGTCTCAGCTTGCAAATCCAAGTTTGCATCCAGATACTATTGAAAGATTCCCAAATGGCCGTAGAGGCATCATAAAATATGTGATTTAATCATTTGTGATTAAAACTGTAATGGATTGGACTGATCAACAAAAGTACATACAAACTGGAGTGACTATCCTCTAAGTGAAAGCAAAAGCATTATTTACAATATATCACCATATATCACACTTAGTGAGCATGCAAAACAGTGGTTTAGATGGTAAAGTGAGATAAAAAAAAGTTTCATTGATAGTGTATTATTCTAATATATGTATGTAGAATATTATGTTTAACAATGCAAGAGGGAATCTCTATGGGTCCTGATAATGCCAAATGCCGGCTTTTTACCTGTCAGAAAAGGCCTATTTATAGTGACAGAGTGCAAGCGTACGTGTCTTACATAATTCTGGATTTCAGACTCATGAATATTTTTACTCTGGTTTCACCATTGCGCTGTGCATTGGGGACTGGGACGCCACTGCATATCTTAGACATATTGTAAATAATGATAATTAAAAATAAATAAATAAATAAATAAATATATATATATATATATATAT
>CAIGQV010019070.1:24479480-24502584 GCA_903798115.1 Danio jaintianensis | reverse complement strand
CACACACACACACACACACACACACACACACACACACACACACACACGCACGGACGCATATTAAATTCACCATAAATAGACCAGAAATATTGATGACTCATGTTGGCCACAGGGGCATATACAAGTCCAATAAAATCTTTCTAGAATTGCAGTGTCCCCTTTTCTTAATTATAAATACCACCTGCCCTCATCCTACAGCCCTATCTCTGAGATGCAGGACCATAAGCAAAAAAAAAATAAAAATGACAGCCTGACTCATACTCTCTTCTTCATCCGAAACCACCTATATTTGAATTAATGTAGCTTTTATTACTTTTGATCCACAATATTTTGTTGAACACACTCTTGCTGAAAAATCCAGCATAGTCATACTGTTTTCAAACAAAATAGAGCTGGCGAAGCTGGTTCGCCCATGTAGTCTTTCAATTGTGAGTATAGGTCAGATTTATTTATGTATGCAATGTGTTTAGGGACAAGCACTGTTTTTGTTAGCATACTTTTATATTTAACACATTAATGATGTAAAAACGATATATTTTGAATAGATGACTGAATATAAAATTATAATGTTGCCATTTATTTGCTCTTTAGAGTAGAACTGAAAATTGATGTTAGTTTGGTTATGATGGTTATATTATGAACCTGTCTTATATGAAGTTTCAAATAATATACTGATAAAATGTTTCAAAGGATTAAAGAATAATCTGCTGTTTCAAAGGATCTGTACAGATTAATTAAAAAGTGGTTTTGTACATTGCAGAATGCTTACTCAGCATCCAAACATATTGAGTTATCAGTTAGTGATATCAACTAAAATCTCCATATCTGTGCATCCCACATATGAGGAGCCATTTACAGTTTTCCTACAGTTGAACAGTTGAGTTTTACTATCTCTGAATTAATTCAGCCAATCCCCAGGTCTGGTGGGAACACGTTTAGCTTAGCTTAGCATAACAAAAAATGTTGTCATTAAATATTTATTAATTCAAATATTAAGATTAATTGCATAATTGGCCTTCGTTTAACTATGAACACACACTATGAAATATAAATGATAATATGATATGTAACACGAGTTTTATGGTTTTGCTGGATCCCAAAATTCAACATACACTGTTAACGATTTTTCTAAATTACACCTGTAATATAAACTGTATTTTACTGTAGGACAGTTATGCAACATGTTACTGTATTTTAAAGTTGCATTATGAAAATGACAGTCAGCTGACTTTACTACTGTAAATATTTTACAGTAAGCATATACAGTATAATACTGTAAATACATATAGAGCACAATAAATACAACTGCTGCCAGTAAGTTACTGTAGATTCTACAGAAAATTGTTAACAGTGGATGTGGTCCACAAGCATACCAGCATCCCAAACTGGTCCCATTGTGCAAACAAAATGCATTATTCTGGTCTGCAAGCACACATGCTTTCCATACTGAGGACAAGCAAATCAACAACCAGTGTGGTCCCAGAATGCAAAGCATATCTTATGCTGGTCACCAGCAATGCTAGATTTTTCAGTAAGGACTGGGTGGAATGCTATCTGAAACTGCTGCGCACACCTGCTGTGTCCTACTTATTATTTAAATGTTAATTCATTATCCAAATTACAACAGAATAGACTACAAGCCTCAATATTAGATGCAGAATCTGGACAAGATATCTGATACTAATGAGCTAGTGTCTTTCATTGTGAATTAAGTTAATGGCTAGGTATTTAGTAATGCCCAGGAGTTCCCAAGTGAATTGGAACAAATCTTTTTCAAAGCCATTAAGCAACAAAAGACAGATAAATTGTTTGGGAGGCTCATTTACATCTTGTTTCTTTGTGTGTGTGTTTTAAATATAACATTGTGATAAGTGCTCCTCAAATGGTACTTGTACTGTACTTGCAGTCTGGATGTCTGTTAAGTATGAGCTTCTTAGCATCAAAATATAACTGTGAGATCAAATTAAATTATTAAACCAAATGAAAACCAGTCATAACTGTCAAATTTACACAACAATAGCTATGTTTTCATCCACACATTTTGCAATATTGCATTCAAAAAATGCTTAATGGTTTTTTTTTTATTTATTTATTTTTTAAGGTGCATAAAAAATGTGTAGGTTCATAGAATTGTAGGTTTATAGAATTGTAGGTTCATAGAATAAGTTGCCATGGTAACTGACTTCCCTCCCTTTTAAAAATAGGCTTGACTTATTGTTTTCCCAGGTTTGACATGCCTTCCATTCTAAAACAGAAAACCAAAGTTTTGTTGCCTTGGTAACTATAGCTTCAGGACTAACCTACAACGCATACTGTAAAAAGAAAAATATACATAAATTAGCCGTTTTCCGTGTTTTGTGATTCTTTTTTTTTTTTTTTTTTTTGGTCATTTATTTATGTATTTGAAATGCATTATGGGACCTTGATCTTTCCTCCAACAAAATGTGATGTTGAAAAGTTTGAAAATGTGACTTTTATTGACATTTGTAATAGTGTTAAGGAATTTGTTGTCTGTTTTGGTGTTGTAAATTGTTGTAAGCTGTCCCCGCACCACATGACAACCTTAAAACAAACATTATGTGGGCTTGACAAACCACCTGTAGAAACCCTTTTTCATCTCTTTGACACTTTAGCCGACACTTGCACCAGACATTTTTTTTACAATCACTCCATATCAAAAAAAACAAAACATTGCAGGTGAGTGGCCACCTGTAGAAACCTGTAGAAACACTCTTCTCTCTATATAATTTTAATAAAAAATTTTAATAGAATATGTTGTTTCAAACAACTAAAATGTCAATAAAATTCACTTTTTTAATTGCAGAGTTTAATTTTAAACATCAAAAGTTGACAGAGCAGAGATCAAGGTTTATTAATGCAACTCAACTATAAAAAAAAAACTGAAAACACCTGTGGATCATGAAATATGGAAATTGTTCAGTTAACAAATATGTATTATGTATTGTATGTTGTATGTATTATGTGTTGTTCTGTCTCATGCAACACATGGTTCGTATCTTCCTGCTACCACTACATGGCTCTCCAGTAGCCTCATTGCGTTGTTATTGTGTCTTTTTTCTTGGAATATAGATTTTTTTTTTCTGTTTTTCTGCTTTTCTGTCTATTAGTTTTGACCTGCTCTATTGTTACCTAATTATTATTGGTTCATTTTCCGCACGTCTTCCCTGATTATACTCCTTGTTTGCTTCTGTATTTGCTCTTTCTTTGTTCTCTGTCCTTTGCCAGTTTGTTGTCAACATTTATCGTGCTTCTGCCTTGTCCGACGCTTTCCTGTCGTGTCTGATCTAAAGTTTTTATCTATAGAGCAGTTTGTATATGTTTTTAAACTTGATTTTGAAAAAGCTGTGGTTTTGTTGAGTCCTTTCCCTTATTTCTTCCCAAACCCTAACATCAGGTTTCTTGCATCCATAATCAGTCGTAAGGGTCAGTTTTTGGAAATGATTGAAATTTATAATCTGAAACCTGAATAAATAAGTGGATGTACGGTTCATTAGTACCATATTTGGCAGAGATGGCAGCTATTTGAAAAATCTATATACTGAGAAAATCACCTTTTAATATTGTCCAAAGTTTACAGATTGAAATTTGCTAAATATTTTCATGGAAGACAATCTCAATATTCTAAGGATTTTTAGCATAAAATAAAATGTGTTTTTGGCTACTCCCACAAATATACCAGTGCTTCTTCCAGGCTCAAACAAAAACATATGTCAAGTCAAGTTGAGATATATTGTCATTCCGCTACATGTGTGGACATACAGGGGAATGAAATGTCGTGTCTCGCAGGACAACGGTGCTACATAGATTAGTCATAAATACAAACTCATCACTGGACATAAGAGCTATTATAAAAAAAACCTATGCATAAATAACATATACTATATAATAAAATAAAATACTTAAACTATACACATAAGACAGACTATACAAGTACTTTTACATGAGACTGTACAATGTTGTGCAGGATATTGTGCAAGAGAGGTATTAAAGGTTTAATATTGTGCAAGAGGTATTTAAGGTTGAAGCAAGCAGTGCAACATGATTGTGGTACATTTATAGTAAACATCACTTTCCTTATTGAGTCCTTGTAAGATGGAGTTTAGATAAAGTGTCAGGTGCATAAGAGAAAAGAGTGTTTCTACAGGTGGTTTGTCAAGCCCACTTGGAGACATGGAGTGATTAAGAAAGTGTTTATAGTGCAAATGTGCAACCTCACCTGTGGGCTTAACAAACAACCTGTGAACAAACCACATGTAGCCTGTCATTCCTAAATCGGTTGTTTTGAGAATATGCATTAACAACCTAAATATTGTGAGAATATATTATATTTTATGAAGACATTTCAGTGGTCCCTATGAGTTCAAATGTAACTTCCATAATGCTGGAACTGTTGCCTTAGCAAAAAGCATGAACAATCTATTCTGCTAAAAAAAGGTCCACTGCTAATGCTTTGTTTTTAAAGACTTCAGTGTTCATTTGGGAACTCGTATGTCAAAATCCACTCACTAATTTCAAAAAGTGTTCAAAGTAAAATGTATACTATTGGAATCAGTAGCATGAAACATTGTAGAAAATAGTAATAACAGTTGTTGAAAGAGAATTATTTAAGTGCCTCAACAAAATGGAGCACTAATCATCATAATGGGAAATTCAAACATGTGCCATATGAAATAGCCTGGTCAGCTGATTTTATCCTCTATCCCCTTAAATGGTGCACTTTTTGAGGGAGAAACCATTTTAGTGGTGTCTGAAATCATAGTGGACATTCGGTAGTGCAATCCCACAGTGCACCACAATATCAACTGTACAACTGATCTCAGTGACACTTTAATTTCAATGCCAAATTAATTTCCACATCTGACCACAAAATGGTGTCCACAGCAGAATCCTTAGTTTCAAAATAAATGATTTCATTGTTAAATTAAAGCTTGTCCATATAACATAAATCAAAATACTTTGTTGCATTACTAAAAGACAGCTCGCAAAGTGTTAATAACCATGAAGATCAAATCAAATCCATCTGAGGGATTTATCAACTAGCAAGCACAAACGTTATCCTTTTGGTACACTTAAGTTCACTCGCTTATTGTGTCTTCTATTTTGTTTGTTGTCATTCCTCCTACCATCAATAACTTTGCTTATTAAGTGTCGACACTAATGGTCAATCATCAATACTGAAATGAATATATTTTGTTTCACATCAATAACCCATGACTGTTTTCCTACTGTGGGTGGTTTAGATTATGCAGCGCCATTGATGCGATCCAAGACCTGTGAAGAAATGATGCCAAGGTATGCATAATTCTGGATCAGGCCGTATCCTGAGCTGATGCTGTGGTGGTCATGGAGGAGTGGAGTACATGAGACTGATGCTTGAAAGACCTCAAGTGAATTCGTGAAAACAAAAAAAAAACAGCAAGCACACGTATAGCCCAGGGTACGTATTATTCAGTTCTCAAAAATGTTATTTTCCCAAAATGTAATCAAAAACACCGTGCATATGAGGGCTTATTTATTTATTTATTTATTTTTTTGAAAAGAGTTTATTTCTTATGTATCTTAATAAAACCACATAGCTCAAAATAACACATACATTATCATTCTCAAATTGTTTCCATTCCAAATCCTTGAACTACTTCATTCATTCATTCATTCATTCATTTTCGGCTTAGTCCCTTTATTAATCAGGGGTCGCCACAGCGGAATGAACCGCCAACTTATCCAGCATATGTTTTACGCAGCGGATGCCCTTCCAGCCGCAACCCAACACTGGGAAACACCCATACACTCTTGTATTCACACACATACTCTACGGCCAATTTAGCTTCTTCAGTTCACCTATAACGCATGTCTTTGGACTGTTGGGGAAACCGGAGCACCCGGAGGAAACCCAAGTGAACACAGGGAGAACATGCAAACTCCACACAGAAATGTCAACTGACCCAGTCGGGGCTCGAACCAGCGACCTTCTTGCTGTGAGGCGATCATGCTGCCCACTGAGCCACCGTGATGCCTGAACTTGTTCAATCCTTAAAAAACATGAAAATTATTTATATTTTATTTTTTTATTATATATATTTTTTTACAGATTCCCAACATGTTACTTTATATGTATTAGCTGTGTATTAAATATAATAATGTAGGAATTGATGCACAGCTTTATTATAATTTTTTTTTACTTCATAATATATCAATGTTTAATCAGGAGCCATCAGTATTAATTTGTTTTGGTTGTATGTTTTTATGCTTTACTTTCATAAAGAGTTACCTACTTGTACATCTGAGTGTGAGAATTTTTTTTTTAATTTTTTTATTTTTTGGGGGGAACTATCTATATATACTGTATATCTATATACTGCAATCATTCACTCAAGCTTTCACTTGTGAGTTTCTTTCTTCTGTTGAACACAAAAGAAGATATTTTGAAAAAAAAATATTGTTGCTGGCACCCTTTGACTTTTAAAGATTTTTTTCCTACAATAGAAGTCAATGAATGCCAATCTTCAAAATATATTTAGTGTTCAACATAATAAAGAAGTTTGTTTTTTAACCACATGAGAGAGAGTAAATGATAAGGTAATTTTCATTTTTATCCCAAGTAAATTTTTCAAAATGAAAAGAAGGCTTTATTACAATATTGTTTTGACATGTTACAAGGACAAAGACACAAATTATGTTGTTTTCTGTGACAGGACTCACAAGCATTTCACTGATATGGTAATACTGACAGTAAACAATGCTCTTCACATAAAATAAACATTAGATCATACAGAATGGTACAGAATACCCTTCGTTAGAATTCTGAATTGGGCTGAATTAATTCAGACTGACAGTATATCTGTGCATGTAAACATGTCCTAGTTTGATGTGAATCTGAGTCTGGGCTCAAACTAAAATTGCTGGACCTCAAACTAACTAAAGAAGAAAATACTGTGAACATGGTGAAACCCAAATGTTCTCCAATTTCAAGCCTGAGTGAAAGAAATTGTACTTCAGGTCTGTCCCTCTCCATTCTTATCAGCATGAGTGTCATGTGTAAATATATATGCTGTACTGAGTTATGCCACCTGGGGGCCCAAATGATAGGCCAGACGAAGTGGTAATAATCAGCAACTATTCAATCATACTTGTTTCAAATATTATATTCCTTTCCGCCTGATGTTGGACAATAAAGCCATCAGGGTCCTTTGATTTGCCAAAATGCTAAGAAGATAAATTGTGTCTGATGATTATGTTTGCAGCAGGGTTTAATTGAATTATGAAAGCACTCAAATTCGGCAACACGTAATCAGAGCAAAATCAAGCCAGAATTAATGCTTCATAATTTCATCAGATTATGTTACTTTCTGAAGGGGCAGGATCACAATTTATCTCTGTTTGAATTTGATCAAAACTGTGTGATTATCCTTATTGTGTTGCTTGTTCGGTCTTGTTAGCCAGTCAGAGTGTTTGATAACAGTGTTTGATCAAAGTTAACAATATTTTAATTATACATTCTAAATGATTTTGTTCTTACTACCTTAATAAAAGTCATCATGATAAATCAGGTACACAACGTATTAACACTAGAACTACAGAAGCAGTCATTTTAACCCTTTTTAAACTTTGTAATTTAATAACTTTGTTAAAATGAAACCTATATTTTGCTTACTTTTCTTAAATATGTGTATATTTCATTATACATTGTTATTTTGTTAAAACAAAAGAGTTTTGAGTATTTACCTTGAATGGCCTTCACTGTAAAATTGGCCGCATGCATTTCAGTACAAACCTTTTCCAGTGCCTTTGAATATGCCTGCCTCTGTTTCTTTCTGAGAGCAAAAACATAACTTACCTTCAGACATGTCTTTCAAACATTCAAATCAGTAGAATATTAAGTAAAGATAATGTTCCATGAAGGTATTTTGTAATGAAGAGATTGGTTAGACTTTGATGGTCCCTATTGCACATTTTGTTGACTATAAGTGACATTGCAACTACATGTAAACTAATTCTCACTAGACTATCAGTAGACTGTCTGCTTAAAATCTACTGATACTGCTCCAATTATATCAACTTACCCTATACCTTACAGTCTACTAATACTCAAATGAGAATAAGCTGGCATGTAGTTGCAATGCAAATTGATATTAACAAAGTGTGTTAACTTTAAAGTCAATTTTCAATTTTATTTATTTATTTTTTTTCCAGATGTTCAAATATGTGTATCCTAAGAAGTCATACAGCTTATTTATTAAGCTTTCAGATGATGCAATTTCAGAAAATCAAATCCATCACTGAGTCAAATATTTATCGGTTGAGTAATTATGAAAAGCTTGCGAAATGAAGATCTGATGCAATGAGAGGTAATAGTCTGTATAGACAACATTGTGACTATGATTAGATAAAATATATATACTTATAATTGTATTCTTGAGCATATTGTTCTTTTTATGGTCTCATTTTGTGCCATCATGTCCTGTTTTTTTGGTTTCTGACAATGTATTTGTACTGCATTCTTAATGAGTCCATCTTTTCATTGGTCTCAGTCAGCTTGGTTGGCGTACACCATTTTGGATGGCAGTCCATTTTACTTGAATCACTTAACATATATGGTGAAACAATGAACAATACATTTATTACAGCATTTGTTCATGTTAGTTAACGTTAATATATAAAAATACTGTTGTTTATTGTTAGTTCAAGTTAACTCACGGTGCATGAACTAATGTTAACAATCAGAATCAGAATCAGAATCGGTTTTATTGCCAAGTGTGCTTACACACACACAAGGAATTTGTTTTGGCTACAGAAGCTTCCAGTGTACATAAAGCATGAATTTGGATGTTAACAATGCATTAGTAAAGGTTATGTTTACTAATGCTTTACTATATCATTAGTACTATGATTAATAAATGCTGTGCAAGTATTGTTCAAAATTACTTCACATTAGTAAATACTAATACTTATGAAACCTTATTGTAAAGTGTGTGTATATATATATATATATATATACAGAGTTACTGTAATATGTATCACAAGAGATTGCTACATAAAAAAAAAATAGGAAAACATTTCAAAAGTGTAGAAAAAGGAAGCTTTAGATGTGTCTGGTGTTGTATCTCATAATTTGTAGGACTCCAGGTCTTGGGTTTCATTGTGTTTCTGCATCCATCTGTTTTCTTAAGATGTAGTTGTCAGCACAGTCAAGGTGACCAAAGTCTGGGCCGATCAGCAGGGTTACAGTTCTGGCTGACTTGTGGAGGTCAAGTGAAGCTGGCTGGTTCTCTAGCGTGAAGAGTTTCTAGGAAAAATCTCAGCTTGAGACAGAGAAACATGCCAGCAAGCCAGTGAGGAGAGAAAATGTGTCTGGAAATTCACAGTCCTGTAACAAACCCCTGTGAGAATGGGAAGAATAACACTCCAATCTGGCTTTTTGTTTGCTTAAAAGTTGGGTTGCGCTTCACCAAATAGCAACAACAATCAAAACAGAACAGAAAAGAAAAGAAACGAACAAGTAAATAAATAAATAACAGGGACAGCAGCACTATTCAATTAATTTATACCATTACAAAATATTAAATTCCAACTGTATTTGCTGTGGAAAAATCCATTAGTATTTCCTCTGCAGTCCAACATGCCGTATCATCTTTAGCCCTGTGGCTGGACATTCTGTGTTCCTTTAATTATTTATTAGTTCCAGCAGATTTAAATATAAAATGAAACAGGTGAGGAATTGAAATGTATGGTTCCAGCGGTTGCTTTGACCTTTGAGTAAATGGCACTTGCCTCAAAGACCTTAAATGTCATTCTTGTGAAGGATGAATTGGCTTCAATCAACACAGATTAGATCCTTGGGCTAATTCTGAACGTGTGTAACTACTGATGGAAATTCTAAAGAGCAGGACTGCATTTACACAGTTACTGTAAGCTTAACCAAGAGGTTTAAAATAGGAAGGGGGTGGGAGGGTTAGGGGCATATTTTAAATATCTAACAAAATTATGAATGTAACTGTATTTCTTTCTTTGTCTTTATTCTATTTTTGTATACTACTGACTGACTATATACTGTATACTACTGCTATATACTACTACTACTACTACTACTACTACTACTAAAAACATAATAATCAAAGTAGTTGTTCCTTAAACTAATATTATAGGGGCGACACGGTGGCTCAGTGGTTAGCACTGTCACCTCACAGCAAGAAGGCTGGGTCAGTTGGCATTTCTATGTGGAGTTTGCATGTTTAGAGGTTGCCATTAATTTTATTTTAGTTTAACGATGTACAAAAAAAATTGCAAAGCAACGACACACGATAGAAGGAATATTTTCCATATTAAAAGGAGTTTTTGTTCTAACCAACAGCTGAAATTTGTATTTTAGACCTGCTTAGGTACACCTCATGTGCTTTATTCAGAGTTAAATGCTAATAATGTGAGAATGCCATTTGAATGCCATTTTACGTGACATGTATTGCCATACTACTGAAAGCAGCAGCAGATAGTTTACCTCAGATCTTGAAAATAAAATAAACCATTTGAAATTGAACTTCGGAACTGTGACTCAAAGCCAACAAATAGTGATTCAGCGTCTACATTTAAAAATGTTAAAGAGGTTTAATATATATATTAATTGGATTATAAACCTTACCATTTTGTGAGTGAGTGCATATTCTGTGCTTCTGAATGGCTATATGTCGTGTTTCGTCTGGTGCAAACAGCCAAATTCCTTATCACTGCAAATCTCGTCACGTAGCGTGTTGTTGGGACACGGGGTTACAATGTAACCTGCTCACCTAATGTTTACGTTCATAATATTTATATTATTTGCTAATTAATAACCTCCGGTGGAACTCTGAATCTGCGTCTTATTTCGTAGTCTGCTACTGTCCACCGGAGGTCGCATTTCAGTCACGGGTGCATGCTTTGAGAGCCTTTCTGAATCAATGAATGAAATACACTGTTTTCCACCAAGGCCATCCAGGGTGCTGAAAAATAATGGGCTAAAGTGGCAGTGGGCGGGTTAAAAGAACCAAAACAAAGACAGACGTTCCGGCACGTAACTCACATTTTCAAAGCAGAATATCTGACTTCAGCATTGTTTTTCAGATAAAGAATGTTCACTTGGCATATTTATTAAATATCTGCAAACATATGCTTTAGAAGAGTCAAAAACTTGCATACAGCACCTTTAATTAAGGAAGTTGATTAATATATTTGTTAAAATTATTGCTATTATTATTTAAGCTAACATGATGCGTTGACATAACTAAAGCTATACATGCAAAAACAAACTAATAAAAATAGCAAAAAGCTCAATATAATTATTTTAAGTTACTAGAAATAATAAACATAATCGTCATCATCATTTAAAGTTACTTCAAATTAAGAAAATGTACAGCATGGTCCACTTCAGAAAAATAATTTATGTAGAATTTTTCAAGTTTAATCCAAGCATATTTAAATGAAACAGATCCCAATGTTTTATGTGTTCTTATACCCAGATAAAGCATCAAAAACACACTGAAAGCAGGTATTATGTTGTTTACACAGCTTAAAAATAAAAGACTTACAAAAAAGGCTTACATTATGAAATACCATTGCTCTGTATTTGCGTCAGAGGACCATAGTCATACAAATGCTAGTCTTTGGAGTCCAACCAGCTGGGTGTCTAAACGCAGCCAGTATATTAAATACAGCCAAAAAACCAAAGTGACATAGCCAACCTACACACTCAGCAGTGAGTATTTATAAGAAAGACATAGCCATTGTCATCACACAGTTCAATACACGTCTTGCTTGTATTCATAAAATTCTACATGTATAATTAAATAATCCAAAATGTTGGCAGTGTTTTTCCAACGGGATCCAAATAAATGGAATGAATATCATGAAGTGAAATAAAGAAAGAATAATTCCTTGCACAAATGAGCCAGAGTAATGAAACTGAGATTGAAATCTAATATATCTGAAGAACGATGACTGTGAATGAATATGTTATGTGTATTAATCATATAAAAAGAATATATGTTTATTATTATTTTTAATGGAAGTGAGCCTACAAATCTAAATCATTATAGTGACACACTATGAGAACCATTTCAGTAAAATGAATAGTTACACTTGAATTAGATTAAACTATTAAATGTACAGTAGGTAGTATTGTATGAATAAAATTGTATGTATGCATGTCAAATGAACCTATTGTTTGAATTATGTTAAACAAACACTGCCAATCCAATGTTGGATTTGGATTATATAATTTTACATATATGTATGTATATATTTTATTAATGTATAATTTTATGAGTACAAGCAAGATGTGTATTGAACTGTGTGTTGACAATTCATTCATTCATTCATTTTCTTCTGCTTATCCGGGGCCGGGTCGTGCAGGCAGCAGGAGGGAACCCCAGCTCTCTCCCCAGAAACTTTCTCCAGCTCTTCAGGTGTTCCTAGGCAAGCCGAGAGACATAGTCCCTCCAGCATGTCCTAGGTCTTCCCCGAGGCCTCCTCCGGGTGGGACATGCCTGGAACACCTCCCTAGGTAGGCGTCCAGGATGCATCTGAAACAGATGCCTGAGCCACCTCAAGCTTCTCTCGATGTGGAGGAGCAGCGGTTCTACTCTGAGCTCCTCATGAGTGACAGAGCTCCTCACCCTATCTATAAGGGTGTGCCCTGCCACCCTGCAAAGGAAATTAATTTCAGCTGCTTGTATCTGAGATCTTGTCCTTTTGGTCATGACTCAAAGCTCATGACCATAGGTGAGAGTAGGAATGTAGATTGACTGGTAAATCGAGAGCATCGACTGCATTACTGCTGCCACAGATCCACCTGGCAATCTCACGTTCCATCCTTCCCTCACTCGTGAACAAAACTCCAAGATACTTGAACTCCTCCACCTGGGGTAAGGACTATCCTCCAACCCGGAGATGGCAAGCCACCTTTTTACAGTGGAGCACCATGTCATCTGCGAATAACAGAGATGAAATCCTGTGGTCCCCGAACTGGACCCCTCCGGCCCTAGGCCGAAAAAATTCTGTCCATAAAAACTGTGAACAGAACCAGTGACAAAGGGCAACCCTGCCAGAGTACAACATGCACTTGAAACAAGTCTAATTCATACCCATATATAGTCAAGACTGAAATTCATACCCTTTGGGTTACTGTAATTAAATTATTTTCCAACTGAGTAATATGAATAATTTTGGCCTTGACTTCAGTAACTATAACTTTGCAATTAATTACTACCAGCTCTGTTAGTAAATTACTAAATGACAAAGTGCCCTAAAATTGTGTTGGAAATGATGTCACACCAGTGCAATCTTCAATTCCGCTTGAAGGCCTTAAGAGTCAGTTTGCATTGCAAAACATCATAGCCGTATTTGATTTAAGGCCACATATGGAAGTGTCCTAAATAAGAATTGAAAAGATCAAATTCCATATTTGTATGAAAAAAAAAAAAGATCTTACTCGTATTTTAGCAAAAAACAAAAATGGATTTAGGCCATTCGCCTGAAGTCTAAATGTAGCCTTATTGATTGCGCCAAACTGAAATATGACGCAGTATCTATAGCAAGCTTTCAGGGGTGAGTAATTCCTTTTCTCTTTATGTGGCGTCTTCAAATCACCAGATTACAGCTCCTCTGAACACGTCCTCAACAATCAATGACCCAGCATTATTTATAACGGCTTCCTGTACAGTAGCACAGTGCAGGGTGTCAGTGAACATGCCTTCATCTCATCTATGTATAGCACACAGCTCAATGAGGAACCGGCCCAGGGGTGGATATTGGAGATGAGGGCAAGTTAAACCTTAACAGGGACTACTTGTGCAGAATGGCTTCAACTTGGTGGCATCAAACATCTGCGGTGCTAATCGGGCATAATTGCTCTTGTGATCTCATGTGCATTTGGAGATAGCTTTTAGTGCTCTGCTGGGAAGCCGAGCAGGACAGCGGGCCTGTGGAGGAGTGGGAGGATATATATTTAATCTGTCTGTTTTCCCTGTTAAAATTGTGTGAGTGGTTTAAGAGTACGTCTGGAGTGCCAAGCCTCATTTCTACACTCAAATTACGTAAGAGGGCTGTTTTTTTTTTTTGTCAAGGACTCTCATTTACATTCTCATTTTGGTTTAATAGTGCCAACTGCTGCGTTTTTGAGTTGCGTTGAAAGCACTGAAGATTGAATGCATCCTCTTTAAGGTGACCGTGTGGCTATTTAGTACATCCCTGAGGAACATTTTATTGGTTATATGTTGTTCTGTCAATGCTTGGGAGATTAGTTGGAGGAATATCATATATCATGTGTGCATTGTTTATTGATAAGCTTCTTTTTGTATTGATAATCTGCTACAGGTCTGAAATCATATAGGGCATTTGTGTTTTGACAGTGTGAACCTTAAGAGGCAATGACGTTTATGTTAAGTTTTATATTGTACCTGTTAATGTCTATTAATAATAGACAAGACATTCTTATTTTGGCACTGTTACCTTTTTTAATACATACATATTAATTCAAGTAAAGTATATAAAGTGTAAAGTATAAAGTATATATGTCAGAATTTAAAATATTTTTTTGTGAGAATGAAATGTCAACAAAAATGGTCCAAATAATGTCCTCCTACCTTATTCAACATAACATATACATATATGTAACAGTTTTTAAATGAATCACTCATAGATGTGATAAAAGGCTTGATAAAAGTGGACAGGGGGTAATTTCTTTTTAATGTTTGATCATATTCAGACTAGAGTTTTTTTATGACAACCATGACCTGAGGTTAGCTTTATAATACCTCAAAATTACATATTTTTAAAATATTATTATATATTTTTTAATAAAGTCTTGGATCAAAGGCTGTATTTTTTGCAGTATTTTAGAATTTTGCAACCAAGTGTGTGTTGTTGTTGTTGTCGCTCATAGTTGACCAAACCATATTAATTTATGTAAACCATTAAACAAAATTATGTTACTAGAGATCATATTCATCAGCCTTTTTTTTTTTTTGTTTAAATAAGTGCAACTCTGATACATTTTAGAGACTTTTCAAATGCAAAATAAATACAATAATATATGAGGGCTTAATTGAATAGAAACGTCTCTGTAAAATATAGTTTTTACAGGCTATTTGGTATTGTGAGTTATGATCTGGGGAATAATGTTATACAAATATTTTATTCAATTTTCACAATAGCTACATAAAGGCTGACTTGCTTGTGCTGGAAGTAATGCATCTTGTTTGCAGTCTAATAAGGCTTGAATGCAAACAAATCCAAACCCCAACACTAATTGAACCTCGCAAAATCCTACTCTGTGTACTTTGCTTGGTAATAGATCCATTTAGGCTACCACACTCATAAAAAATGAGATTTTTTTTCAGATCTATATCCTTGCGCTGAAGCATCTCACTCGGTTGCATTTCTAAATTGCCTGTACTAATGCACTTACGTAATTATAATGTGAAGGCATCAAAGCTACTTTGTGAGCACAGCTTGTTCCATAATCTTGTAGCCCTACCAGAAAATAACTGACAGCTTTTACATATTTTATGTAAACAAAGAATCAGTCATACAGCATTCTGTATCCAGATGTAATATAAATTACTTATAGTGTATATCAAAGACAGATAATGTAAAGAACGTAAATAGTCCTAGTCTTCAGATGTCGACCAATTCTTGGTTGTCTCTTACATCCATCAAATTAAAAATAACCAGATCTAAAAGATTATTTATCCACAGATCCAGTTGTTGAGTTTAATTAACTGACTCTGTGATCCATGTGCTATCATGTTTAGAATCAACAATCATCTCTACAAGGCTTGGGATATAGCATAGAGACTACCCGTATGGTGGCTTTAGTGTTCTTTGTAATTTTGGAAAGTCATTATGGAAAATAATTATCACAATCTATAATAATGTAAAAAAAAAAAAAAAAAAAAATCTTCAAAACTTTCCATTTGGGTGAATTAGCCTATCATGATTGCCAGCTTGGAGGGATAGTTCACTCAAATCTGAAAATTGAATCATCACAGTCTTACTGCTTACTTTGCTTGCTTTCTTTGTTTTTTGTCTTGTTTACATAATGTCTTAAGCGTCTTCAGATTTTTTGAGCAAAACATCAGGTTAACCTATTTGTGACCAATTTTTTCTAAATGGTTTCATGCATGTAGCCTTGTTAAAGATGTCTTATGTTTACATGTGCACAAATTATGTGATTATTTCTAATAATCAGAATAAGGGCTTAATCGCAGAATTAAGTTTAATTGTTTACCATATGGGCGACGCGGTGGCGCAGTGGGTAGCACGTTCGCCTCACAGCAAGAAGGTCGCTGGTTCGAGCCTCGGCTGGGTCAGTTGGCATTTCTGTGTGGAGTTTGCATGTTCTCCCCGTGTTCGCGTGGGTTTCCTCCGGGTGCTCCGGTTTCCCCCACAGTCCAAAGACATGCGGTATAGGTGAATTGGGTAAGCTAAAATTGTCCGTAGTGTATGTGTGTGAATGAGTGTGTATGAATGTTTCCCAGTGATGGGTTGCAGCTGGAAGGGCATCCGCTGCATAAAACATATGCTGGATAAGTTGGCGGTTCATCCCGATGTGGCGACCCCAGATTAATAAAGGGACTAAGCCGAAAAGAAAATGAATGAATGAATGAATGTTTACCATATAAAGATTACAAAGCTCTTGATCTGGTTGATGATGGACTTAAGAGTAGGTGTTACTGACTGCTTTTTAAAGGTGCAGTATGTAAGTTTGACACCCAGTGGTTGAAATGGGTATTGCATTCCTGGATCAAAACAAACACAAGCACAGGTTGCCAGATTCAGGACCAACAGGAGTGAGTCTGACGATCAAGCCTAAAGGTTGATTTAAGGCTGATTTAAATCATGTTCTGTATAAAAGCAACGGCACGTGATAGAAGGAGTATTTTTCATATTAAAGGAGTTTTTGTTCTAACCAGCTCCTCGAATTGATATATTAGAAACGGCTTCTATTTTGTGCAGCTGAACAACAAAAAACTTTGACCTGATGATCACCTCAGGTACACCTCATGTGCCTTATTCACTGTTAAATGCTAACAATGTGAGTTTGAATGCCATTTTACATGACATTTATTGCCATATTATTGAAAGCATTAGCATATAGTTTATCTCAGATCTTGAAAATAAAATAAACCGTTTGCAATTGAACTTTAGAATTGTGACTCAATACCAACACATATGAGTGATTCAGCATCTACATTTAATAATGTTAAAGAATTTTAATATGTATTAATTAGATTATAAACCTTACAATTTCGGGAGTAAGTGCATATTCTGTGCTTCTGAATGACTGTATTTAAATTTCTATCGTGTTTCGTCTGGTGCAAACAGCCAAACTGCTTATCACTGCAAATCTCGTCACATGTTGTTAGGACACGGGGTTACAATGTAAACGGTTCCCTAAATGTTTATGTTCATAATATTTATATTATTTGCTAATTAATAACCTCATGTGGAACTCTGAATCTGCATCTCATTTCGGAGTCTGCTATTGTCCACCGGAGGTCGCATTTCAGTCACGGACACATGCTTTGACAGCCTTTCTGACTGAATGAATGAAATAAGCTGTTTTCAAACAAGGCAACTTGGGGTGCTGCAATATAATTGGCTAAAGTGGCAGTGGGCGGGTTAAAAGAACCAAAACAAAGACAGCGTTCCAGCATGTAACAGACATTTTCAAAGCAGAACTGACTTCAGCATTGTTTTTCAGATAAACAAGATTGTTCACTTAGCGTGTTTCTTAAATATCTGCAAACATATTATGGCATTTTTATGCTACAGAAGAGTCAAAAACTTACATACAGCACCTTTAAATTTATTTCCATCTAATGCAAAACACTTTTGTATGGTTATATTCAATGCCTTTTCGGCACCATAGAAATATGATGTCAATGCCACTTTAGCTAGGTTTGTTAGGGCTGCTGAGACATTTTATGCACCATTTCTGGATGAGGAGAGACTGGTGGCAGCGAGTTTTGTTTAACAGAGTTCATCAATTCGGGTGAAGAGAAAGTTGTTTGTTTCTGAATGAGTGCACAAGAGTTTCCCTTCATGCACCTGACCACTGACCACTATGAAAGTACATTCCACATATAGCAGAGTACCTCCACCCTGAAATGCAAATGTGCACTTTGATCAGAGCGGGAATAATTTGATGTTTATGTGCCTGTATACTCTGATTTAAATTGGCAGACCACATCCGTGTTAAAACAATTATGCTTAGTTTGTTCATTATTGTGTTTACATGAGGTAAAGTTTATTAGTAATATTGCCAAAATGTCATTATTGCATTAAGATGGTCCATGTAAACATACTCAGTGATTCAGTCTAACAGTGTTCTGGGGTATACAGTAGGGTTTGATGAAAAATGTACTAAACTTCCATGTATCGTTTAACCCTTTTACCTGTATGATTGCAATCATGTGATCAGTCTAGGCCAGGGGTGTCCAAACTCGGTCCTGGAGGGCCGGTGTCCCGCAAAGTTTAGTTCCAACCCCAATCAGACACACCTGGGCTAGGCTGTTCACTGGAGCATACGATCACACCGGTGGGATTAGAACATTCAGTGCATCATGTGATTAGCTGCTAAATTCAAATCAGATATCACGTGATGGCTTGTGCTGAGCCAAAGAAATACATAAGCAGTGCTTGTCATAAATCACAATTTAGCAGTGTCTTCAAACAAATAATATTTTATTTTAGGTTTCAGACATTTAAAAACACATACTAGCACTAATATGTGTGGTTTGTAAAATACATGCTAATATTTATGGAGATTATTTTAAACATATTCAGATGCTATGTGTTATTCACATCAGATACCCACATCTTCCAGTTAAACAGTCACTTACTTTCATATTTTTTTGTGAGAAGTTGATGAATTGTCGCTGGTTCGAGACCCGGCTTGGTCAGTTGGCATTTCTGTGTGGAGTTTGCATGTTCTCCCTGTGTTCGCGTGGGTTTCCTCGGGGTGCTCCGGTTTCCCCCACAGTCCAAACACATGCGCTACAGGTGAATTGAATAAGCTAAATTGGCCATAGTGTATGTGTGTGAATGCAATAGTGTATGGGTGTTTCCCAGTACTGGGTTGCAGCTGGAAGGGCATCCGCTGTGTAAAACATATGCTGGATAAGTTGGTGGTTCATTCCGCTGTGGCAACCCCTGATTAATAAAGAGACTAAGCCGAAGAAAATTGAATGAAGTTGATGAATTAACATGTTGTAAGTCCAGCAGCTCTGACCTCTCCACTGCAGTGCACATAAACATGGTGGCACCCATAACCTTCCTACATTCATACTGTAGGCAAATGTAGAACATCACAACCCCACATGGAATCTGTAGGTGGTATTAAATCTGACACAGATCAGATGTTTTGCTATGTGTAAACAGTTATTTTGGATTTCATTTCACATTTACTTACCTTCAGCATCTTCATTTTGCACTGGTGTTTGCTACAAAGATCCTCTTCCTCCTCAACGACTGTTGATGAGTACTATCTTACTTTTGTGATCAGTCTAGAATGCTCTCTGGAGCAGAAACTCGCAACAGTGTTATTAGAATGTTCACATAATTGCATAATCAGCTGCTAAACTCAAATCTGCTTCCCCGCGAGGACTGGATCTGTGCCAGAGGAAGATGCACGCAGTGTTTGTCTCAACTTTTGACTGTTTTCAATTGCATAACATTTATAGGTCACAATTTATATCACGGTACAATTCTCGATATTAACAAACCATCAACTAAGATTTTTAGCTCAATAAACTCCTAATTTGCTGCTTATTAATACTTAAAACTAATACAAGATATTAGTTGAGATTGGGTATTAGGTAGGATTAGGGATGCACAATAATATCATACTTTACTTAAATTAAGGTGTTACCCTTTTTATTAGGTTTCAGAGATTTAAATGCACATTAGTATTACAAATTAAACCATCCATAGTTTGTAAAATACATGCTAATATCTGTACAAATGGCAATAATAATAATTAAACAATGTGCTTTATACAATTTTAACAAATGTAACAAAGTTTATGTTGTATAATTCATAATTTAATCATTTAATGTAATATAATCATATAATTGCCTTTTTGTGAATGTGGGTCAGTTTAACACCATCAGTTCACACTGAAAGTTTGACATTGGCAAATAAAAGCAAAAAGATAAGCATTTAAGCACTAAAGGCCTGTTCACACCAAGCACAACTATAAAAATAACGATAAAGGAGTTTAAAAAATTGTTCTGAATTTAAAAAGCAACATCAGAGAGACGGATAACTTTCAGAACAAAATTTTCCCTAGCTAATAAATGATAAAGCACGGATACCCCATCAGAATCTATGGAAATTTACTTGTAAAGTATAAACAAAATGTAAAGCTACGGTCGATATTGTGGAGAAGTTTTATGTTAAGCCCTCTTTTCAAAGATTATTTAAAGATAATGACTACCTTGGGGGTGACACAGTGGTGCAGTGGGTACCGATGTCACCTCACAGTCAGAAAGGTCGCTGGTTCGAGCCCCGGCTGGGTCGGTTGGCATTTCTGTGTTGAGTTTGCATGTTCTCCTCGTGTTCGCGTGGGTTTCCTCCGGTTACCCCCACAATCCAAAGACATGCTGTAGGTGAATTGGGTAAGCTAAATTATCCGTAGTGTATGTGTGTATGTCCTGGTCCTCCAGATTGGGGGTTGAGCGTTGGACTAACAACTCACCTCATAAAAACTAGATGTTATGAAACCCCAATATAGTGCGGCTAAATATGACGTGGGTTTCCTCCAGGTGCTCAGGTTTCCCCCACAGTCCAAAGACTTGCAGTATAGGCAGGGCTTAATTTGTGCCAGAACAAGCCGGATCCGGATCCGGCACGTTACCAATCCCCCTCGTCACAGGCAACCCCCCAACCCCGCAAACCCCCCTCCCCCTGCTCTTTGCTTTCTTCCGCGCCTCCCAACCCCTCTTCACTTTTGTCCGCTACACCCACCCCAGCCCCCCGTCACTTTCTTCAACCGACAACCACCAACCCCCACCACCCGCTCTTTATTTTCGTCAGAGACAAACCCCAACCCCCACCCAACACCCCCCACACCCCACACACACAAACTACACTGCCCTAAACTTATAATTTATAATCTTTATAGTTATTTTTCTTGGCGTGAACCTGCCTCGCAATGAGAAGTAGCCTTAGTGCTGAAGTTTGATGCCGTTTGCTTTCAGTGCACTGGGAGGATGTGTTACAGTAGTTGGTTTTTTTTTATCAAGATGATACTTCGTGCTTATCCTGGAAGCTGCACCCTATATAAAATAGCAAGATTACATTGGCATCCACAATCTCAGTTGACTTTTTTAGTGGATCCCAACTTTTGATAATCAACAAAACACATTCCAAACCTCAGTGAACATGCTCAAGAGCATATAAAAAGGGTTGGTTTAAGGAAAAAAATGTTTCTTGCAGAGAAAAAAAAAAGATTTTTTTTTGTTTCTCAAAGTGCCAGTAGCTGTGGACTTACATTTTATGAATCACTGAGGATTACAACTTCAGCTAAAAAGGCTTGAATGTCCTACTGAAAGGGAAAGTCACATACTGCTCTGAGGCTGAGTAATTTGACAACATATGTCTAATTTTTGGTGAACTGTACCTTTAACTGTTTTTGCGGCACCATTAAGATGTGAAGAGATTATTTCTACTCAATGGCTTTCCATCTGCCTTTTAAATTCGAGAACATACTATATTTACTAATGATGTAGCACAGCACACCAACCAAACGCAACACTAACACTTGTGGGCTCTATGTGCTAGTCAAAAATGTGCCGAACACTGTGTAAAATGTTCCCGCCTTTGAAGGAAATGGTGCAGTTTTGCTGTTTCCTAGCGTGCACAGAACATTAGCACACAAAAGATAGAGCTCTTCAAACTGAGGTCAGCAGACCCATGCAAGTGTGGTCTTAATGGAGACCATCTCCTCTCCATCTCTTCTTGTGTCACGGCCATTACTGAGGACCCACAATGTTTTAGCAGGCCTCTGGTGTAATTAGCCCAGATGCACAATGGGGCCATTTCTGCTGCATCACTCATTCTTGAGCCCCAGTGAATGCAGCATTACAGCAAACAGGGTTGAGGAAGAGCCCTGCGTGCATCATTTTAATAGAGAAGGTGATAATAATAACCCCCGAATAGGCCTAGAGTAAAAGCAGATGGGGTTGTGTGTGTGTCCCTTTAAAAGGGAAAAAGGCATTGGTGTATTTTTCATGTAGCAGAGTGGGATCTCTTCATATCTGAGCTCTGAAACAAGCCTCTTCAGAAACTAATGACCAGCTATAATATGCATATTTTATCTCTAATTAACAATCCATCTGCACTTAGAATATGTTTACACAACAACTTAAAAAAAAATCTATTTTATTTACATTTTGCTTACATATGGCTACATTGATTATAATGATCTTTGTACACAATTCCCCAAAAAATGACTAACAACTGTGTATTCCGCATGCCAGGCAAGCAGTTGATGATGTTTCAGCCAATCAGAAGATTGTATATTTTAAGTAATAACAGTGAATATTAAATAAAAAGTAGTTATAATAGTGATGGCCGATTTACTAATGAATTGTTCTTTTTAACTGGATCTTCTAATGAACTGGTCGAACCAGTTCACTAAATCGAACTGAATTGTTTGAAACAGTTCACATCTCCAGTAAGCATTTGTCCACAAATTACTTACTCTATGCCTGATCCCCCCCTCTGACTCGAAATAGACCAATTTCCTGAGTTATTCAGTTACTAGAACAGTACACTGAGATCAGATTTGAGAACCTGATAATATTGCGCGATTCAGCAGGTATTGAACCAAACACAAGCAATACACAACAATCTGCTTGTGACTGACACAGCAGCACAGTACTGTCTCAACCAAACTTGGACAACTGCAGCTGTCAGGCAGTCACCGGAGTCAACCCATTCACCAGGACCCACTCACAGCCTTCACTATCACCTGATTACTGATTCACTGCACCTGTTCACAGACACACACACACACACACACACACACACACACACACACACACACACA
>CAIGQV010019070.1:24411902-24466314 GCA_903798115.1 Danio jaintianensis | reverse complement strand
GTGTGTGTGTGTGTGTGTGTGTGTGTGTGTGTGTGTGTGTGTGTGTGCGTGTGCATGCGTGCGTGCGTGCATGTATACAGACATTTTATAGTCACCTTTTTGCATATGTTTTTAATGATTATAAACAAGACAAAGGGAGAAAGAAATGGACATTCTGTACTGTATGTTTACACATTTACACTCATATTACACTCATATTTACAAAGAATATATTTGTATTGTATTTGCCACAAAAAAACTCATAGTATTTGAATGCAAATAAAACATAGATAATTGTAGTAAAATGCACCTTTTAAAGGTATGAAATGTTCTTTTTAAGGGTTCCAAGCTGTATTTTTGCACATATATTTTTAAAGTGTATTGTTTACATGATTTTACAAAATATTTAATTTTATTTTGGCTCATAAAGCTTATATCAGTACATATTATACAAATTATAAAATGTGTATATATATATTTTTCTGTTACAGTAATTTTTGCTGTGAACAACAAAATAAATAAGGGCATCTCTAATGCCTCTTTGTGAAAAAAAAAATAATAATGCTTGCACTTTATGGCTTCTAAAGCCCTATTCGCCGTTCCCTATGTAACATATCAATTTTCCTCTAAAATATTACAAAACTCTAGTCTGTTTGCTCTTTGATTCTGTTACAAACTTATTTTTTAAGTAAAACAATTTTAATTAGGCCTAAGGTTTTTTGCCATGCAAATTCAAATCTTGCGTGTCAAAAAAAACGTGGACAAATGAATGTTTTATAAAATGTGTGGGGGAGACTTTCCCCCTGTGTCCGCCAAACTACAAGAGTACAAAAGTATTTTACACTTCGTTAATCTTATGGTCATCTAAAACGTTCACTTTGCGACCTAAATTAAAAGTTTGTGCTATCAGGTCCACCAAAACACCTTTTTTAAATGATTAGCTAAAACACACACACACACACACACGCACGCACGCACGCACACACAAACACATGCACACACATGCACACAAACACACAAAGATTAAAAGTCATCATGACTAGACAAAAAAAGAAAGCGTTTGATCAGAACAGCTGGACTGCTCAGATCGAAGCAACTCATTTTCTGGTACAGCGGTGTATATAGATCTTTCTTCTTGTGGAATTTAAATAAATTCCTGTAGATATTGGTGTGCAACAGCAGCACAGCAGCATTTGTAATTATAATAAAGCTTCGAGCTGCTGAGGTAATTGCCTGTTTAAATGAGGTAGGTAAACCCTAATGTGGGGCCGATTTGGTAAAGCTGATTTTATTGATTTTGTTGTTTGTTTTCATAGACTACAATGCCCTTGCCTCTTGATGTGGCCTCTCAGGGGAAAAATTGCAGGTAAACTAAGCTGGAAACATTTCCAACAAATTTTTTTTGCTTCTCTCTCGCTCCGTCTTTCCCTGTAGCTGGCAGATCAGAATAGCTGATCAAATCCATGTGCATGGCGTCTCCGGCGGGACACGGTGTGCAAATCTGCTGCACATCACTTCTGACATACTTCACATTTGGAAGAAATGGGACATCCACCTCAGATTCAGAGGCAATGTGTAAATGTGTGTCTAAATCCATACAATTTCTGGCTTAAATGTGCAGGAGTAAGCCGGAAATTGTAAGGAATTATAAATTAAAGCTTTGTTGATGAGCTCAATGTGATACTTATTTATTTATTTACTCAGCTACAAGTGTGTTGGATTTTACTGAATTGACATTCTGGAGTGCATTCCCAAACAACGATGTAACTCGCGGCTGAACTACCATAGTATGATGCATCGTTTGGGAAAAGAGCGATAATGAAGAGTGTTTTCAAAAACTGTAGCTGCTCTGTCGCAGATCCATCTTTTTAACCGTGTTAGTTATAACGTAAAACGTCCATAATGATGCTCTAAACGGGATGGAGTAACAAGTTCTTCAGAGAAAATCCCCATAATTGTTTAAGCTTTAAGTGTGCTCAATTTTACAGGTTTAACATCCTGGTTGGGTCTGAGGAAAGAAAGAATGACTAAAAAGTTATCGGTATGATGGTGAAAAACTGTAAATTTACCAAAAACAGAAATAAGGGCAGTTATCATAGCTAAAAATGTAGGAGAGCATTGCTATTATGTGATTGTATTGAATTGCCATATGGAGCAATTAAGTGTTAAGTTAAATCAAAAGTAAATCACAGAATACTTGAAAATGAAATGATTTAGTGACAATAATTTGCTATGGTTATAACATGAATAGGTAAAAACGTATGATATTAATTGTACCCAGCTTAAATGTAATTAAAGTTACCTGAGAGGGAGAGACAGGGCTGGGAGAGAGAGGCAAAGAACAGAGAATAGACCCCAAAGAGAGCCAGATAGCAGTAGATCCAGAGAAGGACGGCTCCAGAGCAAGAAAAAAGAGAGCAAATTTTATCACCTATTTTGTATCTTCCTTGACCATGTGACCAAAGCCCAAATACTGAGACACACAAACTGACCAATCAATATGTGACCACATCGTAAAACCCCCAAGGTACACACACATCTTAGCCAGGCCCTGATCTTATCAGTATCTGCCTTTGGAATCTGTATGGACCTTCTTGGTGAAAAAGACATGTTTTGCAATATAAAAAAATGCATATGATAATTTGCGTTCTTACAGAAGTCAAATTTTAATTGCATATTGTACGCTTGGAGAAACGTTAGTCATTGTAATGAGATTTTATTATTTTGCATGTTTGGTTTCTTGGTTTGGCCTAGACATTCTGTATTACTTCATGACATGATGATATTCAGAGGCTGTTCATCCACACATCCAGCATGGTTAAATCATGTCTTGTGTTGCCTGTGTGTTTTGTTGTTAACTCCCCATGTAAGAGGCATTCAGTGAGAAAGCGTGTTTATCTGAAGATCACATGGTGTAGGTTAGATGAGCGGACAGATGCTGTGCTCTTGATGGCGGCTCCTCATGAATAGTGCTCTCTGCAGGTGAGCTCCACTGATTGAGGCGAGACCCGCAAGAATGAACACCGGGTTCATGTGCTGCTCAGCAGGGGTGACAGAGAATGCAGGACAACAGCTGTCAGTCAAGCTCTCTCTCTCTTAAAGCCTGTCCAATGGTTCCACCTGCTTTGGTGTTCAGTTCAGTTTCTGAGTTTGGTTTTTAGGGCAAGATACCGCTGTAAAGTGTTAAAATAACTTAAAGTTAGGGATAAAATACATCCAGGAGGTTGCTATCGTGGAATAAGGCCCGACAGGCTTATTGGCAGCCGTTATGTATAAAAATGAAAGGCTTTATTCTGCAAAGACAACTTTATCCCGCTTATTACAGCACTACTTTACACAAAACATATAAGTTAGCTTATTTGTTTATAGTTTATCAATACTGACAGAAACGAAAACAGCTGATGGAGTATACACTAACTTAAGCATTATTTAGTCACATGATAGTGCCAAACAGTCAAAATTGCAAAGCTGACAGAAACGAAACTATTCTAACCTACGTTATTATTCAATTGCAAAGCTGACAGAAACTAAACTATTCTAACCTACGTATTATTCATGTACAAGATAGTGCCAAACAGTCAAAAACCTTGGCATGACAGACAAGCAGGTACATATGAATGTCGATGTAAGTATAAGTCTACGTATTCACTGACGGTCAAGGTGATTTTAAGTTCCCGGATGAACCTGTGTTATTTAGTGGTTGTTATATCAAAATACCATATCTTATAATGTCGCAACTGACAAGTCAGAATTTAGTATTCCAGACAGGCATGTAATAAAGTGGAGATATTGTTCTCATTTTGCCCAATCTCACAGTACCGTTAAAGTATTAATAGTAGTAGTAGAATGATACTGGAATTTCTAATTCCCATATGAAACCTTAAAAAATATTGATATTGAAAGAGTCTTGTCTGTCAGTGTCAGTCTGTCACTGACAGATCAGCTAATAGACAAAAACAAGCCTTTCAAGAAATCCAGTGTCCATGTAAGCCTTCTTGTAAACCAGTTATCATTAGAGCCAATCACAGTCATATCTGGTAAACGTGTGAACACAATAGCCAATCAGCAGTGTTCAAGAATCCACTCAGCAGTGCTCAGAATGCAAGCGGCAAATGCTCATAATTAAAAAAAAAAAAGTATAATAAGTTGGTACTTCTGACAACACTACTGCACTGCAGCCTGAATGAACTCCAAACCACCGTGTGGTCGTACAGCTTGCATGAATAATTCAGAAGCAGCACCTTCTTATAGGATAAAACAAACTCTCATGAAAAATAATTAGACACAGACGCAACATCAAAGTACTTGCAGACCAATGCTACATCACCACCAGTGATGTTGCCCCAATATTAATTTTAAATCTGGAAGATGCAATTAGAGGGGGAGCTCAAAATTAGTCAATCTTTCCCTAAAATTGAAGCTAACAGATGCTAACTTGTCTTAATTGATGGTCAATACATATACGGTTTTTCAGGCAGACAGAGAACAGGGGTAAAGCAACTCAAAAATTATGTTTGCTGTTTGTTCAAACTACTTATTTATAATGATTAGCTAAATAATTAGGTTTATTGGAGGAAAGCTTTTTTTTTTTTATGTTCAATCCACTTAAAATTGTAAAAAGTAATAAGTTAACTTAATTCCTTAATGTTTTCCCAACACAAATCAATTGTGTGGAACCCAGCATTTTTTACAGTGAATAAAATACTGTATCTAAAAATTAATAAACATTAATTATGTTGATATAGTCTAGTAAGGAAAAACTGATATAATTATAATATCATCAGATTGCCTCTTTTAGCAAAAGGAGGGATCAGAAAGCAAGCAAACCTTTTCCTATCAAGAGAAAGCAAAGGATATTTTCCACACAATCAGTGTTTATGGCACATAAGCTCAAGCAACAGGACGCCCCAAAACATTGGAACAGACCTTCTATTGCACATTACTCCAAGGGTATAGTTTGTTCAGTTTGTTTTGATGCTGGATGAGAACCACCAGTTGGTTTTTCTCCAACTGTTAAGTGAAAGCTTTGTTTGGCTTGGATGGATTCACTAAATCGTTTTGCGAGTGGTACTGGACTACTAACCACCTGCAATCCAGGCACTAAATGTGCTTAAATAGCTTTCTAAGTGTCCTGAGTATGGAAATGAAGTTATTGTCATTCATTTCTACACAAACACAGTGTTTTTATATGTAAATTAGGTTTATTAAAAATGGCTGTATTTTGGCTGTTTCACAAAACTTAGCGTTTTTGTCTTGTGGCACTCTGGAAAAGTTGTGTATATTGGAAAGCAGGAGGTAATGGCTGTTCATGGAGATGAGATTTTAATAATGACTGGCAAGTCAAAAGGTATCAAAGTGTTGCAGCATCACCTTCTCAGGTGTGAATTATATTGTATTATTATGTGACTGTGGAAAACTTGATTCAGATTGGTGAAGTACTACATTAGTGAAACATACATTTTTGAGTATGTTATTCTCTGATAATATTCTCTGAATCTAATAACATAGGTTAATCCATGTGCAAATCATATTGAGTGTGAAATATATTTATATACATATATGCTTACAGTGGTCTGAAAAGTGTTTGTTACGTCTGTGATGGGAAATAATGAAATGGAGATCCAAGTACAGTCCAGTGGGTTTATTGTGAAGTGCAGAAAATCAGGAATGATTAAATAGTGAAAAAACATGACAAACAAAAACAAGCTAAAGAATAACGAAACCAAACCTGGGCACACACATACATCACAAGGGTAACTAAGAAAACTACTGACAATGAAGGGCTAACAGAATCGGGTATAAATACACAAAGAAACAATTAACTAAACAAGCTGAGGAGGGGGTGGACACAATTAATAACCAAGGGAACCAATAAAGAACACAGGAGAACTAACGTAAAGGGGTGTGACATGAATAAACCAAAAAAAAAAAACCACACAGACAGTGTAACATAGCCCCCCTCCCCCAAAGAGCGGCTTCCAGACACTTTCTGAAAAACAAAGTCTTACAGGAGGGAGGTGGAGTGGAGGCGGAACAAGGGGAGGGACTGAGGGCCAGGCCCGTGCAGCGGAGGTGAACCAGGAGCGTGGAACTGCGGAGGGCCTGGACCGTGGAGCTGCATAGGGCCTGGATTGTGGAGCTGCATAGGGCGCCAGAACCTTCTGAGTCCCCTGAACGGCAGAGGCCAGATCACTCTAAATTCCCTGAATGGCGGGCGCCAGATCCCTTTGAATCTCCCAAATGGCGGGAGTGCCAGATCCTCTCGAATCCATCGAATGGCCAGAGCCGCCACCTGAGTCCCACAAATGGCTACTAGAGCTGCCTCCTGAGTCCCACGAATGGCCAGAGCCGATCAGGAAACCCAGGAGGTGGTGGAAACCCAGGAGAATCAGGAAACCTAGGCCGATCAGGAAACCCAGGAGGTGGTGGCGGACGATCAGAAAACTCAGGCGGCGGCAATGACGGCCAATTGGGAAACTCAGGCGGCGGCTGATCGGGAAACTCAGGTGGTGGCGGCGGCCGATCGGGAAAACATGACCAACCGGCTGGCGAGGGCTGAAGCAGTGGGATGAGTGCCAGCCGAGATGCCTGTTTGAATGAACCTCGAACTGGCCATGCAAAGGAAATGAGCCCAAGGACACGCGGCCCAGCAACAGGTGAGCAATCTGATGTTTTAAGCCCCACTGCTAGGAAGTCTTGCCAACACTTGCCTTCTCTGAGTCTCTGAATTAAAAAGGCTGCTAGATCCATATTTTTGTCAGTAGTTCTGTTATGTCTGTGATGGGAAATAATGAAATGGAGATCCAAGTGCAATCCAGTGGGTTTATTGTGAAGTGCCGAAAATCAGTAATGATAAAATAGTGAAAAAACATGACAAACAAAAACAAGCTAAATAATAACACAACCAAACCAGGATTCACCTGATTTGTTGACAAATGGTTTGCGGATGCATTCCTTGGCAGTTTGCTGGTCCTTCACTGGGCCTTTTGCTTGTAGCAAAGAAACTTTTCAAAAGATGTCTGTGTCTTACTCATTTTGCTGCTTGTGGGTTAAATTTGGGCGTTCAAGTGACCGAGATGTAACCGAGAGAATACGGTCATTTTTTTCAAAATAAAAAATCGTTCAGACTCAGATAATAAATAAAACAGAAATAATTCATGATTTCTTGTGCGGCCCGGTACAGGTCCACGGCCCGGTGGTTGAGGACCACTGTTTTAGATCATCAAACTAATTTAAATATTAATCAAAGACAACACATCATGCAGTTTTTATTATTAAGGAAAATTATTAATATTATTTAGACATAACCCTGGTTTATCACACCTGAGTTAATTTTCTCTAGCCACACCCAGGCCTGATTAATGTCACACCTGTTCGCAATCAAGAAATCACTTAAATAGAACCTGCCTGACAAAGTAAAGTAAACCAAAATATCCTCAAAAGCTAGACATCAGGCAGAGTCAAAGAAATTCAAAAACAAATGAGAAAGAAAATTTAGATCTTTCAGTCTGGAAAAGGTTATAAAGCAATTTCTAAAGCTTTGGCACTGCAGCAAACCACAGTGAGAGTCATTATCTACAAATGCAAAAACATGGAACAGTGGAAAATCTTCCCGGGAGTGGCCGGCTGACCAAAATTACCCCAAGAGTGCAGCGACAACTCATCCAAGAGGTCACAAAAACCCCACAACCACATCCTCACTTGCCTAAGTTAAGGTGAGTGTTCATGACTCCACCATAAGAAAGAGAATGGACAAAAAGTTCCAAGACAAAAACCACTGCTAAGCAAAAATAACAAAAAGGCTTGTTTTAGTTTTGCCAGAAATTCAGTTCAATTCATCTTTATTTCTATAGTGATTTTACAATGTAGATTGTGTAAAAGCAGCTTAACATAGAAGTTCTAGTAAATTGAAACTGTGTCAGTCCAGTTTTCAGAGTTGAATTTCAGTTTAGTTAATTTCAGTGTGGTTTAATTTTCGCTGCTGAAAGTTCAAACACTGAAGAGCAAATCCATCAATGCGCAGCTCCACAAGTACCAAAACCAAGCAAGCCAATGGCAACAGTGGCGAGGAACAAAACTTGAACAAAACCAATTGACAAAAGTGAACAAAAAAAAACCTAGAGAGAAACCAGGCTCAGTTGGGCACGACCATTTCTGTGGAGAAGCTACAGGTGTGAGTAGGTCGGGTGTATAGGCTGGCCCACGGGATCAATGCAGAGACTCGTATGTCACTGAGGTCTTTAAGGAATCAGTCTCATGCTCTCCACTCCTCCAAGCATAGATGCTGTTCAAATTATGTCTTTTGGGAAGTGTTTCTGGCTCTAGTTTCCCTAATGCAGCCTAACAATCCTTTAGAGGATTTGGATTTCAAAATCCAAATCATCTTCAAAATCCAAATCTAAGAAAACATCTTGATGATCTCCAAGACTTTTGAGAAAATACTCTGTGGACATACGAGACAAAAGCTGAACTTTTTGAAAGGTGTGTGTCCCACATGTGTGGCATAAAAGTAACATCACATTCCATCACATAAACACCACATAAAGTCTTAACTGGTGAGATGTGTTCTGGGGATCCATTGCAGACACACGACACACAAGGGGAAATCCAGGAAGTAGCAGTCAATGTAAACAATGGAATTGCTTGAGCAGACAGAGAACCAGAATCTGTGGGACGACCGACAGTCACAAGCTACGTTTCCATCCACCTATTTTTATGCGCATTTTGGATAAGCGCATAAAAAAAAATCAGTTTATGGAAACGCTAAGATGTGCATAAATTTTGAAAATTCGCATAAAAAATGTATGCGCATAACTGAGTAGGATAAACTTTTTATTCGATAAGAAAACTTGTGCATAAACTACGATGGAAACTATTTTACCGAACAAATTTCAGTATGCGCATTAAAAAAGGTTATGTGACTTGGTTATAAGAGATCATGTGATGATAAAAATGTTTGTAAATGGAGAAACCAGCAGGCTGACCACATTGTAAAACATCTGAAATGTTGTTTTGGTCATTCTAAAATGCCTTAACCATTTCAGTATTAGTGTTATTATATTATTAATGACCTCCAGAATTGTTAAGAGCGCCTGTGCTCCGCGTCTCACACCTTCAAACGCCACCACGCGTTCATTGCGTGTCAGCATTGCCTTCTGAGGCACAAGTCATTTATTAAATGAAGAAAAGATTCACGCAGCTTCTCCTACCTCAGCAAATTCCGTTTTTACTGTTGATATTTGGTGCCATTTAATCAGGAAGGGACGATTTTGTTCTCTTTGACTCATTGGATGGAAACGCTGCTTTATTCGCACATATTTTATGTGATATTCCAGTTTTGCGCATAAAGTTAATTCGCTTTTTTGGATGGAAACATAGCTACAGAGTGAGTGGAGGTGCTTTAAATAGTGTGTGTGTGTCTGTGCGCAGGTGAAGATGATCAGTAATCAGGTGATTGTGATCGGGTGTGTGTGACAGGGTGGCTCTGGCGACTGCCTGACAACATCAGACTAACAGTATAATGTGGTGATGGTAGTGTTATGGTCTGGGGCTGTTTTGCTGCTTCAGCACCTGGAAGACTTACTGTATAAAAATGTATATACTTGCTTGTATAAAATAGGCATTCGATATCACCTTTAATGTCTTTGTCCTGTGCTGGTGATACATGTATAGGCATTTTGAATGACCACTTGCTTCTGTTTTCTTTCTGTTAGGACAACTTCAAACAGGTCTAAGCAATGACCTTGAAAGGTAGGAAATGGTTCTAATTTTGATCTCCACTGTATTCAATGCATTTACTGTGATTAGGGTCAATATAATAAACAACTGTTTTATTGTGATGAATATTATGTCACTCAGTATAACTGATTTAAACATTTAACAATCATATTGTATCAGGGTGTATTGCTATATTTGAAAACTCAACATCTGGGTGTTGGATAAAGGCAAAAAAAAAAAAAAAAACTCTCTCACTTTCCCTTCCACATAATTTTGTTGGTTTCAAACAGTTTTCCCTGATTAAAAGAACGACAGTCCATTGATTTTCCTGCTGAGATTTTTCCAGTGTAATACGGATTCGCGCAACACTTTAATGTGCTCTAAAATGATAAAAGATAAAAAGTGAAATGATATGAATTGCCCGGGGATAAAGAGATCATATGAAAAATGAAGCAAGAGATTGTCTAGCAAGTATTTCATCCTGGATTAAAAGAGTGATTTTGGTAGATTGCTATCATTTAAAAGATTTTCTGTTCACCACTGAGGACTGGCAGCTGCACGACTGCAGTTTAACATGCGCTGAAAGGGAAAGGATGAGAAACAATCAGAAAGATTATTATGTCAGACACCCACATTGCTGTGCCAACTGGAGTGTTTAAGAGTCACACGGGTCATAATGAAATGAGGCCGCTACAAAATTACCCTGCACTCTCGACTGGATCTGCTTTATCCTCGACCTGAAGGAGCAGGACCTCTTTTCGTCTTTCACTGTTTGTCTACACCCCCGAGCTGCTCTCTGACCACAACATCACTCTTTTGTTGGCTTTTATAAACACAATTTCCTGCCTGGGTCTTCTATTATACTAGCATTTATCTGCAATATAGTTTCAAATGCTGTGGATGTTTGGACCTGGCTCAGATACTTTTATCACTGAAGGGTTAAGAAAAAAAAAAACAGCCTGTGAAGCCAGTAGCTGAAGGTTCTGAGCAGAGCATGCATAGACAGATCATAGTCTCTGCCAAATGAGGTTATTGAGTGTATAAAAAAGTATGGCTAGATTCTAATGAAATCAAATATAATCTCTGGTGTTAATCTCTGGTCAGATAACTTCTTCTTGAGACCAGCCTATGTTAAAGGCCAGTCAATTTATCATATAATGTTGAAAAATATCAATAATAATGGGCGGTGTGGTGTCGCAGTGGCTTTTCTATGTGGAGTTTGCATGTTCTCCCCTTGTTCGCATAGGTTTCCACTGGGTGCTCCTGTTTCTCCCACAAGTCCAAAGACATGCGCTATAGTTGAATTGGATAAGCTAAATTGTTCGTAGTTTAAGTGTGTGAATGGGAGTGTATGGGTGTTTCCCAGTGATGGGTTGCAGCTGGAAGGGCATCAGCTGCATAAAACATATGCTGGATAAGTTGGCGGTTCATTCCGCTGTGGCGACCCCTGATTAATAAGGGGACTAAGCCGAAAAGAAAATGGATGAATGATTAAATAATGATTATAATGAAAATTATGTGTATTTTTTTTTGGCCAAAATAATTACTACATTGCTGTAATAATGTGTAAATTATTAGCGTTTTATATGTTTCACCTGAACCCCCGTGAATAAAAACAAGACCCCTCTTCTTCCCACTGCCTCACCACACACCAACCCCTAAATATGATCAATTCCAATTGTGCCTTAAACAGGTGAGTGGGCTTAACAGACCACCTGTAAGAAACACACTCTTTACAAACATTAAAAAAATAAAATAAAATAAATAAATGTGCATTTATGAAGTGTGCTTCACACAGGTGAGTGGGCTTGACAAACCACCTGTAGAAACTCTCTTAAAAAAACTAAACAAAACACTTACTCTTACAAATTCTCTGAGCACAAATAGTTCCTTTGTATAATAAGCACTTGTTTGTATTGCCTCTTGTTGAATCACTGAGGTCCTCCTCAATTGTAATTGTGCGTTCACACGCTGTTCAGCCTTCCCAAAGCACATAAAGCCCAGCTATTCTCTCAGTAAAATCCACATTAGCCATTTAACAACGAAACTGGAGTCACCGGGCAGACAGAAGCCCTGCCCATGACACAAATTTGCATCTATTGTGAAGTGAATTTCTCATGCGAATAAAAGTAAACTCAAAATGTTCTGTATCTGCATCAAAATGCATCTGGTGTGAACGCCCCATAAGTCCCTTTGGACAAAAGTGTCTGCAAAAGACCAAATGTAAATCTAATGTATATTTAGTTAGGCTTTGATTATGACAATTGCCCTCCTCTATGCTTTCGTAAAGTAAATATCTGCAATATAGTTTAAATACTACACATTTTTAAGCCTGGGTCAGATACTTTACCACCAAAGGATTTAGAAATAAAAAACAAGCTTCCAGTGAAGCCTGTAAATTTCTCAGCAGGGCATGTAATAAAACTACAGGTTAGTCAGTTCATCCCTATAGTATTGAAATTCCAAAGCCAATATAGATTTTCTTCATGAATCTTCCCTGAAGATACTGTAAATAAACAGACGTCACTGTGGATATATATGTGGATCCCACACACTGCAAGTCCTCTATTTGCTTGTACACCAAACTATTTTTAAATTCCAGTCTGTTGATTTGGCCACAAACTACATAACGAGTGATTCACAATATTTATGTTATTCCTCCAAAGATCAGAAAATCTTTAAGGTCCCCTGACGTGCCTTGAAATGAGCAGCTTTGATTGACATGTGATGGAATTTCAACTTAAACAGGAATAAAGTGTGTGACATATTGATACCTCCTCCCCTTTTTCTACACTAGCCAATAGCATTGTGAGTATATCATAGCTCCAAAAGTGACATCTGACAGCCACAGTCTATAATAGCAATTCTTAATTTGTCATCTTTAACCCTTTATCCCAAAGTTAAAGATTCTTGTAATGAACCCAGTAACACTCCAATGTTTTTACAATGAAAATTTTAATACGTTCCCTATAAAGTAGAGATGCATTGAATTTTCAAAGATAATCAGCTGAAATGGCCCTTTCACCAGAAAGAGAAAAAACATTTCAAAATTACTGTAAAACTGCACAGCATAAAGTGGCTTTCAACCAAGTTGAACGAGTTCAAACAAGTTCATAATAGCTCAATATTCTGCTCTGTGGATATTCCACTCATGTAACTGTATACATATCTGTGCTCGAACCACACATGCTCAACAGAAAAAAAAAGTCCGCTCAAATAATGTCCGATAGGACATTTCTGTGTAATTTACTTTTTCTTGCTTTTAAAAGTACCACTGTGCTGCCATGGCATCACTGGTAAAATGACGCCTCTCGACTCACTGTCAACAAAGTTATACTATCAATAAAATGTAGTTATTTTATTACTTTTTTAAAGTATATGACAGTATAACAGTATAATTGAATTAATTAGGTCTTACACAATGTATATTAATTATTAAGATATAATTATAACAAGAAAAAATATGTTATTATAATTAACAAAAGCATTTTAGGTTTCAGCTTTCAACAAAGTACATCCAGAATTTTAATTTCGGTAAGTCCCCACGGTAAAGGGTTGACATAAGTTTGTAAATACATTTAGTGGTCTGGGCGACTCACCCATATAATTTTGTTGATCCTGAAGCATCATTCCTGTTCAAATATGTAACCCAAACTTAATCCCTACCCCTAAACCAAACCCTACTTATAACTTTTTGTTTTCTTGAAATCAGATGAATAACAATAATGTAGAAGCACCTAACCCTAATGTAAGCCTAAACTGTAAAACTGTCTCTCAAATTTGATTGGGTGTTTGGACTAATTGCAGCTTAAAGGGGGTGTACATTTCAAAAACTAGATGTGTTTGGTCAGAAGTTTAATGAGAAGCTGAAGTACTTGGTGACATCTTAAAAAAAGTATTAATTATTATTGGTGAAAGGGACAAAAATGTATGTTTGAATGCATTTTATATCTTTTAAATGTGACTATTGTCACTAGCTGTTTTGCACACTAATGTAAAGATAAACATACTTATACTAAAAGCAAAAAAACTATAACATTTTGATTTCAGGGGGACTTTAAGCCATTGCTCCTAAACAAACCCTCCTTGTCGGATTTAATAAACAACTTCTCATGCTGGTGACTGAAGCACGTCTTGTATGTCATGCGCGAGTGTGCTGTGTTTTGTGGTTGTGACCTCTGAATGAAGACACGACACGTCTCATCTCTCAGCAATCAGACACACTGTCTCTTAGCAACACAGTCATAAATGAGAAGAGTGGAATAAATGCTGCCGTCAAGGCCTCCGCTTTCTGTTCATCTGCCGAATGAGGTTATTAAGTGTATAAAATCAGTTCTAAATATTACGCCTAGATTCTAATGAAATCTAATTAAATCCCCAATCTTACACTCTGTAAACCTTAGATGAGTTCTTCTCACAAAGATGCATATTTCACCTCAAAATCAGATGTAAGTTTATGCACTTATGTAAGCATTATATTCTATTTTCTTTCACTGTTAATATAATATAATATAATGTAATATAATATAATATAATATATGAAAATACAAACAAAATGAATTACTCTCTTTATTTTTAATCTATTTTATTATTTTATTTAATTTAATTTTGAAAGCACAGCCTGCTAGTTGTGAAACTATTTATTTTTGTATTTATTTATTTATTTGATAAAATATAATTTCTCCAGTACTAACACTGTTATCACATAATAAAAAAAAATAAATGCATGCTAATCCTAATGTTCCTATCCATAAACATCCATACTAAAACTTTGTCATCATAATTAAATGACAGAAAACAAGCTTTTCCATCCACATGTAGACATTTGACAGCATTATTCCTAAGCATTAAGCAATTATGACTACATCTACCTGCACTGCACAAACAATGTGTTCTTTCCCACTTGGCTAAGCATGCATGGATGTAAACTTAACCATATTAGATGGATACACTTTGTGATTTGAGCTGACTCATGTAACATGGCAGGATGGGAACAAAAGTGCTGTGTCTTTGATCATTTAGATGAGTTTTTCGCCTGAAGGAACACATCCTTCCTGAGTGCTGGAGAAAAGGCTCTCACTTTCTGTTTATGTCATAGAGAAGGGTGAGGCAGCACCTCCTGCGAGCCTCGACCCAGCAAGACCAAAGTCCCTCTGTCTTCACCCAAGCAAAACAAGCCAATCTTGCTGCCAACAGACATGTTTAGACAAGGTGTCAGTGAAGGACAGGCTGATTTGCCTTTTATCCAGCACGTCAACTTCCAAAATAATGATAGTCCAGCAGAACTAGTCAACAGAAAAGTAATTGGTTTGGATATCTTGGTCAGTTCGGGTCCGTTTTGTCAGTCTATAGTGAAATTATAACCTTCCTCCTGCTGAACTGTTTGCTAGAAGACGTGCTGTTCTACATCGAACCTCAAACCTAGAACCAATGAATGCTGAGTAGTGTAACGCACAAACCATTTCAAGAGACATTCTTAATATCTACAAAACTAAATTTTGATGTCTCTCATGGCTGAAAATGGGAGACTTTGAGGCGTTACACCATCTCAAAAAAGGGGAAAAGGTGGCAATGTTGGTCATTAGATGACGTAGAATTTAAATTATGGACTATTTGTAGATCTCTTGTGTCTCTTGAGACAAGCCAGATCTTGCGAGACTCGATAGATCTCGGAAGATCTCGTGCAAAGTCATGGTCGGCACCAAGGCAGTTTGAGTGCTGGTTCTGGTTCTTTATTTTCTTTCTTGTGACACCCAAAGCACCAGCCCTGAAACAGGAAAGCTGGCTCTTAACCATTTCACAAGGAAGTTCTCAATACTCCTGTTGACCCCCCTGTGTGAGTTCTTTTAAGTGACCGTTATTTAGAACGCATCACTTTAAGGTTTCGATGCATCAAGTTTATGTGTGAGAAAACATTTTGCAGTGTATACATGTTTATTACTGAATCTAACTGATTCAAATATAAGTTTTATTGTTTTATTAAAGGGCACCTATTTATCCCTTGTTCAAGATTTAAGATATGTCTTTTGTGTCTCTAGAACGCGTCTGTAAAGTTTGAGCTCAAAATACCCATCTGATTATTTATTATACCTTTCTGAACATAGGGATTTTTAACTCTGAGCATACTGTAGCTGTTTTTGTTGCCTGTGCCTTTAAAGCAATGAGCTGGTTCTCCCCGCCCACCATCCCCATGTGCGTGTCAAAGCCATAGAGATCGCTTTCTATTGCTCAGATGCATGTCTCTATTTCCTGCTGTGTCTCATGTCAGAAAAACAGCACAGAGATAAATAAGAATGAGAAATATTATAGTAAGAACTTATGGTTATTTGATGTATTTGTTGTGAAGCAAATTTAAGCCTTTCTGGAACGATGAGTCACATACAATGTCATTATATATATTCACTGAGGGTTTTGTTAAAGTCTACAAATCTTGTCTCGTCTCGTTCTCGTGAACCCAGTCTTGTGAAATGATCAATGAATAAACGCATACTTCAAGATGTTTGTGTAAACTGAACATGTGAAGGAATAAATTTTCATAGTAGCCTACATGTAAGTGATTTCAGCACAGTAATCCAGTTCCGCAAACACTCAGGAACATACATCAACATCTTGCCTTGCCTACTTTTCTCAGCAATCGGCTCTATTTCTGTATTTTTCGCTTGACGTTTGTATAAAGTAGAGGAATGCCCAATTCTTACTCATTTTTACGTTTACTTAGACACCAATAATCAGTTTTTAATTCGATTAAGACAATACTCTGATTAAGAGTCTATTGCAGTTAAAGTCGACAAATTAAAAATGAAACACCAGAAATTACATGAAACTCTGGAGGAAATGTGAATAGCGTGGTGATGCACTGACGTTAATTGAATTATGTGCCATAACATGTAGAATGGGATCATGAAAGGAACATTCAAAAAGCAACTCATGTAAAGACCTTAATCGTATTATTGTCTTATTCAGTCTTATTAAGGCAAATAATTTGATTACTGATGTCCATGTAAACGTAATCACTGTTCTCCTCACTCATCAGTGGTAATAAAATAAAGACAGCCAACCAGAAAGTATGGTTGGAAATCTAAGAAAGTAGAGCTTTAGTGAATACAGACGTAATCATAAATCCACATCAACAGCATGATGGTTGAAAGTGTCTCCGGCATCAAGTTCCTTGGGAACCAACGTCTTAGAGGACCTGTGCTGGACCACAAACACCACTAGTTTGCTCACCAGTGCCTCTTCATCCTGACAACACTGAAATGTAACCATTTGTCATTAGTCTTCCTAGTGAACTTCTATCGATGTGCGACTGAGAGCATCCTAAACAACTGTATCACAGCCTGGTATGGGAACTGCTCAGCTGCTGACCAAAAGGCACAGCAAAGGGTGGTGAAAACTGCCCAGCACGTTACAGGGACCCTACTTCCTGCTTTTGAAGACATTCAAAGAAAACTCTGTGTCAAGCTCACAGCATTCTTAAGGACTCTTCTCACCCTGCCCAAAGACTGTTTACCCTCCCGCCCTCGGGAAAGCACTTCAGGAGTCTCCAGACAAAGACCAGTAGACTTAGAAACAGCTTTTTCCTGACTGCTGTCTCCTTGCTGAACACCTCTCACACACATTATACATACACCTGGACTGCTCATTCAGAACATTGATTGCATCCATTTGCACACCACAAATACTAGTCACAAAGAGATAAAAGCTATTTTTCATGCACTTTTTCTTTGCACACTCCTCATTATATGTAACTTCACACCTTGACTGTACAATTGATCTAATCATATTGATCTAATCATATCAATCTGTAAAATATGTTCATAGTCTTTGTGCAAAAGTGTACATCTATTGTCTAAATTAAATTGTATAATATGTCCATAGTAAGTACATCTGCACATTATATCTAATCATGCTCGTATAACCTTAGTATTTATTAACCCACCTTATTCATATCCATAGTACTACCTCTATCTGTATACTGTAACATGTACTGTATATGCTATTTATTGTATGTATCTACTTACTGCACTTACTGCTTATATTTGCACTCTGGTTAGACGCTAACTGCATTTTTTTTTACCCTGAACTCTTCATGTGTAATGACAGTAATCTAATCTAATCTAAATAGCATTATTGTCCTTTTTTTTTCAGCAGAGTAGGTTCTGGTAATATATATTTTTTTCACATTCATTTTTTTTTCTCAAATGGATTTGAAAAAGGTTTAATTGAATTATTGAATGCATGATAAGCCTTGAACCAAAACAAATAGCTACAAGGACAATCGGAACAATAAAACTTTGACTTGAAGCAAATTATTATAAAAATTAGACAAAAAGACAAAGTAGTGTAAGGTAATGACAACCTCAGAAGAAGAGGCGTGGGCGTCTTCATGCATAAGAAAATCGCCAGGGCAGTGGAAAGCTTCCGAACCATCAATGGTCACGTCATGTCCATCCACATCAATGGGAAACCGTGCAATGCCAGCATCATCCAAGTTTATGCTCCTATTGCTGAAGCAGCAGAGGTGGAAGTTGAGGGATTCTGCGCAACAGTCCAAGAAGCAATAGATCAAATATCAAAGAAAGACATCCTCTACATCATTGGTGACTTCAATGCAAAGACGGGAGAGGAGATTGAGACAGACATCGTTGGCCAATATGGACTGGAAAGGAACGAAGCAGGGGATCGTCTTGTACAATTCTGCCAAGAACATCAGCTAGCCATCACGAACACGTTCTTCCAACAACCAAAGCGGCGGCTGTATACGTGGACATCTCCAAGTGGCGAACATCGCAATCAAATCGACTATATCCTGTGTCAACAGAAATAGAGAAGCTCTGTTCTCGCAGTGAAGACATTCCCTTGTGCGGACTGCGGGTCAGACCACGGATTACTGGTGGCCAGGGTGAAACTCTGATTCTGCAACATCAAGAAACCACCTGCAGCAAAGAAGTTCAACATCGACAAGATCCCCCCCCCATTTATGCAGTCGAGGTGAAGAACAGATTCAATTTGTTCAATATCAAAGGCTCGCCAGATGAGTTGTGGCACAAAATCAAGATGACCATCATTGAAACAGCTCAACAGCACGTCTCATACAAGAAACCTGTCAAATGAATTTCTGATGAAACCATTGACAAAGCAGACAGGAGAAGAAGGGCAAAGACAGTAGGGGCCAAGGATGAAGTTAGGAGGCTGAACACATTGTCCCAGAGAGCAGCCAGGAAAGATAAAGAGCGATATTGGAATAAACAGTGTAGCAAGATGAAGACAACAGGAAAGGATACACGAGAGCACTGTTCACAAAAGTGAAGAAGGCAAGAACACCTTTCCTGGCTCGCAAGGCTACGATACGCAGAGATGATGGGAAGGAACTGGATAATCAACGAGCGATCAGAGAAAGATGGCGCACATACACAGAACAACTATACTCAAGTGAAGATCAGGGACCGCCACTACAGGAAGACTCATTCGAGCTGGAACCTGACATTCTTGACGATGAGGTTGTATGGGCGATTAAGCAGCTGACCAACCGAAAGGCACCAGGAATTGATGGCATCCCAGTAGAGCTCCTGAAACCAGTACCAACTGCAGCACTAACGCCGCTATGTTAACGCATCTGGAGAACATGTCTGTGGCTAAAGGAGTGGAGAAGGTCAGGTTCATCCCAATACCAAAAAAAGGCATCACGAAGGACTGCTCCAACTATTGCACCATCGCCTTGATACCACGCGCTATCAAGATCCTCCTGAAGATCATTCGACAACGCCTGAGTACAACCATCGATAGAGAAATCCCAGATGTACAGACTGGTTTTCGGAAGGGAAGAGGCACTAGAGACCACAATTGCCAGATCGCTCAAGGAGAAGACACAAGAATATCAGAAAGACCTTTACATGTGTTTCATCGATTACACGAAGGCCTTCAACTGTATTAAACATGGAAACTTGTGGACCTGCCTCCTAGAACTGGGAATGCCTGCTCATCTTGTCCAGCTCATCAGATCGCTTTATGTGAACCAAGAAGCCACAGTGAGAACTGCGTATGGTGATATGGAGTGGTTCAAGATCAGGAAGGCTGCATTCTATTGCCACCACTCTTCAACCTGTATGCAGAAGCAGTCATAAGAAAAGCACTAGCAGAAGATGTCAAAAGCGGAGTGAAAATTGGCGGCAGGAACATCAACAAACTTAGATATGCAGACGACACCACCCTACTGGCCGAAAGCAGAGAAGATCTGGAGCGACTCATCCTGAAAGTGCAAGAAGAAAGTGAGAAGGTGGGGTTGCACCTGAACATCAATAAAACGAAGGTGATGACGACCTCCAAGAATGGAAGATGCAGCATAAAGATCCACAATGAAGAAATTGAGACAGTACAGGATTTTATATTCCTTGGTTGCAAGATTGACCGAAATGGGGACACGACACCTGAAATCAAAAGACGGTTAACCCTTGGACGGAATGCAATGGTGAGCATGAATGCCATCTGGAAAAGTAAGGATATCAGCACTGCAACTAAAGCAAGGCTAGTCAACGCGACCGTCTTCCCTCTAGCAACCTATGGCTGCGAGACCTGGACTATCAAGAAGACAGACAGAAGAAAGATCGACACCTTCGAGTTGTGGTGCTGGAGGAGACCGTTGCACATCCCGTGGACAGCGAGAATCACCAACAAAGAAGTCCTGGGGTGCATCAAGCAAAGACCTCACTGGAAGCCAAGTTTACAAAACAGAAATTATCCTATTTTGGCCATGTCATTCGTTGCAATTCACTCGAGAAGGCAATCATGTTGGGAATGGTGAGTGGAAGTAGGAGGAAAGGCCGCCCAAGAACTTGTTGGCTCGATACTGTCAAATCTGATACCAACATAAACATGCGCGAACTCAAAGAAGCGGTGCTTAATAGAACTGTGTGGAGGGGAATGATTCATAGAATGACCGAAAATCGACCTCGATTGAACGGATAATTGATTTAAAGACATAATAACTATGTTAACTACAATAACAATAATTTAATTTACTTAAGCAATTATTTATTTATTTATTTAACTAATTTTCTATCACAAAATTCTAACACCTGTTTTATTAAAGACAGAATTGTGTTTTTTTTTTAATGAACTATCACTATAGTAGTTCAGCTGTAAGAAATAGTCTGATGGCGTGTTTAAATCAATTATTTATCTAACTCCATTATAAATAATCTGACTCCATTAAAGTTGTTATCAACATTGATGAAGAGAATGTCAACGCCTTAAAGCAGGCAAGGTTGTTTATTAATTTACATGTTTAAATATACAGACAGTATACTATAGACTGAAAAAACTAATATAATGTATAGAGAAATATAAAGTAGTGAAACTGCCTTTGTTAGCATATGAGGCTACGCATCAGTGTGTGGGAGACACAGAGTAAAAGCCATTCTTCCCGATCAATGGTTACCTTTCCTTCTTATACCCTGAGCAAAGCATTGTCAAACAGGAGTGAAATACCTACCCCGAAAACCAGCAAAACATGAAAGCAAAGTTGAAGAGATAAAGTCGGGAGAAATACATTAACATACTCTCCTCAGGCCATGACTCAACAATAGTAAATAGATTGTACATTGAAATACATCAATATCTCTATTGGGTTCATCACTACCATGCTAAAGTCATAAACTGTCAAATGACAACAAATATGACAAAGTTATATGAAGAAAGATCATGAGTAGATGAATTATGTATTGTGAAAAGCACATGGTTTCTGTAAGACAAATGGCAGAGATGTGTATTGGAGCTGCGAGGAACTCCTCCCGTGCTTGGAATGTCCCAGTAGTCCTTCATTAGCATAGAAGAAATAGTATATAATATTTTCTTAGCTTACATTAGCAATAAACTGTGGTGTTCATAGCGTTTGAGTTACTGAAGGTCTTAATACAATTTCCTTTATTAAAATAGTTGTTCCTGTCCAACTGCCATATCAAGCTGTTTTAGATGAGACCCTTCTATTAGTTTTCACAGCACATTTGCACTAAGCTGAACTTTGTTCTTTCAACTTTGTTTGTTGCACTGGGAATCGCTGGCTCTTCTTGAAAATGAATGATGTTTCAGGTCGCTTTGTTGCTGAAATACATTGTGAAGACTTTGCCTCTAAAGGCTGATCTGTCATGGTTCAAGCATTCTCTATAGACTTTTACAGTTTTTATGGAAAATGTACCTTCAGAAGTGTATCTAGGATGCCTGGAACGCTGTGTGCTGAAATGTATTTGGAATATTTATTGCAGTAAGCCATTAGCATTGGAAAGAAAAGCATGTATGTTGGCCTATTAGTTATTTATTTCTTTATTTTATATTATGAAATTATTATTATAATTTTTTACTTTTAGATTTTTGGATTTCTGTGGTAAATTCATTAACTGATTAAGGGGCCATAGAATGAAAAGCTGGATTTACCTTGAAACAAAACAAATTCTGATGATCTACATGGGATCATTAATATGCATGCCTCAAGGTATGTTTGATTGCCTGCAACATTTCCTAGTGAGATTTCAACCATTTTTTAATATTATGTGTATCTAAGCTTGCATTGAACATACTGTGTTTTGAGACTCTTATTTTGAAAGTAGAACGGGTTTAAGGAGCCACTCTTTGAAGCATGCAGCCAAGCATGACCACTGAGTGCTTGCAGCTTGTCAGAATGCAAAATACAGGAAAGATGCATTCTAAATGTATTAAGCCGCAAATTGGAGAGGCATGAAGTTTATTTAAAGGTATCTTTTGTTAGTTTATGATGTATATTGTGAAATGTGCCATGCATGTTTGTAATGAGGAACAAACTCATGTAGACTCCTGAATATACTCTAAGTGTTCAATGCATGTTATGCATCATGTCATATTACAAATCTTTTGCTGTAATTTTTTTTATAGAGTTAAAGGATGCCAATAAACTTCATAAAACGTCCTGCCCTTGTTTTCATATAAGTTTGTAAGGCTGGCTAAATCTCTCCATAATATCAGACCCTGAGAGCTGTTATGGAATTCCATGAGGCAAGACCACTGAGAATTCAATTCAATTCAATTCATCTTTATTTCTATAGCGCTTTTACAATGTAGATTGTGTCAAACAGCTTCATATAGAAGATTATAGTGAATTGAAATGGTGTCAGTTCAGTTTTTAGAGTTTAAATTCAGTTCAGTTCAGTGTGGTTTAATTTTCACTGCTGAGAGTCCAAACACTGAAGAGCAAATCCATCGATGCGCAGCTCTACAAGTCCCGAACCATGCAAGCCAGTGGCGACAGCGGCGAGGAACGAACGTCACCAATTTGCGAAAGTGAAGGGAAAAAAAACCTAGAGAGAAACCAGGCTCAGTTGGGCACGACCATTTCTCCTATGGCCAAACGTCTTGTGCAGAGCTGCAGTCTAGGCGCCGGAATCGTCAGGCAATACAACAATAAACTTTCTAATCTGAGAAGAAGATAAGCTTGGAAACCAGTTGTTTAACTGTCACAATCACCCATCCCGAGCCCCCCCCCCCCTCTTACCCTCTACTTCACCTTCTCCACCAGAGCAGGTCACTGACAGTCCATACAGAATTTCCAAGTTCTCAATATGATGTATCTCGTCGATCTATAAATTTTCCCTTTGAGGTTTGGTATCATTTTAAATGTCTCTGTGTGATTAGTAAAGAGGTCTCAGTTTCACAGTAGTCACTTCTATCTGTTGGTCTGGGTTTGGCTTTGTTAAGATCATTGCCAGATGCTCCACTCCAGGGAAAATGGTCTTCCCATCAACCCATGACCAGACAAGGGTCTTTTTTGAAGCTTTTATTGTCTTGAATTCATGATCGTTCGTTCTGAGTTGAGTATTTAAGGGAAACGTACAAAAGTGTCTTTTGGGATCTTGTAGCCAGGATACCCCATTGCGCTGTGTGAGTCTCTGAGCTTTGCATCAAGACTTATATGAAGCAAAGTACTTCTACATGGTCAAGTATTCATCTCTAACTCTTAGATTTATCTTTGAGTAATTGGTAGACATTTAGCTGGAAAATTGTTTAGAAGTTTTTAATCATTTTAGATTATGTGGAGTCTGCACTACCTCTATGCTGTGTACATGATTTTATAGATTTGAGGCCCATTTGACTGTACTGAGCAGGAGGCACGACAGCATGAAGACCTTTTAATTTCTGTTTAATCACTGGTATTAGCAAGTTGTATGGAATTGACTAAATTAACTACACTTTTTAGTTTGAGTGAGCAGGAGGCAACCGGACTAAGAGGTATTAGTTAACCCCGCATCCTCTGACTAACTTCAGAATGTTGAGATAGAGTCTGTGAGAAATAATGCAAACTCTAAGCAGTGTTTGGTCCCTAATTAACTTATAATTGAAGAGTATGGGATCAAATATAAATCAAAACTCTAAATTGATTCATCATAACAAATGTGATCTGTTTCTAACTAGAATTACAGTCTAGATTTGACTTCTTTTTTTTTTTCATTTTATGCGCTTGATCTCAAGCACTCTCACTGGCAGAGTTATGATAAAAACTTAAATGCTATTGGCTGCTTCATAAAGGGGAGGACAATATGTCCCACCCTGTCTTCATTTGAGATTGTCAGATTTAGAATTAAAAAATGCACATTTCAAAGCACTTTCAGGGACCTTTAATCTTCAAAACACAACTGTAAATACATCTCTTCCTTTTGTCAACTATAATTATAATTTACCCTACTGTATATTTCATCCACAATTAATGAGCAATCTAGACTACTCTGGTGGTACAAAGATAGCTAAGGGTTCATTCTGCTGTGGTGACCCCTGAAAAAAAAACAGAAAATAAGCCAAGACAGTTTTTATTACCCCGAACCAGGAGGAATAATCTGTAAACAGTAAAATGTCTATGCGCTAGTATTTGTGTCAAAGTAAATTTTTAAACCCTGGTTGCAGACTAAAAGCTAAAAGGCAATATCATGGAGAGAGAAAAAAAAGGCCTTCATCCTAAGAGTTAAATGTTTTCACCTGCTTAGGTTGCTTTCTTTTGCATTCTCCATATGCTGCTGATCAGTGGCTAAAGCATCAAAGACTTGTGGAATTAAACCCAGAGGTAATATTACTTCATGCAACTGGTGTGCAATAAATAACAAAAACAGACTGACTGCAATGCAGTTGTTGGTGTGTCTGCTCTCTCTCTCTCTCTCTCTCTCTCTCTCTCTCTCTCTCTCTCTCTCTTTCTCTCTCTCACTGAAATCCAAGGAACCATCCTGAGTTTCATTTGCTGCTTTGGTGAGCACAGTTACATATGTTTAGCTCTTATTAACTTTCATTGCCTAGCAGATCTGGCAAAGGTTCATTGTTTACCGCACAGTTGAGTTGGCTCTAGCACTGCATGTGGTCTTTGCAATCTTTGATCACAATGAGTTGTTTATAAAAGACACGCTCTGTAGGAGAGAAGTTGAAGGATCAGGTATGAAGTACAAAGAGCAGATAATTATTTATTTAAATTTATTTTGTCTTGTGTTGTAAGAACTTTGAACATACATCAAATGTTCTAATCACAATTGTGGTTTATTATGGCAAGATCCACCTTACAGAGAAAAAGCCGTCTGATAAACTGTCCAGTCACAAACTGTTTTGATTTTACTTGCAGTGCAGGGGTGAGATTACTCAAGATTATGCCACAATCACAGTCTGATTGCAGAAATAAAGGCATGACTCAGAACAAAATAATAAAACTAATATAAAAAAGAAATTCTAAGTACATCATATGCATTTCATAGCTCAAAGAACTTAAAGCAAAAAAAAAAAGTTACAGCTTAAAAAAATATAACATTTACTCCTAAATTGGAAACAATATGTTTGTTTACTGATTGAATTTAAAGTGTGTGCAGAAATCAGTAAAATGTGTGAGGTGAGGGTTCGTGGTTTGGGGGGTATTTTCTGCAGTAGGAGTTGAGCCACTTAGGCTCCATTTACACTAGAGAGGTTTTATTTTAAAATGACACTGTTGCTGCCATATTTACTTGCCACTTGCTGGCTGTGTAATGCTCATATGAGAGGGGCTTGACAAATCAGGGAACAATACGCAAAAGTCCAGAAGACCAGTCAGAGAGAGATTGTGGATATCTGTACCTCAGTTTTTAAAAGTTTGCGTTTGGTCCATCCACAAATGAAACACCAGCATTTCCAAACTATATCAGGGTCTTTAGATTTTTCTAAATGTCTGTTTTCATGGGTCGAAGATGACAGAGTAGAGTGGATGCCAGGCATAACCATAGACATGCATTTTAAAGTGAAAATGCACTAGTGTACATGGCACCTTAAACAGCTATATGACAAAGTGAATGCAAAAACAATTTAGATAAGAAACCCACTACAGTCAGTAATGTTGTAGAGACAGATAAAGAGATGATCAAGCAATTCAAAGCAAGGGCCTTTGCACTTACTACTCATTTTTAACTGCTGTATCCTTCAGAAATCATTGTTGTATTCTTTCTTTGTGTTTTCTAATTGTGATCTTTCTAATTTTAAATTTTGATCTAATTTTGATTTTAGTGACAGAATAAAGTACCTTGGTTGTTTTGTAAAACAAAGTTCTATGAGCATGGTACAACCACAACTACATTTCTTCAAATTGTGAATGTTAATGATAACATTGTGTGAAAAAAAAAGAAAGTATTTTTAAAGTGTTCTCTGATTTTTGGTCTCCATTGTGCCTCACAGGTGTGTCCAAGAACCGAAGATGACAAGGATAGAAAATGTTTAAAGTTTTTAAAAGCAGCTGAGCATATTTTTACACAAGACAGAAAATGCCATTAAATCCCATTTAAGCTCTCTATGCACTGTTCTTGAGCTAATCTGAAGAACATGATAAGTTTGGAGGTATGTAGCCATTGACTCTGCAGAAAGTTGCTGACTTTTGTGTACTGGTCACTTCAGCATACTAATGGCCGATCATTTCATGGCTGACATGCTATTGTTCCAAATTGACTCTTCATGGAAGTTTGATTGACAGGCAATCCGGTCAAACATATTGCTGATATTTTTTACCCCCATCATTGTTTGCTATGTTGTCCGACTTACGTCGTCACTTTCTGAACGAACAACTCAAATACTCCAGACTGATGAAATTGTCTTTTCTTTTATTGGAACGGCACAGCCCACATAACTTTAGTTTATGGAAAGTGACGTGACAAAATAACCAGCAAACTACAATAGGACTGGGGAGATGACAGGGGAAATTAAATAACTTAAACTGCATAGCCTGGAAACAATGAAATAATTGTTACCATCTCTTATAATTTCATAGATGCATGATATAGTTTTGTCTTGTTCAAGATGCCACCATTCGCATGTGTTTGTGAATTATGTCATGGGGAATGAATATGTAACATTTTCTCATCACTATGCTTGTAGGCTATAGCTTTTTTTTTTTTTTTCATTTGAAGTTATGCTCATATTCTGAATATATCTCTTGTATGCATATTCCAAACATTATAGTCTGCTCCTGTCTGAAATCAGTATGTACTCTTTCCAGAAATATTCACTATTTCCATGGGGAGTGAACAAATTAATTGGGGAGCGCTGATATTGAAATCTAGTTGGACATAGAGAAGTGGGACGAGGTTTTGTGAAGGGTCAATGAGGTGTATGCAAGGGGACTTTTAATTTTAATTAACCCAGCTCAGGCATTTACGGTAATGTTATGCCATTATGAACTCGCTGCGTTTAAGATCGTGGATGCAGTCAACTTTAAGACACACACTCGCAAACTTACCTTCACTTGTTCCCTCGGGGGAATCAGTGTATCGGAGGTTGAAAATACTTGGTGTACATATAGCCCATTGCCTCTATTTTGTAATAATACAGTTGACCGTTGACTATTTAGTAGTAAGACATTCATTCGTTAATTTTCTTTTCGGCTTAGTGCCTTTATTAATCTGGGGTCGCCACAGCAGAATGAACCACCAACTTATCCAGCATATGTTTTACACAGCGGATGCCCTTCCAGCCGCAACCCATCATTGGGAAACACCCATACACTTCCATTCACACACATACATTCATTCATTCATTTTCTTTTCGGCTTAGTGCTTTTATTAATCTGGGGTCGCCACAGCGGAATGAACCGCCAACTTATCCAGCATATGTTTTACGCAGCGGATACCCTAGCAGCTGCAACCCATCACTGAGAAACATCCATACACACTCATTCACACACATACACTACGGACAATTTAGCTTACCCAATTCACCTATAGTGCATGTCTTAGGACTTGTGGGGGAAACCAGAGCACCCGGAGGAAACCCACGCGAACATGATGAGAACATGCAAACTCCACACAGAAATGCCAACTCAACCAGCGAGGCTCGAACCAGCGACCTTCTTGCTGTGAGGCGACAGCTCTACCCACTGCGCCACCGTGCCACCCATAGTAAGACATTTCAATGAATTAATTTATTGTACAAGTGGTAGGCTGGCACCCTATGATGGTACCACACTTGAATTCTCTAAGCTTCTGAGAGCAACCCATTCTTTAACAAATGTTGTGAAGTGAAGTGATTGGAGCACTTACATTCAGTTAAAACTTTTTACAGTATTCTGCTAGATTTCTATCCCAGTGATTATCTTCAATCTGCACACTGGGTCATTATTCTTACATCTAATCCCAACTTCACACTGCATGATTTTCACTCACCGACAGGTTTTGTGAAACTGCCGACAAATACCTGAAATCTAAGGCAAATTGGTGCTCAGTCATGCAAGTGACAGTCACGGAGTATGAATAATCAAAGAAACGATAAGACAGAATTGCAGACATATCGCAGGTGTTTGGTGTGCTAAATACCTGAACATGTCAGCGATTCAAAATACTGAGTTCTGACTGAGCAAGACATCAGTGATGACCTACAGCCAATAAGAGAGCAAAATAAAGGGCAGCAGGGAGTTCGAAAGAAAATTATAGACATATATCAGGAAACGTGGTTCCAAGAAAGGCTCTTTGCATCCAAGAAATGGAGGAAAGTTTAGGAAAACTTTAGCAGGAGCACCCATATCTTTTTGATGTTTTATCTGAGATGTGCCACAATGAGGTTTCATTTGGATTCTCACATGAGAACTCACTTCTCACTTGTGATCTTGCATTATTTCCTTATTCCTTTCTCACATGCATTTGATTAGATGTAGTTTGTAAGCCAGACAGAGCTCTTTGTGATTCTTCCTATAGAAAAGTCATGCAGTGTGTAACCTCCTGTCGCCAATCCATTGTGCAATGTAAACACAGCAGCAACTGCATTCTACACCAGATAGTCATGCAGTGTGAAAACAACAGCAATCTGACGATTTTGAAAATCATGCAGCATGAACCCTGCATTAGGCATTGAGATACATAACTCAAGTATTTGCTTCTGAAGTCATGACCTAAACTGTGATACATTATTGACGGATCACAGAATCGCGTGTCAGCGTTCACAGCTCCCAGTCTCACTTAAGTTTTAATGTCTTCTGAAAGATCATCTCATTGTTCTTCTTGTGCTCTGTGAAACACCTTTAAGGCCGCTATACAGATGGAGCGATGCACAAGTGCTTGTGTTCTTCTCCGTATTGTTGTTCTGAAAAGCAGTACAGCATTGGTCAGTAATTGGTGCTGGGAGAACGCCAGAAACTTCAGTTGCTTCAGCCTCAAGCAGTTCACACATGCTGGAACATCACCGCCTGCTTCTCCGCTCGTAATTGTGGTCTGAGTGTTAGCAGCATTTGTGGAGGATTCTGGACTGCAGGCTGCTGAAGTAATTATGAGCAGTTGTGTCTCCACAGACCAGCAGATCAGGCTGGAGAAGCACAGTGACAGAGGCTGACACATTTTGATGCTTGGTCAAGACCCCTTGGTGTCACTTTTTAATACAGTGGGGATTTGTGAAGAGTACTCTATTATTATGATTTGTTTGGGATAAACATCAGATGCATTATTGCATGCATTTGTGCAAGTAAAAGTTATGAAAAAGCGTATACACTTTTAATTGCAATTGCTCCAAATATACTCCAACATTCTGAACTCAGAATTGCTTGAAATCCAAATACACTCACAATTGCAAGAGAACAAACATTGGAACTCCGAATTTACACTTTTTTTCTCACAATTCCGTTTTCTTCTCAGATTTGTGGTTATAGACTACAAGGAATAACTCAAAACTTCAAGAGAAAATGTCAGAATTGCAAGATGTACAATAAACTTAGATCTGCTAGAAAACCTATAAACTCACAATTGCAAAACAAATAAATAAAAAAAAAGTCAGATTTATGAGTACTGAACTCAGAAAAAGACTTAAATTAAAATTTAAATATACAATTACTATTTATGCATTTATTCATCTTTCCATCCATCCCTCCATCATGTGGGTGTAGAAACCTATTCTATACTGAACCTACAGTAACAGTTCTCATCAAAGTAAAACTGTACAAAAAAGAAAACAATAACATACTGTAAGACCTGAAAATCATTGCACTAAACATACTACAAGATAAATAATGAAAAGATAGATAATGTTAGGATGATCATGTTAAGAGTACCTGACATGATCCAACACGGCAAATACCGAGGCATAGATTTGCTAGCTATTTTGCTCAAAAACATAACACATGTTAAACATAGTCACACTTATTAATGGCAAAACTGACTAGAAAACTGTAAAAGTAATACAAAACTACCTGTAATTTTCCATTAAGAGATCACATGTAGTGTGAGCAAGAAGTTAGTTAGCAAGCCTCATCTGGACCAGGAGGCCTCTCTGTGTGCAGTTTGCATGCTTTCCCCGTGTTTGCATGGGTTTCCTTCGGGTACTCCGGTTTCCCCCACAGTCCAAAGACATGTGGTATAAGTAAATTGGATAAACTCAATTGGCCATAGGGTGTGAATGGGAGAGCGTGTTGGTGCTTCCTAGCACTAAGGGTTGCGGCTGGAAGTGCATCCGCTGTGTAAAACATATGCCAGAATAATTGGTAGTTCATTCTGCTGTGGCGACCCCTAATAAAGCAGGGAATTAGCTTTAAGGAAAGTGAATGAGTGAGATTATATATGAACAGGCCTTTTTAAAATACAGGTAATTTGTTCTGGCAATTTTCTGGAATGAGAAGTTGTAACATTACAATTAAATTGTTGTAAAATCTTGCTTTTTGCAAACTCAGAAGGAAAATTGCCTGTATGAGCACTTCAAAACATGTTGACATGAGACATTTACTCAGGCCAATAAGAACATTCTGACATAGATGATGCAGAAGTTGTTTATGAAAATAAAAGCCTTTGAATCCTTTCCGACAACATTTTTTTTTTTTCTTCTATAGTTCGTTTCGGTTTGTCTCTGGAACAATAACAGCTGCATGAATGAGGAAGTTTGAAATAAAAATGAAACCTACTAACAAAAAAATTAAAAATGGACAGATACAAATACGTGCACAGCCACTTAGAGCTCATTTTTGGTTAATGTTGTTTGAATATAGTTGGGTTTTGGAATATATGTGTGAATGGTGCTTTTTCAGACAAATAACAGAACATTCTTGTCTGTGTAAACAACACATTTTAAACTTTTGAATTTACCAGTAAAGTCATTCACATTACAGATGGTATTGACAGTATTATGCAAAAAAAAAAAGGAACTTTGGAAAACATGGACTTTTGAAATTAGATTTGACATGGGTAAAAATATTGCATTGTGTATATAAAAATGGCTTCTATATATTAGCTTCATACTTTTTAATGTTTTAATCATGTCGTTTAGTGCTGTGTTAGCAGTGTTTGTGCAGGGTTGGGGACTGCAATGTTGGTGAAGTAGTAATGATCATCATCAGGCTGAAGAAGTGCAGTGACAGAGGATCCACAGGACGAGGTGTGTTGTTTTTTTTCCTAGTCGTCAGGTGAGAGATGAAAGCAAGGCCAGGCTCTGGTGCTCTGCGGTGCGTGACCTGTGTTTGAGGTTGAGCACACAGGGGCCAAACACAGGCTACTACTGACAGCATCATTAGTCAAGGAGAGGAGACTCATTATGCATTCTCTCCCCTTCCCTCTCTCTCTCTTTCTCTCTCTTTCTCTTTCTCTCTCTCTCTCTCTCTCTCTCTCTCTCTCTCTCTCTCTCTCTTTCTGTGAGAAAGCTCAATTAGCATGTCATGCTTTTGCTTTCTACAGTCATAGAGACATGTCTTCATCAATTGAAAATGAAGGTTTTCTATTAATTTATTAATTTTCAATAAATCCAAGATGTAGGACGTATGTGCAAAATTAATATTTTGAATAACTTTGTTCCCATTCTTTCTGACTTCTTGGGTGACTTGAGAATGAGATAATAAACATTAGATTTTCTGTTTTTGGTAAATCGTCCCGCTATCAATTGCTTGCTTTAAGACCATTATTCATTCATTCATTTTCTTTTCAGCTTAGTCCCTTTATTAATCAGGGGTCACCACAGCGGAATTAACCGTCAACTTATCCAGCATTTATTTACGCAGCGGATGCCCTTCCAGCTGCAACCCATCACTGGGAAACACCCATACACTCTCATTCACACACATACACTAAGGACAATTTAGCTTACCCAATTCACCTATACAGCATGTCTTTGGACTTGTGGGGGAAACCAGAGCACCCGGAGGAAACCCACGTTAACACGGGGAGAACATGCAAACTCCACACAGACATGCCAACTGACCCAGCCAAGGCTCGAACCAGCGACCTTCTTGCCAGTTCATTCCGCTGTGGCGACCCCTGATGAGTAAAAGGACTAAGCCGAGGGAAAATGAATGAATGAATACTACTACTAATAATAATAACATAAAAAAAATACATACAATAACTTAAATAAATATATACAATAAATACAATTAGTCAATACGTATTTTTGTAAATTAATTATAAATTAATAATAAGTATAATTAACTAGGTTTATTGACACTGGCGTGTGCCTTATTTTCTAATAATTTAACAGACTGCATGACTATTTCACTTTTACATGAGTTATCACAACTAAATACTTTTGTCAGGTTTTTATCCTCAAACAGCTTTTGTGTGTGGAACTTACACATCTCATCTAAAGCCTTCTATGTTGATTTGATTTGATTTTTGGCTGTGAAGTAATGTGAAATTACTGAAATCATCCAGTGTAGTGATATGGAAATCTAATGTGGTTCAATATCTGCCTATAACTAATATATATATATATATATATATATATATATATATATATATAGTTATTGTTGTTTTGCATATATATGTTGCAAAAGAACAATATAATAAATTATGAATTTACTATAATGTTATTTAATAATTACATAACATTTAAATAATACGCAACATTAATAATAATATGCAAAGTTATTGCAACAAGAGTAGTGTGTAAGTATGTTTACCCTGAATCAATGTGTGCAGTAGAAGGTTAAACAATTTGTCACTTTAAACAAATAATTTAGAGGTATTTGAATATTTAGTTTACTTACTCCCATGGTATAAATGAATAAATAAATAAATAAATAAATAAACAGTATTCTATAGATAGATAGATAGATAGATAGATTTTAACACATTATTTGCATTGTCCATATATATGACACATATTATTAGCATGTGCACCACTAAAGACAGACACCGTACAATTTGAGCAAATTTAATTTCTGGGCACTGCAATAATAAACTACAATATATGAGCTTGCTTCTCGACATTTAAATACCTCAGGGTTTGCTTTAGCAATCTGTATGCATTTTCAAACAAGTTATTTGAAAACAAGATACTAGTAAAATATACTTTTTTGTATGTGCTGTTGGTCGGCTTATTGTTTTAGGACTGCAATTATATGTTTAAGTTCAAGCTCCATGTATACAACGTTTGTGTATTTAAACATAATGAGCACTGTTTCTAAAACCATGTTCAGAAGCAACAAAATAAGTTTAACTTTGTGTTTCAATATAAAGATGTCATACTTGGCTGCTTAAACAACTATTTCAGCCATTTCAAAACATAAAAAAAACTATGTTTCCATTAGCTAAATGTGTTTAACTAATGGGCATACACTGTGTGCGTGCGTGCTTGTGTGTTTTTATTTTTATTTTTGTAGTAAGAGAAGTTGCGTGGTGATTGTTGATCCTCATATGGTCATGAAGTCGTACTTACGAGCAGAGCCAAGCAGCTTATTAGTTCCCATTCATTTTTAAACATGTCCAAAAAGTTTAGGAGCTATCAATTTAAATTTGTGAGGTGTGTGCAGTTAAACAAGCTGATATGAAGTGACCAATCAGGAGAAAAAACTCACTGAACATCAAGCAAGGTATGAAGTGTCATGCATGACAGTGACATCTGAGTTGATTAGTTGCAGAGGACAAGGTTATCATTCACTTTATTTTATAATCCACAGACACAAGGTGACCAGGCGTAGTGCTGAAAAAGAACCTGTAGGTGTTGTGTACTTTCAAGGCTCTTATCAATAGGTTTTAAGAGGGAGAAAAAGAAGGAGACACTAAGCAATGAAAGAAGGTCGTCCTCTGTCTTTTGTTTTTGGCTCGGAATTTCATGTGATTGCTTCGGAATTTGCAGGTTCATAAAATCATATAGCATATCTCTGCGTCCAAAAGATTTTCACATATTATCATTTGTGATGTGTACATCAGATCCTGTCTTTTATATCATGGAAACTTTAAAATACTTTCTTAATCATTGTGCAGTTGAGGCAAAACAAAGACTCTTTGTTTTGTCACTGGTGCTAAGCCATTCAACAAGGTAACTGAGGCAGACATAGTCTTGCTCACTAGAGTTAAGCTGGTCTACAAAGAATCCAAGGCACAGATAATCAATTGCATTAGTGTTAAGTCATTCGGCAAGGTAGCCCAGGCACACGTAGTCAAGTACAGTTGTGTTAAGTCATTCAGCAAAAGTAGCCCAGGCACACATAGCCAAGTACATTAGTGCTAAGCCACTCGGCAAGGTACCCTAGAGACACACATATTTGGTCCTATGGTTCATAGTGCAAAAAAAAATCTTTGACATTGATGTGTTTGTTTTTGGGAGGTGTTTAATTCATTTATTATGTCTCAGTCATCTTTGCTAATGCAACTTTTATTTGATTTGTCTTTGTGTTCTCTAGCTTTGTTGGGGGTTACATGTATTTTATGTTTGCAGCAGTAGTGTGTTATATTCTCAGACAGCATGTCTGTCAATATACTGGCAGTAGCAAGGTATTTCCCCACCAATAATCAAAGCAGCAGCAGCATAGCAGATCTATTACACCAAATCAAACACATCAACATTGCCATAGGTTTCCATGACAGAACTATGGATTTTTTAGTGCTATATAGAATGCCATATCAGAACTTGCCAGAAATGAAGTACCAGATTGAGGATGGATTGACAGGCAGGCTGGCATGAGCCAGGTACGAGCTCCTCTCCTGACACATGCTGCCCCCAATAATGAGAAATCACCAGTAGATTCGCATTGGACTCAATCTTTCTCTCTATCTGGCTTTACTTCCTCCTTCTACTTACTGTGTGAGCTGAGTGACAGCCTCATTATGCTTTAATGGGATGGCTTCAGTTTAATCTGAGGGGGAACGTCATAGGAGCGTGTATTTAAAAATCTCAAAGTGCAACTAGGACAGCTGAGGAGGACACAGCTCTATTTCAGCGAAGTGGGTCAAAAGATTCTGAAATAAGACTCAAGGGTTGGAAGGCTGGCATTCCTGAACTAACTTTTCTTTATGATCACGTATTGCACGTGTAAATACATTTAAAGGCATAGTTATTCCATGCAATCTCAGTAAAAAGAGTATAATGAAATTTAAAGCTTAAAAATAAATGAAAACAGCAAAAAAGTACTATGGAAGTCCATATGACTTCAGCATAAATTGATGCATTTGTGTGGTGAAGAGACTTTGGTGTAGTGACAGAATCATCGAGTTTGACTTAAACTGGGAACTAGAAAACAAAACAACACACAAAAAGAAAGACCCACTTCTATATTTTTTGACATTGATAGACTGCCAACCTAAAATATATAACTGAGCTTCCCATGCAACTTTCTGCCATAACACCACTATTAAATTTGCAACGTGAAGTTGACAGTGAAACCAGTATTGTATTTGCTGAATAAATAACTTTTTAAAGTTGATCCTTTTAAGTAAATAATTTTAAAACCATCTGTAAATGGGATCTAAAATGTTTTAAGATTGGATAGGATAAACTGTATTAATTCCCAATGGAAAAATAGCACAGAATTTGAGCTTTGAGCTACTTTTTACAACTTTCATATTGTCAAAAACACATCTAATCTGATTTTTATCATAGCCTCTATTGATATAAAATGCGTTAAACAAGCCATAAAGCCTTCCTCTTACTGATTGAAAATGTGATTGTTATGGGAGTTGATATAGTTATTGTATACAGCAAAACTATATGTAGTTTAAGTCTCAAATGACCCTTATGATTCAGTTCTATTTGTTTATTTACTGAACCAAATGCAGTCTGATTACTGAACATTCTTAGAAAATGTTTCAGAAACTGTCAACTGAGAGGTACCTGTTTGAATTATACAGGTTTGTACATTGTAAGGGAACCAAACGTTTTAACCCAAAAATGACCAGTCTGTCTGATGAAGAAGAGCCAGCGTGAGAGATTCAATTAAAATAATGTTTACTGAAGAAAGTTTGCAGTTTCATCAGCAGAAGCCAGCTTCAACACTCGCACAGAGTTTGTAGGCCACTCTGCTTACAATCTCAAAACAACAACAATTATACTCACACATAACAACGTTAACTGTGTCATACATATAGGTGTTTTAATCTAATTGGTTAAAACACAGCTAGACTTTTTTTAGAAATTTCCATGTGTGTGTGTATATCTCAAGCATACAAACATCAGACAGCCACTAGGCTATTCAGAGCTGACCCCAGACCTGTAATAACGATCCACAAAGAATAGAACACACACACACACACACACACACACACACACACACACACACACACACCAAGTACAATCTGTTTCATACTCAAGGCTGTTTCGTGTACTCTCAGCGGTCTTATTAAAACTAATTAAAAACTGGTACACCTTTTCGCTTTCAGAAGCCTCATGTGCAGTCTGAAAGAGACGTTTTGCTGTCATCCTCTGACTTCGTTTGAGTGAGTGTGAGAGAAAGCTGCCGTCTTCTGAGAGGCTGATTTCTCCCGGTTATAGTGCGAGCGGGCACCGCATGCCATCACTGCGATGGCATGTCTGTTGCGCAGCTAACATCGCGTCTCGCTCTTGCAAAAAGGCGAACCACTTCTGTTGTCCCCTGCAAGTAGCGGTTGGCACTTGGGCAGATCTGAGGGTCACAGTGGGGGTCAATCTGCCGCGCTAGGGCTTGCGGACCTCCCATTCATCAGCGTGCTCCATCCAAGCTTCGAGTGAGAGAAGTGCACCATCCTTCGGGATGGTCGCCCTCTCACTCGATGACACCGAGGACCAGATGTCCATTGCTGCATCGGAGGGTGGGCTGTCATTTTCCGATGACAATTCGAACCTGCTTCCTCCCTCAGGGGTGGTAAGCGAGGCTCCGGATATGGAATCTGATATGATGGTCGTGCTAACCCGGGCTGCTTCGGCGACGAGGCTGGAGAAGGCTTGTCCCCCAGCTTCACCGCTGGACCGATTAGACGGGTGTTACATGGAGAATACAAAGGGGATACCCTCTAAGCCTCCCGTTCCCTACTTCCCGGAGGTGCACAGTAAGTTCACGCAGCATTGAGGGCACCTTTTTCTGCCCGGTCTGTGTGCGCTCCGCCCTCACCTTCCTCGATGATGGAGCGAGGCGGAACGAGGCGAATCCCCAGGTCGAGTGTGCTAGCGTGGTCAATCTTGCCCATGTGGTGCCCCTTCTTGGCGTGGTTTGCCTCGGCTCCCGTCCAAAGCGTGTAGGTTGTCTGCGTCCCTCGGGGCCAGAGCCTACACTGCTGCAGGCTAGGCTGCTTCCATTTTGCTTGCTATGGCTGGCGCAAGCGTTGGCCCAGCGGCACGAGGAAGGTTCCGACCCAGGCTTAATGCACTATGCCTCATTAATGCAACCGGCTTTGCTCTGAAAACATCAGGTCGGCTGCGAGTGCCCTGGGAAGGACGATGACCACACTAGTGGTCCAGGAACGCCACCTCTGGCTAAACCTGGCAGATATGCTTGACGTTGACAAAGTTTGCTTTCTTAACACACCCATATCCCAGGCTGGCCTGTTCGGCGACACCGGGGTGAGTTCACCCAGGAATTCACTACGGTGAAAGAGCAGTCAAGTGCGATCGGCGGGCTTCAACAACCGATCTCCCGTCAAACCGTCCACTTTGGCTGCTCCTCGCCGAGGGCTCTCGTCTGTGGCTCCAAAATGTGCTCCGCCACCCTGTCCGTTCAACAGGTTAAGCTGCAGCGTCGAGCACCCCACAGACGCTCACCGCCTCAGGGCGCCACTAAGTCCAGTACGGACCGCAAAGCGTCCCTAAGACGGGCCACTCGGAGAAAAGGAGGATTGCTCTTTCCCTGGCGGAGGGCCAGGGACACCCATATCATTAACCATGGCCGTATGGCTACCAAATTTTATAAAGAGCAATTTTTCCTTTCTCCGGGTGTGATAGCCCGAATACTGCCAGTATGGGACGCTATGCCTTCCAGCTCGCAGGATCGGTGCTCGTCGCCACAGGCCCCGTGAGTGCCAGAGGACGGGTTCCTTTCTCTCGCACTCCCAGCCGCCCTGGGGGCTCTTGGGATGAAGTTAAGATTAAACCTCTTATCTTCCGCTCTTCCTCGGGACACGCCTCCCGGGGTGAGCTCTCCCATGCCGTGCTGCCCCACCGCTGGTGCGTCAGTGATTGTGCCGATGATGTCACTCGCGTGGGCTCTGCCAGCCTGGTTAGAGCTGCCCACCCCGTCGCAATGGCTCATTCGGACAATCAGACTCGGCTATGCGATTCAGTTCGCTAAACGGTCCCCCAAGTTCACGGGTGTGTATTACACCAGGTGTCAGCCCTGTGTACGTCCCTGTCTTGCACGAGAAGATTGCTGTCCTCCTGGCGAAGGACGCAATCGAGCTGGTCCCTCCAGCCGAGATGAGGTATGGGCTTTTTAGTCTGTACTTCATCGTACCCTAAAAGAGCGGTGGGTTATGACCAATCCTAGTTCTGCGCGTTTTGACCCGCTGCCTTACAAGCAGCCGCTCAGAATGCTCATGCAGAAGCACATCCCCCGGTGCGTCCGTCCTCAGGATTGGTCTGCGGCGATAGACCTGAAGGACACGTATGTTCATGTCTCTATTTTCCCACGCCACCGGCAGTTTCTGCGGTTTGCATGCGAGGGTCAAGCATGATAGTACAAAGTCCTCCCTTCCGGGCTCTCCCTGTCTCCACAATGTTTCACTAAGCTCGCGGAGGATGCCCTAACGCCCCTTCGGCTCGCGGGCATCTGCATACTTAATTATCTCAATGACTGGCTTTTTTAGCTCACTCGCGGGATTATTTGGTTATGTACAGGGACTGGGTGCTCCGGCACCTCGACCTGTTGGGGTTTCGGGTCAACCGAGAAAAGAGCAGGCTCGCCCCCGTGCAGAGCATCTCTTTTCTCGGGTTGGAGCTGGACTCGATCACCATGACAGCGTGCCTCCCTCGAGAGCGCGCCGGGCTGATGCTGACCTGTCTGAGAGAGTTCGACAGGAAAACTGTGTTCCCACTGATATTATTTCAGAGGCTCCTGGGGCATATGGCATCCGTAGCCACTGTCAGGCCGCTCGGGTTGCTCCATATGAGACCGCTTCAGCATTGGCTTCCCGATCGGGTCCCCAGACGCGCATGGCACGCGGGCACGCACCGGGTGACTGTCACTCCGCTGTGTCGCCGCACCCTCAGCCTCTGAATGGACCCTGCGTTTCTACAGGCCTGTGTGCCTCTAGAACAAGTGTACAGGCATGTCGTCATTCCGACGGATGCTTCCAGTACGCGCTGGGAGGCCGTGTGTTGCGGGCATGCAGCTGCGGGTCCGTGGAAGGAACCTGGTTGCATTGGCATATTAATTGCCTGGAGCTGGTCGCAGGGTATCTCGCGCTGTGCTGTTTTTTACCGGTGTTAGAAGGGAAACACATGCTGGTCAGGACGCACAGCACGGCATCAATGGCGTGTATCCGCTCTCGCCGCATGTCTCAGCTCGCTCGCCGTCTGCTCCTCTGGAGTCATACGCGGCGGTAAACGCTGTGTGCAATTCTTATCCCCTGCGAACTCAACCGTGCAGCCGATGCGCTCTCATGGCAGTTCACGCCTGGTTGAATGGAGGCTCCACCCCCTGGCTGTCCAGCTGTTATGGGTGAGTTTTGGCTCACTGGACACAGCTAATACGCATTTCTCCAGTAAGCCTACTCGCACACATACTGTGTAACATCAGGAAGGATGAGGAGCAGGTCTGTTTATTGTGCCTCTATGGCTCAACCGAACCTGTATTTCAGCTCTCTCCTCGTGACGGCCCCTCCCTGGCATATCCCTTTGAAGAAGCACCTTCTTCTTTGGGACAGGCACCCACGCCCAGATCTCTGGTATCACGTGTGGTCCCGAGGATGACGGCTCGCTGGGAAGAGGTGCGAGACGCTGGATAATTAAATCAATCCTGTCCCCCTCTCATACCCACTTGGAGATCTCTCTTAGGAGAGGTCTGCTCGATCCACTCGACTCAGTATCTTTAAGATTTCTGTCCAGGTAGACAGCTCTGCTGGTCGCGTTGGCATCGGTCAAGAGGGTCGGGTATCTGGAGGCATTTTCGGTCAGCGAAGAGTGCCAGAAATTTGGGCCGGCCCACTCTCACGTTGCCCTGAGACCCCGGCCCACCTAGGTGCCCGAGGTTCCTACCGTGCTTTCTTTTTAGACTACGTAGTGAAGCTGCAAGCGCTGCCCACGGAGAAGGCAGTCCCAGCCCCTTTCTCTGCTGTGTCCCGTTCGCGCTCTGTGCTATGTGACCGCATTAGAGCTTTCGACTCTAAGCAGCTCCTTTTCTGTTATGGTCGGCAGACGGGAAGTGCCGTATCCAAACTGAGGTTGGCCCACCGCATAGTGGATGCCATCCCCCTCGCTTTTCAGTGCCAGGGTGAGCCGCGTCCCCCGGGAGTGAGAGCGCTCTCGACTAAGAGTATCGCCTCCTCTTGGGCGTGAGCGCGGCGCCTCTCTAACAGACATCTGTAGAGCTGCGGGGTGGGCGACACCTAATACATTCATAAGATCTATAATCTTTGAGTGGAACCGATTTTTCTTACGTGTGTTGGATAACACCAGTAAATGAGAAAATTTGGTACGGTGTTGAAACACGCTTGTTGCGCCTTTTTCTCTAACACAGAGATGCGTGCGGTTTTCTTACTCTGCTCAGTTGAGTTCCCCATTTGGTGAACCCTACAGAGTTCCTCCGAGGCCCCCAGCACCTGACTCAGCGGAGAAGTCGGGTGCCTGGCCCATTACGTTGTTGGCATGCCCACTTGGTCAGCCCGCGTTCTGGGTATAGGTGCCTGCTATGCACGATCCCCTCTGGCGATCCCATATGCTTCACTCAGCCACGGTATAGTTCCCCCCGCTTCAGGCGGGTCCATGTCTTCCCTCCCCGCTAACCATCCTTCATATGTGTACTCCCCCTTCTCAGGGTTAGTCAAGAGTTATGTCTTCCTGCCACGAGGTCTCCCCATTGGGCAGCAGGTGGTCTCCGCACCGTCCTCCCCGTTCGGGACTGACACGCTTCCCAACGTACTGTCGTATTAAAAATATATATATATAAAATCCTAGAACTTAACTAGGTGTATTTTTTTTTACAACTCCCCCAAAAAAATAAATAAGCCTTAAGTGCTTCACAGGTAAGTAAAGTAAGTAAGGGCCAGGGAACATGTTGGAGGGCTGCGTCTCTGGTGATGATGGTGCGCTTACGCCGGAGCCTGGCAAACCTCTCACCAGCGACGTGGTAAGGTTCAATCACTGTGACGTTTTCCATACATTTCCCCATAGTGGAAGTTTTTCCACAAAGCATTGAAGTTCCCCTCCCACTGGAGAACGTTATGGTTACTACGTAACCCCTTGTTCCCCGAGGGGGGGGGACGGAAGTGCTATGTGCCTTCGCCACAGTGATTGCGCCTTAGCTGACAGCTGTAGTTCGGCTTCTTCATCTAGAAAAGGTGTCTTTGCGATGCACGCCATGCCAGCTGTGCACGCTGACGCCTCCAACTCATTGGCATGTCATTGGCCCATTTTATTACTCTTTCAGATGATTGGTTTCTGACGAAATCCCCATAGTGGAAGTTTTTCCACATAGCATTTCTGTCCCCCCGTAAAGTTTCCAATTCTTCAAGAGCCCAGGTCCACTCAAGAGGTCTCCATGACCTCTTACCTGGCTTGGTAGATCCGGAGGAAACAAATCATTTGGCATACAGAACAAGCAATGACACACATATTATTCCAGTTTGACTCTGAAGAGAGATAACACTTTAATTGTGCATGCTATAAAAATACATACATGAGCAGAAACACCCTGAACATCCCCCATTGTTGGTTTTGTTGCTGTCTTTCTCATGTGCAAAAAAAGTTGATTAAACTAAACCTGTGAAATAATGCTGCTCGCTCCACACTTTGCCTTGCTTCTCCCCCGCTTTGCTTTTTCATTTCCACTCCCCTACCTTTCCTCACAGCTTTCCACAGACGCAGACAAGTAGATTTTTTTTTAATTCTGTCATAACATTAAACTGAAAAAGGGAGGTTTCTTGACCCTTTAAGAAGGTGCTTGTTACCCCCTTGTTATTCCTGTACCTTACTTTTTGGTGTGGTAAAATCTAATCCATTTACTGCCAGAATTTCTTAATTGTAATATTAAATGTAAAGGTAGCTAGAATTTTGTAAGTACAGTTTTAAATATGTACACATTTACTTCAAAAATGGAAAGAGTTAAATATTAATATAATTTTACTTACATTTAACAGTTAAATGTTTTCTAATTTCAAATAAACCTAGTAATATTATGTACATTTTAAAGCTAGTTGCCAAAAATGTCATATCCATTTATGCCGTCATTAGAATGACTGCACTGAGACCTTGTTAGGTGCTTTATCTTTACTTAAAAAAAAAATAATAATAATTGTTTGTTTGTTTGTTTTGGCTTTATTTAATATTGAGAAGTTGCTGTGAAGCATTTCTCACATATGATACATTTAAAAACTCCAATCTTAAGTTTTAATTAACATACAGAAAGGGGTAGGTTGACCACCCATCCCGCATTGTATTGTAAAGCACAGCATTTTGTCTTGCACATCAAGTATTGTGAAAATATCACACATTTTCATCAGTCTTTTGGTTTAATTGTAGTATTAAGAAAATGTGCATGCATTTTTTTGCTTTTTATTTGAGCCCATAGTTTATGGTGTAGTTTGTTTGTAGAACTGAGGAAAATTCATCCGCACCACAGCATTCAGAGCGTATACATTACAACTGAGTATCCCAGATGGTGCAACGTCAAAGTGAAGTTCATTATGTATCCTTTGTGGGCCACAGAGCGACGCTGTATTGCAAAAGTAAATCCTTCAGAAGTGCTTTCACAGCATGAATGGAACGTATATGGCGGACTTTATGAAATTAAGATCTGTTCTGATTGTTTCACGGATTTGACAGTCAGATTTTGCAACCCAGCTAACTGTACTTGATATAAGATTAGTTAAATGTACTTTTACTAGTGTAAACTGTTACAGGGATTTTATCTTAAGAGTACATCTCAAGTGTCTTTTTCAGTGTAGTTATACTATTAGGTATTCTGTAAAGTTGGATTACTTATTTTTTTTAATTGCGTGCTAAATGAAAGTCAGGAACAGTGGGGAACAGTTACCCCGTTTTGTTAGTAGCATTAGTAGTAAACAAAATATTCTGACATACAACTTCAGAAGACGTACAGTCTCCAAATGGCATTCTGGAGTGAGAACAATCATGGGCACCATATTGAATGTTTGTTCTAAACCAACGTGTTCAAAAACAGGGTCAGTCTGAATGAAGCATTTCAAAGGGTGAAACATATGGACTCTTTCGCTCACATGATTATTTGCACATGTTTCATTTGTGATGCAGATGATGCAGAATGGCAGTCCCTTTGAAGCTGTCACTTTGGAAGGAAAACTCTTCAAAGAGATTCGGGAGTAGGGACGAGCCTTTTGGAATTGAACAGTTTTTTTTTTTATGATGTGTGTTTATGCTTGGCTCTCATTAAGGATACATGATGGACTCCATATTGACTGAAATAAGAAATCTGTCAACATATGGTGTGTATGAAATGGGGTGTCATTCATCTGAAATGTTTTGAAATATTTAAGTGCTCATATTTTTTTTTTCAATAAAACTAAAATTTTGACTCAGATTAAAAGAGTTGTCTATATCTGTTGAAAATTCTAAGTATTATTAAGTCAAGTAATTCAATTACTTATTGAGTAATTAAGTTACTTTTCAGACAATGTAGTTATAAACGTAATTTAAAAATGAATTTAGTGTACAATTATTCATTAATTCATTCATTTTCTTTTCGGCTTAGTCCCTTTATTAATCTGGGGTTGCCACAGCGGAATGAACCGCCAACTTATCCAGCATATGTTTTACACAGCGGATGCCCTTCCAGCTGCAACCCATCACTGGGAAACATCCATACACACTCATTCACACACATACACTACAGACAATTTAGCTTACCCAATTCACCTATACCGCATGTCTTTGGACTTGTGGGGGAAACCGGAGCACCCGGAGGAAACCCACGCGAACACAGGGAGAACATGCAAACTCCACACAGAAACGCCAACTGACCCAGCCAAGGCTTGAACCAGCGACCTTCTTGCTGTGAAGCGAACGTGCTACCACCGTGCAGCCCGTGATGCAATTAGTAAATAGTAATTAATTACTTTTTTGAAGTAACTTACCCAACACTGTTGACACTGTTAATTTGTGATTTTCTTAGGCTTTTCAAATGTTTTTCTGTTCTTTGTGGGAAAAGTTTTGTGTGTGTGTACTTGACTGACTTTCCTTGCTCTGTTTCAAATATGGATTTTTGGTTCTAGAGCATGATTGAATCACCTATGGTATGTTCACATAATAAATTTAATTATGACTGGCAACATACAATTGATCAATGGGATGTACAGTCACTCGGGGCAAAAGGGGGTCAGATGTCTGCCATGGTCATATCCCGAGAACTGAGAAAAAATTCATCCACACCGCAGCATTCAGAGTGTATATACATTACAACTGAGTATCCCAGATGGTGCAACGTCAAAGTGGAGTTCATCATGTGTCCTTTGTGAAGGCCACAGAGTAACGCTGTATTGCAAAAGTAAATCCTTCAGAAGTGCTTTCACAGCATGAATTGAACATATATGGCGGACTTTATCAAATCAAGGTCTGTTCTGATTGATTTCAAGCCACAGAATGGGTTTTTTATTGACAAAGGGGCAAAACGTGTTTGAAATTTGTTGTTGCTGGTTTCATGTGGAACTATGCTGAAGTGTCAATACTGGGAGAGATGGAGAATGAAAAGAAAAAAACATTAACTCTTATTTTCCGAACTGCCAGTTGTGTGAAATACACGTTCAACAATAAACCCATGCAAGGGTGCTTCAACCTTTCTACTTCACCAGTGACCTGAAACAAATCTACTCTACCTGAAACTAGTTCACTAAGGATTTAATAAGAACTCAGTACAAAGGTGTAAGAAGCATTCAAGACAGAATTCTATATGAAATCAGTGGAAAAGGAAACAATGATAGATATTTCAGATCATTCAGTCACCTGAAAAAGACAAAAGAGATAGCGGCATATCGTAATATGTGTTACTTTTTTAAAATTAACTTGTCCTCTATAAGTGAGAAATGTGCTGGAGGTTAAATTAATAACATAATTATAATTCAGATCGGTGCTATCAATTGTAATTAGGATAAATTGTCTTTAACATTGGGCTAAAGAAAACACTAATGAGTATGCAGAATTTCCATATTACACAGATTTTTAAAGGATTGTGTAATAGTGAAAGCTTGGTAATGATGCTGAAAATTCTGCTTTTTTATTTCAGGAATAAATTATATTTTAAAATATATTAAAATAGAAAGAAGTGTTTTTAAATTGCAATAATAATTCATGTTTTACTTTTTTTTTAATCAAATAAATGCAGCATTTGAGAGCCTTATAAACCTTTAATTACATATATATACAGAGTACACTAACATATAATGTAAACAGTAATGTATAATTAAATATAAATGAACAAAAAATGAATAATTAGCCATTAAATAACAACTACAACAACACATGATTATTGTAACATTAGTTATACACTGTATTCACCATGGCTCATTTACTATAGTAGCTAAGCCTTTCTAGTGACCTACAGAAGAGTCCAGATTTATTGTTGCTTTGAAACCGATATGGAGACAGATGATGAGTAACCATAGAACTGGAAACGAGATTAAACACTTGTGTGGGGGGGTCTCTGTGGGATAAGGTCAAGATCGAAAGACAGGATTAAAGAATAGAGGCCAGTGTGACTGGACCTTGCTATAAATTCAATCAGATTGTCCTCATGAAAACTGGTGGCTGATCTTTACTCAGCCGTCCTTCAGAAAAGGACAAGCTGTTTCAGTCACAAGCCTAACAGAAGAAGACATAACACTTCTTCATAGCACACCTTTTGTAGATGGACAATGAGAAATCTTGAGCATTTTACAAAGAGAATTACAGTGGAAAGAGTGAAGGATGCTGTGAAAAAAACACGTTTATTGTTATTAGCATTACTAAATGATTTTCAGGTAGTTTGTGGTGGTTTCTAGGGGGTTGATAACTAGCCAAAGAGAAAAGACTTATCAAATCAATGATATTCATGGGTCCTAATGCCAGGTTCACACTACATTAGATGTTTGTGTGTTACAACAGTCACTGTTTCAAATGATGCAATTCTGATTTCCACATTCTTGTCATGCTTTGAACAAGAAATATGCATATTTTAATCAAAGGATACATAGGCAGTAAATCTGAGAATTAATGGTAAGGAAAGTCACATATACTTTGGAGCAGTCATGTATGAGATTGAGAGGTTTTACAGTTTCACAGAGGAACTATGGATTCAGATTTTCTGGGTGAACAGATAATCTAAATGCATAGTTCCTCTGTGTATGGCCTTTGTAGTTCATCATGCAGATTCTACAAATAAATACATAGCCATATCTTCAGAGAATTATCGTATGATTTTTATTTATGCTAGGTCAGTGGTTACCAAAGCGGGGGTTGGGACCTCCACAACAATGAAGGTTGATTGGTGATTTATTTATTGGTGATTGATTAAATTATTGGGATATTTTATCCATAACTAATAAAAAAGAAACAATAGTAGTTAATAGTTACATAAAAACAAACTACAAGTAAAAAGTCATCAGACTATCATTTTTTTTATTTTTTTTATCTTTTTTGTCAATTGGACTGCGACTGGTGGGGTCATTACGTTAGATTAGCAACACAGCAATATCTGTACATCAATTGTATGGCACCATGTTAAACTTTCCGACACCTTTTTGGCACTCAGGTACATTAAAAATAAATACAGGTCACAACTGAGCATAGAGGATGGTCTTCAAGTGGTAATCTCCAAAATTAAACCAAGAATGAACTTGTTGCTGTGTTTCGAACATCCTGCTCACCCTTCTCATTAGTTGAGGTTCGTTTTTCAAATTAATAAATTACTATTAAAAATATGATAAGGTTCATAAACTGTTGCATTTTTTGTGTTATCAATATGCTCTATTTTATATAGACGTATTGGTGTGTGTGCAATGTTGTGCACAATGTTTTTATATTTATAACCACCTCCGAGGATGGTGAGGGTCACAAGCCACTTACATTGTTATATTGGGGGATGTGAGTTGAAAGTAAAAATAAATAAATAAATAAATGAATAAATAAATAAATAAATAAAATAAAGTTCCATTACAATTGCACAATTGTTTTTTTTTTTTTTCAGTGAAAATCACGTTTCCATTTTCAATTAGTATTTTTAATTAATTTATGCCGTTTTAAGGGTAATTGAAACACAGCTACTGTGTTGGCTTGAAAGACAACCAGATTTGGAACATTTCCTTGGCTGAATCCAGTGTAGACACTCTCAAGCTTTTGTGGCACAAGGTAATATGACAACAGCCGTGTACTGTATAGACACATGCTCAGAATCAGCCCTTATACCCTTATTCACTGTTTCCATTAGTCCACTTATACAGTGCACTTGAAGCACTGAATGAAAATAAATGTGGGAAATCGGACACAGAGTGAGCTGAAAGAGCTTTTGCATCGTGTGTGCTTTCTGATTAATAATCATTTGAAATTTAAGCTGGCCAAATCTTTAACCAAATCAGTTTGGATCTGTTTTGATAATGCGTGGATGGGTAATTCAGCTACTTGTTGCATCTTTTGGGGAGACTGGAGATATGTTCGACCCTCAAAGTGCATTTAAGGTGTTTTCTAGTTGTTGAGTTTGTCAATATCAAATGGTTCCCTAAAACTTAACAATCTTTCTCTGAGGTGAATGTTTTGTGTTGGTATGCTGCTTCTCTATTGCAGCTTGACTTTGTGCCTTAGAAAACTGATGGCATATTTAATGGGATGCTAAATGGTGATGTGAGTTTAAAATCTGAAAAAAAAACAAAAAAACAAGCTGATGACAAAAAAATACCGACAAAAAATGTCAAATAAAATGACTGTGTTGTCGCCTCATGTAGGCTGTGTCTGGTCCTGTCTGGGCCAAAAAGCTGCACATGTACATACCAAATGGTCGAAAGCTGAAAGAAATGAAAATGTGTATTCTGTGCCTGCACGAGTGGATGTACCTTTCCATGCCTACAGGGGGCAGTAGTCTGTAGTCCGTCATTCCACAAAGGGAAACTGTAACTAGTGCAAAAAAACAAGCATGAACAAAGCAGCGTTTAAGTACTATTTACACAGTATTTTTCAATCACCACAGAAGGATTCACTTGTACAAATATGTCTGATAATCTTATAATTTGACTTGAACATGACCTAAATGGACATGACCGCGTGGTGGCTGTTGTATACCTTCACGCAGACGTTTTGAACTTCTTTTTACCCTCAAACAAAGAAAAAAAAAATGTTTGAAGTATATCAGGGACTTGAATAAACATATATAAATATACTGACTTTCACTTTATAAGACCTCAATATGTTGCCATAGGTAATAATTTTGTTATTACTGTTTGTGTTGTCTGAAATTACATCAAATATTGTCTCTTGCTGAGGCCATGGTTGATCAATTTGCCTCAAGTTCACAGGTCAAATGTTTGACTTTACGTACCATGCCAGACATTATGGAAAATTTCTAATTCAAAGCTCTCGGATGCAGCATGAGCACTACTTTAAAATAGCTCCATAAGCGTGTAGTCAGTGTTTACGCTCTGCAGGAAGTCATCTTGTAAATGGTTTGCTTACAGTTGCCTCTGCATATTAAGCATAAAGGGCAAGTATTTTAATCAAAACATTTATTTCACCTTTAAAAAAAGGTGTTGCACAGGTTTATTCTGCCAACAGATTTTTACAAGCGCACTGTCAAAAAACAAGTTCTTTCAGTTTGTGTAAAGAATATGAGTCAGTGATGGTCTGTTATTGCCTTTGAGGTTAGCAGTGGCCTACAGTCTTTGCAATATTCCCCACAAGTCTCAGCCACCATATTGCACCTTTATTCTGTTAATACCTTTAAATCTTTTTTTCTTTGACTTTTTTTTGCCTGTAAGCCTTGTTTGAATTCCACCTGGCTTTTATGCTGAATAAAGATCTGAATGTAAGTCTAGTGTAGACTGCAAAGATGAATATTTATTAATTATGGTTTGCATTGAAAATTAATAGCATGCAGCACACATAACATATGCCTACATTATCTTTAACATCCACAAACATTATGTTTGATCTCCATGAATAAAATACAAAACACAAACATAAAAAACACCTTGGTTTCGCAATATACATTCATTCATTTTCCTCTGGCCAACTGACCCAGCCGTGACTCGAACCAGCGACCTTCTTGCTGTGAGGCGACAGTGCTAACCACTGAGCCACCATGTCGTATATATATTGCAAACCACTGACTCAAACCCAACCAATAGTGTTTTCAAAAGCAAATATACGAAAAAAGTGCACTGCGACCACATAGTTTTACCTTGATTTTGCATTACTTTTATCTTTTTTGTGAAAACGTGCTTCACCAGACTCAAACCCGAGCACTCTGTATGACAAGTACAACACTGTATTGTTTTGTTTATTTGGTGTTGTGCAGAGAATTGCACTAAATCCTTTATTTCTTAGTGATTTATTTCAGTAAATGGCATTAGAGTGAAAAATAAAAAAGGTTGTTGGTGCCATGCTGCCCTGTAGCATTCATTTTTCTACAAACTTTAGCCAAACTTAGGTTGAAATAAATTTTTGCAGTTTCACAAAAATACAGGCTAAGCATGTATTTCCAATGAGCCTGTCTTGAGAATCTACCATGTGGTGAATGTTTGAATTTGAAATTGTATACACATTGATAGCATGTTGAAATAAAACAAGCATGGTTTGACCTCAGTTTTATTATTTTATTTTCATGTTCAAGAAGCCATGTATGAGATAACCAGATGATTTGGCCTTCGTTTCTAAATCCACATTCAGTTTGGAAAATCGGGGTTGCCACCAAGCAATTTTTGTGTTTAAAACACATCAAATAAATCTTTCAAATAAATGAAATCCATTAGATTTTCTCTGACAGCCCAAAGTTAGGTTTGTTTTAGCCAAGAAGTTTATGTTTAGACATCTATTTGATTTCTTTGAAACACACACACGCACACGCACGCACACATGCGCACACACGCACACACAAGCACACGCACACACACACACACAAATGGTTGCTGGACATTATTTTAGGGCCACAGTGCATGCATCAGAAGGTTGCGCTGTATAATAACATACTGATAACTGATGGCTTTGGTTGTTATCATCAACCAAATGGCAACAAAAGAAGCAAAATAATCCTCACTACTAGGAATCTAAACACTCACGGATATGAAGTGAAATCCATACTGAGAAATGGCAGGGACAAGAAAGGCTAGATACTACACATCCTAACGCTTGTCACTATCAGTCTGTGTTGCTGCATCAGTCATAACTGTAAAAAAATCGCACACTTATTGACTACAGTTAAACTGAAGAATCATATGATGTTTCTTCAAATGAGATTGAACTTTCTCCTTCATTGACTGCGGCGGGACTTCAGTCACTTACATCCTGCCAAGATGGCATCTAGCATTTCTCATCTCTGCTATATCTCATCATGGATTTCGCTCGTTATCCAAAGATGTTTAACTCATTGTAGAGAAAAATAAATGGTAGGCCATTCTCTTCTTCTTTTCTTATCGGAAATTAAGCAGTGAAGACCTACAGTAGATTCCTTCTCTTGTTGCCCTTCAACAGAAAATTACAACATACTCTTGCTATACATATTGAAAGCATTTGTGCCTCCTCGTAGTTCAAAATTAATGTGATTTTTAAATAGCATAAATCTTTAATGGGCTTTCTACTGTATATTTTAGTAAGAGACATAATTTATAATATATTAAAGGGAAAATTCTACTTTTGCTTTTTAAAAATAGGCTTATTTTACAAGTAGCCTTGAGTTAAACAGTTTTATCATTTTTTAACCCATTCAGCCAATCTCGGGGTCTGGCGGGAGCACTTTTAGAGTAGCATAAATCATTGAATCGGATTAGACATTACCATCTAGCTCAAAATAAAAGAGTTTTGATAATTTTCGTTTTTGTTTGACACTTTCTGTAGTTACATCATGTACTAAGGCTGATGGAAAATGAAACGTTTCTGTTTTCTAGGCTGATCATTAACCTTCGCTGCAGCCAATGGCAGCAAAGAGATCATAGGCATAGTATAAGCAGAGTTTTTTTTTAGTAGGGCAGCCCAATATATCACAAAAATTATCATTATTGTGATAATAGTATACAATATACGTATCGCAGACGTGTAAAAAAATTACATTTGTTTTATGCATTGACTGTTTATCTAAATTCGACCAATCATATGGGCCTTACTATCTTTATTCCCACCTCTACAGTAGTTGCTGCTCTGCTATTGGCTGGAGCTGCCCAAAGTTGAACCCAGAGCTGAAAGTAAATACTTATTTACTTCAAGTCAAGACTAGAGAGGAAAATGACAACACAAAACACTTGCTGAGGTTTTTAATCATTCATAGTGTTTTTAAGACTAAATGTTTGCACCTTGACACCATATTTTAGTCTTAATTATAATTAATTAGATCTTAAAAACATATTTTACCTGTTTATTTTTATATTCATTTATTCATTAATTTTTTTTTCGGCTTAGTCCCTTTATTAATCTGGGGTCGCCACAGCGAAATGAACCGCCAACTTATCCAACATATGTTTTACGCAGCGGATGCCCTTCCTGCCGCAACCCATCACTGGGAAACATCCATACACACTCATTCGCACACATACATACACTACGGACAATTTAGCTTACCCAATTCACCTATAGCGTATATCTTTGGACTTGTGGCGGAAACCGGAGCACCCGGAGGAAACCCACGCCCACACGGGGAGAATATGCAAACTCCACACAGAAATGCCAACTGACCCAGCCGAGGCTCAAACCAGCGACCTTCTTGCTGTGAGGCGACAGCGCTACCCACTGCTCCACCGTGTCGCCCTTATTTTAATATCATTAAATAAATAAATTATAAAAAACATATCTAATAAAATTTGCATTTGGCTAGGAAAATGTTTTATCGTAACAAATATCATTATCACAACAATATTGCATACCGTATATTTTTTCCAGTATCGTGCAGCCCTAATTCCTACACATATTGGCCAAGAAAATAACAACTTTTCATTTCCGTTGGTCTTAGTGCATGATGTGACTACAGAAGAGTCAAGCTTTAAATAGGAAGATTATCAAAACTCTTTTATTCAGCGTGATGCTAATGGTCCGATTCAATGATCTACTGTATGCTAAGCTAAGCTAAAAGGACTCCTGCCAGAACCAGAGATTCCCTGAATCAATCCAAAAATTTTACTCTAGGTGACTTGTAAAATCAGTCTATTTTCAAATAGCCTACGTTCTTTAAGCCTCACATATTAAAACATATGTTTCCTTTTAAAATCCCCAATCACCAAATACAGACATTAGTTTCCCTATTACGGAAGCTGTGTTACCGCTTTTATTCACCACCTTTTACAGAAAATGTTTTGATTGATGCATCAGTTTTAGTTTGTCTAAGCCATGCTTAGCTTATCCGTTCCCCTTTTGTTATTCGCTGTGTCAGACACCTGCATGTCAAGTGTATACGTGAGCGAGCATGAGGGATAGTACCCTAACAGACACGTCTTTCACTCAGATTACTCTCCTCCGTGGAATAAACCGGAAAGCATCTGGCCCAGTCAGATAGGCAGTTGTACAAGACACAGAACCTGGCAGCCTCCAAAATGAGGGTCAGTTTCCTGCTGAGACTTATCATAGACTCATTCTTTATTTCTGACATGAAGAAGGAAACGGGGAAGAGGACGACGGGAGGTGTATTATCTTGTGCGTTATGCAGACTGCAAAATCGAGAGGGTGCATCACAAACAGAAAAAGGGCATCCTGTCACCATCCTGGATTGGAGTCTGACACTGGATGTTCTTTCTTGTGAATATTTAGATTGGGGTTGCGCTAACAAGAATTGCCTGACACATAATAAACATACTTATGTAAATGTTGAACCTATTGTTGTGAGATATTAAGCCACATACACTAGCTTGCATAGGCAGAAACCTTTTGTGTTTGTGTTAAAAACAATTAATCATGGTTTTAGTAAAAAAAAATATTATTGTAGATAAACCTTTGTAATGACTAATCAACCATGTTTTTGCTATAGATTAATGATAGTATTTGAAGTATAAATGTGGTTATATAGATGATAATAAATGCACCAAAATATTGTTTCAAAATTTCCACTTCAATGCAACTATGAGAGAAGTTTGATAAACTAATTTCGAGAGGAACACATGATATGATTGATCGCGGCTGGTCTCTAATCCACAATCATCAATAAGCCAATCAGATTAATCTAAACCTACAATAAATAACCTGTTTCACGTTACTTTCCTTATCTTCACTTTTGAAGAATCCCACATCCACCCCATCTCCCCCTTTTCCTCCTTTACCAGGGGAAGCTTTCGAGAACTACCTGATCTCGGACCCCCTTACATGCTTATTGACCAGGCGGGAGCCCTGGGCTCAGTTATCTCCAAGCTCAGGGTCCTCTCCCGGGACAGCATGCCAAACCTGCTGTAAGCACCAAGCAATATCTAAGTGTGAACTCTTGAATTGATTTTTGTAAATTATATTGCAGCTATGTTTTTATCTACATGCATTTTGGAATATTTCTTTAAATAAATAAAACAAACTAGATGGACATGCCATAATGCACATACAAATCAAAAAATCACATTAAATCTTGTACATATGCATATGTGCAAGTGTGTAGTGTCCCCTTACAAAATGGCATCGCCATCTACTGGCCTGGCTGGCATAATCAATAGTTTGTTGTTTTTGTGAATGGGCATTTGTTTAACAATAATTCAATTCAATTCAATTCATCTTTATTTCTATAGCGCTTTTACAA
>CAIGQV010019070.1:24317087-24336902 GCA_903798115.1 Danio jaintianensis | reverse complement strand
TTGTAAAAGCGCTATAGAAATAAAGATGAATTGAATTGAATTGAATTGAATGTCGGCGATTCAAATCATGCCATGTGAAATGTGTTCTGATTGAAAATAACATCAGCGATTACCTACAGCCAATGAGAGAGCAGCATCCACTAGTATGGGGGAGGTTGGGGGAGAAGTTAAAAGGGCTTATTTTCGGTGTATTTGGACCCAAAAAATGGAGGAAAAACTAGTCGAAATTTGGCTGAAGCACCTGTGTCTGTTTGACCTGTCATCTGAGCAATATCACAAAAGGGTCAAAAAAGAAAAACAATTAAAGAGAAATTGATAATTCCCTTCACAACTCAGGTGAGCAAAATAAGTACATTTTCTACCACTCTAAAGGCTTCTTTCTCATTATGTAGTTAATAACAAAATATATACGATGTGACCTTGTGTTGTTTTCATGTCACTTTTTGCATGTGCTTGGTTGTGAGACGTAGCTTGCGGACTGAGACAAAGTTGTCGGCAATTCTCCTATTGTAAAGTCATGCGGTGTGAAACCCCCTGTCACCGATCCATCTTGCAGTGTAAACACAGCAGCGACAGAATGCTACCCCAGATCATGCAGTGTGAAAACATCTGTTACGCGACTACTTTGAAAATCATGCAGTCTGAACTTGGCATTAGAGAACAATTGTTTGAGGAATCGATTTTGTGTTGATTCTGACTTTTTTTTCTACCGTACACTCAAATAGTCTTGAGAAAGATCGCTTGAGCGTTCAGTCTTGTAAGTTTGCTTTAATGTCAAAAGATTGATGTAAACACAGCTCACTGTGAACACACTTGTGTAATTCACTTAAACCTTTCCTAACTTTATTAATGTTCAATTTAGGTTCAAGTGGTATTTGGAAGAAATCATATGCAAGCAGAGTACAGCTGTTTGTAAAATATACAGTGCCATCTGCTGTTAAAAACGAAACTTAGATTGGATTCGAGAGAGAATAGCGATGCATTTTGAAAATCTCAGAATCTCAAAATGGGACTTTCTTGTTAGCGTTGATTCATTTATTCAACACACACACACACACACACACGCACGCAAACACGCACACCCACACACACGCGCACGCACGCACACACATATGTATACATATATAAAGATATATACAGTTGAAGTCAAAATTATTAGCTCCTGTTATTTTGCAAGACTAGTATTGAGCTTAAAGTACAATTTAAAAGTTTAACTGGGTTAATTACATTAACTAGGTAAGTTATTTATTAGGCAAGATATTGGACAGCAGTGTTTTTTTTCCTGTAGCCAATTGAAAAAAAAAATGCAAAATTAGTGGACTAATAATATTGACCTTAAAATTGTTATTACAAGTATAAAACTGTTTTTATTCCAGCCAAACTATAAGAAAAAAATACTTTCTTCCGGAGAAAACATATTATAGAAAAAAATCCTTTGCTTCATTAAACATCACTTGGAAAAATATTTGAAAAGAATACAAATTTCAGAGGAGGGATAATAATTTTGCCTCCAATCACATTTTGATTAATTCAGCAATGAAAAATGTCATGATCAGTGAATCATTCATTCAGAAACACTGATTCAATCAGAAATGATCAAGGAGATTCAGTCGCATTTCTCTGACTATTCTATGAGTATTATTAGCATTAGTGTATGAAATGTAAGCTACTCAGTACTTGTTTATTTAATAAGAATATGAATATGCACAATTGTTTGTTTCTAAATATCAACACATCAACTGTTTTGCTCTCTGTATGTACTTACAGCAGTCTTGCCTACAGTATACGACCAAACATTTGATTGGTGGAATTTTCAACACAAAATACAGTAGGTAGACTATAAAGAATATAACTTGATATGTAAACATAAAGACATGCAAAAACATCATGTTATTTCTGAAATTAGGGTTTGATTAATGGTCTCTTAAGTCTTTACCTCAGTTGTCGTAATAAAACCAGCACAAATCCTGAACGTCCTGTACGTTTTTTTAGATGTCTCTGGGACAGGGCCAAGAGATTTAATTTGTCATTTCATTTTAAGTTTAGCCAAGAACTTGTCATCAAGCATCTGCCAAATGGATTACGTCCAGACTCTGATATTGGTTTTTATGAAATCTTTGAATCTATTACATCCAGGCAAGCTTCTTTTGCTGTCTTATCTTCTGCAGGCTTTCCTTTGGTTCTCTAATGAATCTGTCATGAGACTCAGAGATTTGTTTACCTTCAGTAAGTTTGCTACCGAGGTCTTAATTAACTGTACGCTGGTAAACACTTTACTCTTTGTTAATTATCTTTGATATGCTTTTATTTAAGCTGAATTTAAAAGTGCAAGTTTGTTATTAAAGCCTAAAGCAGCACGTCCTTATCTACAAACCTTCCCTTCAGATAAGATGCATAATTATATAAAGCCAAAACAAGTTTCAAGCCCAAAATCCTTGGTGTTCAGGGTAGTTGCTAGGATGTTCTGGTTGCTGAATTAGGGTTTTTAGTGTGGTTTCTAGGGCATTTAAAGAGTTGCTAGGAGGTTGCCAAGTACTTGCTTGTAAAAAGAGGATATCTGTGTAGTCTTTGGGTTCATTTTGTTATCAATCAGATTACAGTTGTTAGTCTGAGTGCAAGTTAGTATAAATACTGTAGTTCCCAGCAGGCACCAGGATGTCAAAACAACATCAAATTGACCTTGACGCCAAAACATGTCAAAATTGCAAATCGATTTGATGTCAAACTTGATGTCCTTTTGACATGCACACATTGATGTCCTTTTGGCCACCAAAATATTGACACAAAATTATTGTAATAAATGTTTTATTCAACCTAAAGCCTTAGACTCGATTTTGTATCCCCCTACAATGCATGTACACTAAATGACATCAAATTTACATCTAACATTGGCATCAAAAATTGATTACATGACAGTCCTGTAATCAAATTTTGACATGTTTTTCGATGCCAGTGTTAGATGTCAATTTGATGTTGATTTGACATCAAGGTAGTCAATTGACATCGATTTGCATTTCTGACGTGTTTTTTAAAGGCTTTTTTATGTCGTTTTGACATCAAAGTACTCACTGGGTTGTGTGTAACGTGAATGTTTGCATGTTGTTTATTTTCCTTTGTGTCCACTGATTTTGTATATCATTCTCATTGCTTATTACACATGCAGCAGTTGCTATTCCTCACTTAAACGTTACAAAATCATCCCTCTATAACATCAAACAGGTAATGGAGTAAAATACAGTTAGCCAATGCATGTGAAATATGCTTAATCAACCTTCTGCCCTCACAGACCTTTATGCCTTTCTTGTTGGTATAAAATAATAGGCATTTGACAAGTGATACAGCTCTGGTTATCCGGCTATAGCTATGATCAGCTGTCCATCCATCTTAGATATAGCCTACATAACACACACTGTTGCTGTGTTCCATTCAGATGGGCTCATCCATATACTCTCCAGAGTGACAGTTTTGAAGAAACACCCTTCTGAATCATCTTAATGAGACGATCATAGAGGTGTGCCTTTATTTCATTGTGCAGGCTGAGCTTTATTTATTTATTTAGATAGTTATTTATTTAGTTATGTAGTAATTTGTAATGTATTTTATAGTTCCCCAGCGGGAGGGGAACTTCAATGCTATGTGAAAAAACTTCCACTATGGGGATTTCGCCAGAAACCAATCATCTGAAAGAGTAATAAAACGGGCCAATGAAATGCCAATGAATTGGCGGCGTCAGCGTACACAGCTGGCAGCAATCACAATTATTCATGTATAAAGATGCCAGCCATGCATAGCAAGACACCTTTTCACTTTCAGAGCTGAACACGCTACTGAGAGAGTCCTTGGGTTCCTCCAAACCTCCTTCGAGAGAGGTAGGGAGAGAAAACGAGAAAGCTGCCGGTGTTTGAACAGTCTGTTTCTCCCGGTTCCAGAGTGTGTGACAACGCAGTGGCAGACGGTTGAGCTGGGCTATTCTCCCTTGCCTGGGCGTTCTCTGGGTCCGGTCCTTCTAGAGCGGTATGTATAAGAAGCAAATTTTCTTAAAAGAGCAACATGGTCGTGCAGCACGTCTTTTTAAAGACGTCGTTCCGACTGTGCGTTTCTGGATGCGGTGGTTACCTGTCCACGGATGATGGGCACGAGCACTGTGTTGCATGTCTGGGGGTTCAGCATGTTAACGCGGTGCTCGCGGGCAGAGCATGCCATCACTGCGATGGCATGTCTGTTGCGCAGCTAAGATCGCGGCTCACTCTTGCAAAAGTGTGCACCACCCCTGTTGTCCCCCGCAATAGCGGTTGGCACTCGGGCAGATCTGAGGGTTATAGTGGGGGTCAATCCGCCGCCCTTGGGCTTGCGGACCTCCCATTCCTCAGCACGCTCCATCCAAGCTTCGAGTGAGAGAAGCGCTCCATCCTCCGGGATAATCGCCCTCTCATTCGTTGACACCGAGGACCAGATGTCCATCGCTGCATCGGAGGGTGGGCTGTCATTTTCCGATGACAATTCGGACCCGCTCCTTCCCTCAGAGGTGGTAAGCGAGGCTCCGGATATGGAATCTGAGATGATGGCCGTGCTAACCTGGGCTGCTTCGGCAGCGAGGCTGGAGATGGCTTGTCCCCCACCTCCGCTGCCGGATCGATTAGGGGTGTGATGTGGAGGGAAAGAAGGGGAAACCCTCTAAGCCTCCCGTCCCCTCCTTCCCGGAGGTGCACAGATTAGCCTCTACTCCCGTCCAAAGCGTATAGGTTGTCTGCGTCCCTCGGGGCCAGAGCCTACACTGCTGGGGACCAGGCTGCTTCCGTTTTGCTTGCTATAGCTGGCGCAGGCATTGGCCCAGTGGCACGAGGAAGGTTCCTACCCAGGCTTAATTAATGCACTGCAACCGACTTTGCTCTGAAAACACCAGGTCGGCTGCATGTGGCCTGGGAAGGACGATGACCACACTAGTGGTCCAGGAACGCCACCTCTGGCTTAAACCTGGCAAATATGCGTGACGTTAACAAAGTTCGCTTTCTTAACACACCCATATCCCAGGCTGGCCTGTTCGGCGACACCGAGGGGGAGTTCACCCAGGAATTCACCAATGTGAAAGAGCAGTCAAGTGCGATCAGCGGGCTTAAAAAAAAAAAAACGCTCTCCCATCGACTATGGCTGCTCCTCGCCGAGGGCGTTCGTCTGTGGCTCCAAAATCTGCTCAGCCGCCCTGTCCGTTCCACCGGTTAAGCGGCAGCGTCGAGCACCCCACAGATGATCACCGCCCCCCACCTCAGAGCACCGCTAAGTCCGGTACGAACCCTGAAGCGTCCCTGAAACGGGCCACTCTGGGAAAAGAGTTGCTCTTTCCCTGGCGGAGGGTCACGGACACCCATATCATTAATGTAAAGAAGTGAGCATGATCAAACACCCAATGAGGGGGGAGAGCATGCTCGGAGCCTGGTAGCTAGTCAGCGGATCAATCAGAGATAACGAATAACACCTGTTTTTCTAGTGATTGGGCCGGAGAGACACCCTTCTTAAGGAGAGGAGAAGGAGCAGTCGGGAGAGGAGAGAGCAGACACACACACAGCTACACAATGGGTGTCCATTATTTAAAATAATAAAAATACTTACTTGCCTGAATCGCCGACCCTGTCTTCTTCTTTCCACAACTTCAACGAACTATATTACAGTGGTGCCGAAACCCGGGAAGAAGAAGAAACTTCTCTGCCAGAATGGTTTCTCCGTCTACTAGTCCATGTGCGGAAGTCATCCAGGCGCTCGCGGTCCTCCACAGAGAACAACATCACGCGCTGGTGGAGCTGAAGCAAGATTTACATCAACGGTTCCAAGTCCTCATGGAGGCCCAGCGGGAGGACCGTGAGCTGATCCGGAGTCTGCTGGCCCAGGAGATCCGGCCCGCTCCGACATCTGCAGCCCACCCTCCCGTCACTTTACAGAAAAGAGCGTCGGAGGACGACCCGGAAGCGTTCCTCGATCTCTTCGAGAAAATGGCGGAGGCGTGTGGCTGGCCGCGGGCCGAGTGGCCGGTAAGAGTCATCCCGCTGCTGTCGGGCGAAGCCCAGATCGCTGCTCAGCAGCTACCGACCCAGAATCTCCTGGAGTATGCTCACCTGAAGCGAACCATTCTCCAGCGGGCCAGCCACAATCCGGAGGAACAGCGTCAGCACTCGATTTATGAGGTGGTTCGTTCAGACAGGACCGATTCACATCAGATTTATCACATAAATCTGCTGAAGCAGTGGAGGGAGCCGGAGGAGGTGTCGCTGGCTACGCTTGTTACCAACGAGGATGAACGGCCAGGCACTCTGGTCACCGGGGACGATCATCTCGCAGCAAGCCAGCTCATCAACATCCGTCACCTCCAACGTGAATATTCTGATGTGTTCTCTCCCCTGCCCGGTCGTACTAACCTAATTCAGCACCATATTGAGACCGACCCGGCCTTATCGCCTGCCTTAACACAAGAAAAAAGTGGTTCAGGAAGAATTGAGTAACATGCTGAAAATGGGTGTTGTAGAAGAATCCCACAGAGACTGGGCGAGCCCGATTGTCTTGGTACCCAAGACTGACGGCTCGGTCCGGTTCTGTGTGGATTATAGAAAAGTCAACGCTGTGTCGAAATTCGACGCATATCCAATGCTGCGTACTGACGAGTTGCTTGACCGGTTAGGTGCTGCTCGATATTACTCGACATTGGATTTGACAAAGGGATATTGGCAGATCCCCTTAACTCCAATATCCCGCGAAAAAAACAGCCTTCACAACGCCGTTTGGATTGCACCAATTTGTGACACTTCCGTTCGGGCTGTTCGGGGCACCGGCAACATTTCAGCATCTGATGGAAAAAATACTCGCCCCTCACTCAGCATATGCAACATTTGAGGGCAGTATTGTCAGCGCTGAGACGGGCCGGGCTCACGGCCAACCCACGGAAGTGCGCAATTGGGTGAGTGGAGGTAAGGTATCTGGGCTTCCACTTGGGTCACGGGCAGGTGCAGCCCCAAATTGATAAGACTGCAGCTATTGCAACATGTCCGAGACCTAAGACCAAAAAGCAGGTGAGGCAGTTTTTGGGACTGGCGGGATATTATAGGCGTTTTGTTCCTAATTATTCGGCCCTCGTCAGCTCATTGACTGATCTCACTAAAAAGGAGGGACCAGATACCGTCCAATGGTCGGAGCAGTGTCAACAGGCCTTCTCAAAGGTAAAATCTATGCGGGCGGTGGGGGTATGTGGAGAGGTGAGCATAATCGAACACCCAATGAGTGGGGGAGAGCATGCTCGGAGCCCGGCGGCTAGTCAGCGGATCAATCAGAGATAACAAATCGCTGCATGCCATTTTTTTTCCCCAGAGAGCTCAACCTTGCAGCCGATGCGCTCTCACGGCAGTTCACGCCTGGGAAAACGGACACTCCACCCCCGGCTGTCCAGCTGTTATTGGTGCGCTCTGGCATGCTGGCTAACACAGCTGGCCCCTGGGTGTGCGTAAATATGCATTTCTCTCCAGTGAGCCTACTCGCAGAAAACTGTGTAACGTCAGGGAGTACGAGGAGCAGGTCTGTTATTGCACCTCTCTGGCTCAATCGGACCTGTATTTCAGCTCTCTCCTCGTGATGGCCCCTCCCTGGCATTTCCCCTTGAAGAAGCTTCCTCCTCTTTGGGACAGGCACCATTTGGCACCCGCGCCCAGATCTCTGGAACCTCACGTGTGGTCCATAGATGGAGCGCGGAGGACTTAGGTGACCTACCGGTTCGGTGGTTAACACCATCACTCAGGCTAGAGCACCCTCTACGAGGCATGCCTACGCCCTGAAGTGGAGTCTATTTGCTGTGTGGTGTACTTCTCTTAGAGAAAGACCCCGGACATGCCAGATCAGTGTGATGCTTTCCTCCTTCAGCTGGCTGGAGCTAAGGCTGTCCCCTCCGCACTGAGGGGTTGGCGTTACGATCATCCCCGCTCTAAGGACACGGGGATGGCGACGTGCTGGGAAAGCATCGCCTCATCATCCAGTTCCCAGAGGCGTGAGACGCTGGTTAATTAAATCAATCCTGTCCAACTCTCATACCCACTTGGAGATCTCTCTTAGGAAAGGTCTGCTCGATCCACTCGACTCAGTATCTTTAAGATTTCTGTCCAGGTAGACAGCTCTGCTGGTCGCGTTGGCATCGGTCAAGATGGTTGGGTATCTGTAGGCATTTTCGGGCAGCGAAGTGTGCCAGCAATTTGGGCCAGCCCACTCTCACGTTTTCCTGAGACCCTGGCCCACCTAGGTGCCCGAGGTTCCTATAGAGCTTCTTTTTAGACTACGCAGTGAACCTGCAAGCGCTGCCTACGGAGGAGGCAGACCCAGCCCCTTTCTTTGCTGTGTCCTGTTCGCGCTCTGCGCTATGTGACCGCATTAGAGCTTACGACTCTAAGCAGCTCCTTTTCTGTTATGATCGGCAGACGGGAAGTGCCATTTCCATACTGAGGTTGGTCCACTGGACAGTGGATGCAATCTCCCTCGCTTTTCTGTGCCAGGGTGAGCCGTGTACCCCGGGAGTGAGAGCACACTCGACTAAGAGTATCGCCTTCTCTTGAGCGTAAGCACGCGGCGCCTCTCTAACAGACATCTCTAGAGCTGCGGGCTGGGTGACACCTAATGCATTCATAAGAGTCTATAATCTTTGAGTGGAGCTGATTTTCCTCACATGTGCTGGATACGCCAGTGAATGAGGAAATTCAGTACCGTGTTGAAACACACTTGCTGCGCCTTTCTCTCTAACACAGAGACGCGTGCGCTTTTTTCATTCGGTTCAGTTGAGTTCCCCATTTGTCGGACACTACAAATGAGTTCCTCCGAGGTCCCCAGCATCTGACTCAGCGGAGGAGTCAGGTGCCTGGCCTATTATGTTGTTGGCATGCCCACTTGGTCAGCTCGCGTTCTGGGTATAGGTGCCTGCTATGCGCGATCCCATATGCTTCACTCAATCACGGTATAGTTCCCTCCTCTTAGGCGGGCCCGTGTCTTCCCTCCCCGCTTAACATTCTTCATATGTGTACTCCCCCTTCTCAGGGTTATTTTATATGTCTTCCTGCCACCAGGTCTCCCCATTTGGGCAGCAGGTGGCCTCCACAGCGTCCTCCCTATCGGGACTGCACGCTTTCCCAACGTACTGTCGTATTTTAAAATTCCTAGAAACTTAACTACGTGTATTTTTTACGACTCCCCAAAAAATATAAATAAGCCTTTAAGCGCTTCACAGGTAAGTAAGGTAAGTTAGGGCCAGGGGACACGTTGGAGGGCTGCGTCTCTGGTGATGATGGTGCGTTCAAGCCGAGAGCCTGGCAAACCTCTCACCAGTGACATGGTAAGGTTCAATCGCTGTGGTGTTTTCCATACATTTCCCCATAGTGGAAGTTTTTCCACATAGCATTGAAGTTCCCCTCCCACTGGGGAACGTTACGGTTACTACGTAATCCTCGTTCCCCGAGGGGGCAAACGGAAATGCTATGTTCCTTCACCACAAGTGGTTGCGCCTTAGCTGACGGCTTAGTTCGGCTCTTCAGCTAGAAAAGGTGTCTTGCTATGCATGGCTGGCATCTTTATACACGAATAATTGTGATTGCTGCTAGCTGTGTACGCTGACGCCGCCAATACATTGGCATTTCATTGGCCCGTTTTATTACTCTTTCAGATTATTGGTTTCTGACGAAATCCCCATAGTGGAAGTTTTTCCACATAGCATTTCTGTTCCCCCTCTTGGGGAACGAGGGTTATGTAGTAACCGTAACGTTACTTTATTTATAACTCTTTGTTTCTATTATTAAATGTTAGTTGCCTACAGAAAAAAAATACTATACTTTTATTGGTAAAGTCAAACTCCTAGCCTCCCGCTGTCATTCTGTGACATCAAACAACTTTCTTTGATTTCTTTTTTATTCATTTTAAGACATAAATGGGTCACAACCTTTATACATTAAAAGAAACGAACTAATTAAACGAAAAGGTTGAATATTATTTTAAAGACCTAAAAATTTTGTCATTTGTTTCTGTTTGCACCTAAATTTAAAATGGATTAGTCTGGTCTTACTACTCTTTATATTTTTTATCTCGTTTTATTATTGTACGCTTTTTCTATTATTGCCCTGGAATGTTGATTGAAGACACAAATACGAGTGAGCGTACCTGATGATCGAGCCTTGCGGTGTAAGCTGTGCACTAATGTTTACGTTTTTAATATTTATATTATTTTCGAATTAAAAACCAGCTCATGTATATATAACTCTGAATCTGTGCCTTAGTTTGGAGGCTGCTTCTGCCATCCAGAGGTCACATTTAGTCTTCATGACTAAAATGAAATACGCTGTTTTCTACCAAAACACCCGGGGGTGTTAAAATATAATTGGGTAAACTGGCAAAGTTACAGACCAAAACAAAGACAGACATTCCAACATGGAACACACATTTTCAAATGAGAATAACTGTCTGTAGGAATGTATTTCAGATAAATATGTTCACTTAGCACATTTCTGAAATATCTGCAACCATATTATGGTATTTTTATGATTTTGAAGAGTTAAAAACTTACATACAGCACCTTTAAACAGTTAAGACATCAGATTTAACAGCAAATATCAGAGGGACTAGCCGAGGTAAAGCTGTTTTCAGCTGGGAACATGTTTTAGCTGGGAACACAGGATGCTTTCTGCACTCCCTGCATGGAGCTAATATCTGTATAAATAAACCAAAGATCTGGCTTTTAAACAACTCCATTCTTGCATGAAAACTCGTAAAACTATATGTTGTCATTAATGCCTGTAGATTCGAGATGCCTTCCAGTTCGAGATGTGTTCTGGGCAGTGTGTGATATAGATATAATAAAAAAAAGTGTTTTTAGGGATAATGATAGTGTTGGCAACTTTGTCACTATGAAATAAGGGACAAACTTGAAAATTTTTCAGCAATATTATTCATCTTGATTTTTTTATGGATGATTCTGGTTGCTGACTTTTTACAAGCTGGCAGTCCTACACTGTAAAAAATATATGTGTTTATTAACAGTTTCCATATATTGTGATTCACAAGTGTTTTCTGTTTATTTATGGTTGTGAATGTCATTATGGGACCTTTATCTCTGTTGACTTTTGATGTTGAGAATTCATCTCTGCAATATAACAAAGTGACTTTTATTGACATTTTAGTAGTTTGAAATCATATAATGTATAAGAAATAATATACAGACAAATAAGTCTGTAAAATAGCAGAAAATGTACTGGCAGTTTATTACAAGGTTTTTGTACCGTAATATACAACATCAATCCAGACAAAATATAATAAAATGTTAATAAAACTATTTTTTTTAAATTTTCAAGGTTAAATGTTGCTAGAAGAAAGGTTCATTTATGGCTCATTTATGGATATTTGCCTAATGATTGTATTCTGACCTACAGTAATGTCTGACGGGTTACTTCAACAGACATTCAATTCTCAAAGACGACCTATATAAAGTGGCAAACTTTGCAGAACGCTGACAAGTTTGAGTCCCTGCATCGAAATGGATGATCATAAAATATTGTGTTTGCCGGTTTACCATTTACCTTCCATGTGTGAGCGTAGATCTATTAATATACACCCTAAGTGTCTAAGTTGACTTTACCTTTAGGTTACAGTATGAAGGTACAAACACCTATTTTAAAAGAAAAGTGTCATTTAAACACTTTTGTTGTCAACCATTTGGGTAGATCTGCCAGATTCAGACCACACACTGACTATTTTCCTACATAGCCAGCTGGACATGATCATGCATTGACAATGGTTTGAACCATTATTATCATTTCTATTATTATTTAAGATACAGATCAGTGCAAACCATTTTCCACTATTTATAGGGCAGACCCCTCTTACACACATGTAGTTTTGACGTCCTTTGGGGGGTTCGAGCATTTGGGATCAGCCTGTAATTCACACACTGGTCCTGGGATACTTGGCTGTTAATACAGGTTAACACAACTCACCTCCTGATGTGATCAAAAACACATCCAGGGATTTAAACTTAAAATAGACCAGCACTTTGAGAAAAACTGATGACATTTCACAAGGACACAAAAATGCATATCGAGAATTGGTTATAATAATGTAGATGTGCCTGGGGAAAAAAGAGAGCATTGCTGTAGCTTCAGTCTCTATTGTGTCTATGTTTAAAAAATAACAAATTAAAAATCACGCATGCTAAAGATGTGACTTACTTTCAGTGGTGTAAAGTAACTAATTACAAATACTCAAATTACTGTAATCGAGTAGTTTTTCTTAGGAATTGTAATTTACTAAGTAGTTTTAAAAATGTGTACTTTTACTCTCACTTGAGTACATTTTTAATGCAGTATCGGTACTTTTACTCCACTACTTTCCTTCAACCTGCAGTCACTACTTTATTTTTTCTTGTCTTTGGGGATTAGAAAAATCAGTCCTGTGATTCCTGTCCAATCAAATCGCACATAGAAGGTAAATCGCATCATAATGAACAACCTCAAAACATGTGCGCTTTACAATTGCAGCAAACTGTTTGGAAGCATTAAAAGTGTCCAAGAAGATGTCCGAAATCTTTACACGCAATGACCCAGAGACATGTTTAGATGCATGTCACTGATGAGAAGATGACGGATGTTTACTGTATGATGACCAAAATGACCTTAAACACCCAGCAGGCACAAGACGTCAACATGACGTCAGATTGACTTTGTACCCTAACGTCATGGGGACGCTGCATTTTGTTTGGAAATGAAAATCAGGTTGACGTCATTTGACTAAAATCGTCATTTGACTAAAATCGTCATTTGACGTCATTATTGGACATCAAAATAATGTTATCCTTAGACGCTGGCTAGACATTGAATTTTGGTCACCTGATGTCACAACCTAAATCTAACCTAATATTAACATCTTATGACGTTGTGTGCCTGCTGGGCAATAACTAGATGCACTACAGAATGTTACTTTTACACACACACATGCACAAATTAGATGTAAATGCATCAGCTTTTTACAGCCTGATACTGACTACTCACAACTCTTGAGTACTTTTGAAATGTCTACTTTTTACTCCTACTTTGAGTAATATTTACAACAGATACTTTTACTCTACTTGCATTACGTTTTTAGGCAAGTAATGGTACTTTTACTTGAGTATGATTTTCTGTACTCTTTCCACCACTGCTTACTTTAAGTGAAGTTTATTTATAAACTAATTTCGAGAGGAGCACGTGCTTATGATTGGTAGCAGCTGGTCCCGCATTAGCTAATGCATGATCCACCAATCAGATGATTCCTAAACCAATATAAATAACCAGAGTATCTTACCTTAGCCATCTTCGTCTTGAAGAATCCCCCCTTCCACCCCAACTCCTCCCCTTTCCTCGACAGGGCAGCACGGAGGCCCAGTGGTTAGCACTGTTGCCTCACAGCAAGAATGTCACTTGCTCAAGCCTTTACCTTGTCAAGTCGACATTTCTGTGTGGAGTTTGCATGTTCTTCCCGTGTTCGCATGGGTTTTCCCCGGGCTCTCCAGTTTCTTCCCACAGACCAAAAAACATGTAACATAAGTAAATTGACCAACCAAATCGACACCATAGACGAGTGATTAAATTCAGTAATTCTCTCCATAATTATTCATAATTTGAATTCACCTTTATCAAGCAGGGGAGTTCTCGAGACCTACCTAAGCTCAAACTCGCCTCTCGCCCTGCAACGGGAGGGAGCCCCGGGCTCGAGGATCTCATGAGCTCAGGGCTCTCTCCCGGGACAGCATGCCAAACACGCTTTAATCAATCATCAGCTAAGGGCGAACTCTTGAAATAGCCTCATACATGACAATGGTGCTTTGGTGGCTTAAAAAAGCAAACTTCTGAAAGCACTCAATTTTAGAAACTGATTACAGTTATCAGTAATGCTTTAGTTTAGGTCACAGTTCATGGCATTATCCAACCATTAACTAACACTACTAGCTTAATAAACTACTAATTATCTGTTTATTAATAGTTAGTAAGGTAGACATTTTATGACAGATTAGACAGATTATGGATGCAGAATAAGTAATCATATTTTAAGACTACTAATGAACAGTTAATATCTTAATAATAGGCAGGTAATAAGCCAGTAGTTTATAGATTGAATTGTAACCTAAACTAAAGTGTTACCCAGTTATCCCAACGTAAAACCCAGATTTGTGAAAATGTGTGACATCATGTGCATACATATTATTTTGAGCCTATTAACAACGTAATATCGCTAACTACTGGCTTTGAGTAAATAAACAATGTTTCACACTGAACGCCATAGTAAAACCGAACACTTAAAGGGATAGTCACCCAAAAAAAGATTTACTCAGTATTTACTCACCCTTCAGTGAATCAAAACCTATATGAGTTTCTTTATTCTGATGGAAACTTAAGAAAATATTATGAAGAAAGCTGAAAACCTGTAACCACTGACCTCCATAGTAGGAAAAACAAATACTATGGAAGTCAGGCGTTAAAGTTTTCCAGCTTTCTTCATAGTATACACTGTAAAAAATAGGGGTTTCACACAATTCATTCAGGTTGTCCCAACACAAATCGATTAAGTTAACTTGTTACGTTTCACGTATGTTCTGTGGTGTTTTGTGTTTGTTTTTCTGTTTTGCTTTCTCGTCTCTCTTCCGTTGTGTACTCTGTCCTGTCCTAGGTGTGAAAAGTTTAAAGCCACGTTTAAAAGGCGTTCGCTTGCAATGTTCAGGAGGAGCGCTTGGCTTGCCACCAAACTCCTCACTTGTGTCGGTCAGCCTGTTCATTTGTGTTCGTATTATTTGTGTTGCTGCTGTTGTTGTTTAGCTTGTCTCGTTTAAGTGCTTTATTTATTAGATAGGTTTGCGCTCAATTTACCAGATTATTATGAAGCAGAGTGATCTTTATGAGAATTGGATTAAACTATTATATTAGTTTAGTTAATTAGTTATTAGTAGAATCAGAATCGGTTTTATTGCCAAGTGTGCTTACACACACAAGGAATTTGTTTTGGCTACAGAAGCTTCCACTGTACATAAAGTGACAAGTGACAACACAAAATAAATATGAGAAAAATACGACACACATTAAACAGAGATGCAGTTAGTCAAAAGAGCTCTGGATGATGAATTGTTTGTACAGATTTGTTATAAATATACAAGTTATGAGGTGCTGTGTACAAATGTGTATGGAGGAGTATTGCATTGTATACTGTTATAAGGTGCTGTGTACAAATGCGTATGAAGAAAGTATTGCATTGTATATTGTTATAAGGTGCTGTATACAAGTGCGTATGAAAAAGTATTGGACATGTTTATTGCACAGTAGGGAAATAATTAACTGTTCATGAGGTAGATGGCCTGAGGAAAGAAACTTTTTCTGTGTCTGGCTGTTTTTGTGCTCGGTGCTCTGTAGCGCCGACCAGACGGTAACAGTTCAAACAGAAAGTGTGCTGGGTGTGAAGGGTCCAGAGTGATTTTGCAAGTCCTTTTACTCAATCTGGAAGAGTACAGTTCTTGAAGTGTAGGAAGGGTAATGCCAGTGATTCGTTCAGCAGTCCGGACTATTCGCTGTAGCCTACGGAGGTCGGTTTTGGCAGCTGAGCCGAACCAGACGGTGATTGAAGTGCAGAGGATGGGTTGGATGACAGCTGAGTAGAACTGTACAAGCAGCTCCTGTGGCAGGTTGAACTTCCTCAGCTGACGAAGGAAGTACAATCTCTGCTGGGCTTTCTTCACAATAGAGTCTATGTGAATGTCCCACTTCAGATCCTGAGAGATGGTGGTGCCCAGGAACCTGAATGACTCTACTGCAGCCACAGTGCTGTTCATGATGGTGAGTGGGGGAAGTGCAGGGGGGTTTCTCCTAAAGTCCACTATCATCTCCACCGTTTTGAGCGTGTTCAGCTCCAGGTTGTTGCATCTGCACCATAGAGCCAGCCGCTCCACCTCCTGTCTGTATGCAGACTCGTCACCGTTCCGGATGAGGCCGATAACAGTAGTGTCGTCCGCAAACTTCAGGAGCTTGATGGAGGGGTCTTTTGCAGTGCAGTCATTGGTGTACAGGGAGAAGAGCAGTGGGGAGAGAGCACATCCCTGGGAGGCACCGGTGCTGATGGTGCGGCTGTCAGATGTGATTTTGCCCATTCTGACTAGCTGTTGTCTATCTGTCAGAAAGCTGGTGATCCATTGACAGACAGAGCTAGGAACAGAGAGCTGGGTCAGTTTGTACTCGAGCAATGATGGGACGATGGTGTTAAAGGCAGAACTGAAGTCCACGAATAGAATCCTTGCGTAGTTCCCTGGTTTGTCCAGATGTTGTAGGGTATAATGCAGTCCCATGTTGACTGCATCATCCACAGACCGGTTTGCTCTATAGGCAAACTGCAGGGGGTCCAGCAAAGGTCCAGTGATGTCCTTCAGATATGCTAGCACCAGTCTTTCAAATGACTTCATGGCCACAGATGTTAAGGCAACAGGTCTGTAGTCATTGAGTCCTGTGATCTTTGGCTTCTTCTGGATTGGGATGATGGTGGAGCATTTGAAGCAGGATGGAACTTTGCGCTGTTCCAGTGATCTGTTGAAGATCTGTGAGAAAATGGGAGCCAGCTGGTCAGCGCAGGTTCTCAGACAGGCTGGTGAAACACCATCTGGGCCTGGTGCTTTCTTTCTCTTCTGTTTCCTGAAGATCTGACGCACATTATCCTCACTGATCTGAAGTGCAGGGGGGGAAAGAGGGATGGCTGGAGGTGTTGATGGCTGTGTAGAGAGATGGTCAGGGTAGGTGTGGGGTGTCTGGTTGGGGGTCTCAAATCTACAGTAAAACATATTCAGCTCGTTTGCAAGTTGTTTGTTGCCGTCAATGCTGGGGGATGGTGTCTTGTAGTTTGTGATGTCTTTCAGGCCTTTCCACACTGATGCAGGGTCGTTGGCAGAAAACTGGTTTTCCAGCTTTTTGGCATAGCTCTTCTTAGCCACACCAATCTTCTTTGTCAGTGTGTTCCTGGCCTGATTGTACAAGATCCTGTCCCCACTCCTGTAGGCATCCTCTTTGGCCTGACGAAGCTGTCTAAGTTTTGGTGTGAACCATGGTTTATCATTGTTAAATGATAAGTAGGTCCTGGTAGGGATGCATAGCTCCTCACAGAAACTGATGTATGATGTTACAGTCTCTGTGAGCTCGTCCAGGTCGGTGGCTGCAGCTTCAAAAACACTCCAGTCAGTGCATTCAAAACACACTTGTAAGACCTGCTCTGTGTCGTTGGTCCATCTCTTAACAGTTCTTAATACTGGCTTAGTGGTTTTAAGTTTTTGTCTGTAAGTTGGTTTAAGATGAACCAGGCAGTGTTCGGAGAGTCCTAGAGCTGCTCTGGCGACGGAACGATATGCATCCTTTATTGTGGTGTAGCAATGGTCCAAAATATTATTGTCTCTGGTGGGGCATGTAATGTGCTGTTTGAATTTAGGCAGCTCATGTGTGAGTTTTGCCTGATTAAAGTCACCGAGAATGATAAAAACAGAGTCCGGGTGTTGTTGTTCTGTTTCTGTTATCAGATCAGCCAGCTGTTGCAGTGCAGTACTCACGTGTGCTTGCGGTGGAATATAAACACCGATGAGAATGAACGAGGAAAACTCCCGCGGCGAGTAGAACGGCTTACAGTTAATGACAAGCACTTCCACGTCAGGACAGCACATCTTCTTTAACACAGTTACATCCATACACCACCTTCTGTTGATGTAAAAGCATGTCCCACCACCGTGCGTTTTGCCCGTTGACTCCGTATCACGGTCCGCTCTGTACAGCTGAAAGTCCGGTAGGTGTAACGCGCTGTCCGGAATGGCTTCGTTCAGCCAGGTTTCCGTGAAACACAGAGCAGCAGAGTTGGTAAAGTTCTTGTTTCTGCGTGCGAGCAGAAGTAGTTCGTCCATTTTGTTCGGAAAAGAGCGGAGATTCGCCAGATGGATACTAGGCAACGCCGTTCTGAAGCTGCGCTGTCTGAGCCTGACGAGCGCGCCGGCTCGCTTCCCACGCCTGCGCGTCTTGTAGCGTTTCCCCAGTGCAGCTACTCCGCCGACGACAATGTTCAGCAAAACGCCAGAGAAATCAAAAACCGGTTGGTGATTAATTGGAGTGTACTGCCGAATGTTCAGCAGCTCATCCCTGGTATAACTGATCGCGTATGATAAACATAAAACAGGACAAACTAACAAAAACTGCAAAAACTGGAGAGCTCCACACCGAGGCGGCCATCCGCGGCGTCATCTTGTGAGCGAAACCATGTTAGTTTGTGGAGGAGTTGCCACATTTGTAATTATGTTTTGGAATAGTTATGAAGTTTAGTTAAGCGTCGCATATGCTGAAGATTACAGTTTTGTTTCAGAGTTTTTCTTTTGTTAGTTAGTTTAGTGGGTTGGGGTTTAGTTAGATTGTTTTGTTATATTTATTTCTTTGTTTTGGTAACACTCCTGTTTTTCGTTTAATTCGGTTATTTAAAATAACATTCTAAATTCCTATATTCATTGTTTGATATACTCTGTTTAGTAAATTGTTAAATTTTGTTTCACTTATTCATTTGTTGTGTTTTCTCATTTTCACCCAGCTCCAGTAGAGACTCACTTAATGTTACGTCTTATCCAGCATAACAACTTAAACATGTAAGATAACTTAACAAATTTAAGTGGATTTAACATAAAACTATTAAGTTGTCCCTAATAAATCTTAGTATAGATATTGTTATCAACAAAAGAAAGTCAAATAGGTTTTGAACAAGTAATGGGTAATTAAATGATGACCGAATTTTCAGTTTCGAGTGAACTATCCCTTTAACATTTGATTGCCTGCAAAATATTTGTGCCTATATAATTCTCTATTTTCTCCTTTACATATGTATCTTGTCATTTACTTATTCCATTTGGCTTTATTTATTCACTTATTATTACTTTAATTACTGACTGTCCGACACATATCTGACTTTCGATATTAAATGAACTAATAATCTAAGAGGTAAAATCGACCTGCATGTACTTTTCATGTCAATATTGTTGCATCAATTGGTGAATTTAGTTACACGTTAATAACAAAACAGCTGTTCTATCAAAGTATGTCACACTGGATCAAAAAAATAGTCTTATGTAGTCTTATGCCAAAAATGCATTGTATAATGGGTCACCAAAAATCATTAGAATATTAAGTAAATATCATGTTCCTTCAAATTGTTTTGTACATTTCCTACTATAAATATACCAAAGCTTACTTTCTTTAATTAGTTATATGCATGCACTTCATTTAAACAACCTTAAAGGCAATTTTCTCAGTATTTCTCAGTTTTTTTGGATCCATCAGAATTCATTTCAGATGAATATTGTCCTATTCTAACAAATATTAATTTAAAGCTTATTAATTCAGTTTTCATGTGATTTATAAATACAATTTGAAATTGACACTTATGATTGTTGTTGTGGTCCAAGGTCACTAAATGCTTTCATTTAAATCTGTTTATTCACAGAAAAATACATCAATGCATCATTATTTTATAATTTGGGGATTGTAATGACAATACTTTTAGACAAATTTTGAATGATAATAAGTTTAGACTTAATTTTAGAAGTATAACACAAAAATATAGATATAAACATAGATCAAATTTAGTTCTACATTATTGACTTCTATCATGCTTAAAATGTTTTACAAATTTTAAACTTACCATCAAGGGGTTGTTACATTACCCACTCAAAACATGTTTAAAATGTAAAGAAAAAAGAATAATAATAATTAAAAAAAAAAAATATATATATAT
>CAIGQV010019070.1:24293981-24316987 GCA_903798115.1 Danio jaintianensis | reverse complement strand
ATATATATATTATTGCATTGTTGTTGTGTAAATGTATCCTGAGTGCCATACTGTAACAATGTGGTCATAGTTTTATAAAAATAATAGATTTATTTTTTGTCTGATTGATCACAAAATGATCTTTGTTACATGCATTACATGTGTGTTTTATGTAAGAAATGTGCTATTCTCAATAATATGGATTTGCATTGAAAGTGTCTGACATGTGGGGAATTCATTGGCAACAAACAAGCCAATCTCTTTCACAGACTGAAACTGCAGAAACAGACAAGCCAAGGCTAGTGTTTTTTTTGTTTTTTTGTTTTTTTTAAGTTCTGACCTTCACAGTGTCTTACATTTGCTTTTCACCATGGAGGCTGAATGGCTTTCAATTAACTGTGGTATTTTGTGTGTGTGTGTGTGTGTGCATGTGTATGAGTGTGTGCCACAAGGCTTGTTGGATGAGAGGGTTAACGAATCAACTTTTCTCATCAACAAAAAATGTCCTCTGCTAAAAATTTAATGACCTACATGACATCTTCCAAATATAAAAATGAACTGTAATGTATAGTCAATAAAATGCCTTGGCATTTGTTGAACTTGGCATTTGTTGAATCTTGCACTCTTCTCGGAAAGCGTACTAGAGTGTTGCTGCTTGACTTTTATCACATTAGACAGTTATGAACAAATTGGAAATGGTCTATGGCATTTATTTGGTGAAGTTTCACAAACTAATTTCGAGAGGAGCACGTGATATGAACGACGACAGCTGATACCTATCGCTAATCATTAGCCAACCTATCAGATCATTACAAATCACTATAAATACCCTGCCAAAAAATCTCATTCCCTATCTTCATTTTCGGAAAATCTTCGTTTTTGAAGACCGCTCTCGCTACAAAAAAACCGCTCCAGCTTCAAAACTTTTACAGCACCGCACCACCAAACCCATCATTCGGAAAAGAACTGACAAACAATTCGGCGAGAACCCCGCTCTTCCCAAAAAATCCAGCCGAAGCTCAGCGCCACCCAGCCTCACCAGGACTACAAATCAAGCCCGAAGCCCCGCAAAAAACAGCTGGCCCACCTGCTCTTCTACAAGTCAACTACAACGCCGTCAAAGATTTTCCTCTCCTTCCAATTTACACCACCTCCTGCTCTTCCCATGCTCATCCTACGCATACCTTCAACCCAATCTCCAGCAAGCTGACAGTCCACGAACTCTGCCAGAATCCCTCAGACATCAGAGATTCCGGCATCTGAGCCGTTGCATAAGCCGAACTTCTGACAACAACCAAGGAAGACAATAACTGAAGAAACTCACCCTTCAAGCCTCCCGTCCGTCCACAGATCCATATTCTCCACTGCAAGAACCCAAGCAATCAAATTCAGTAAAATACTTAGTCCATTTCACACTTATTCATTTATAAACATCCACGCAATACAAGGCTATCATTTCAATTTAGTATCCCGAACCACTAAATCTATAACGCGTTCGGGAGAGTAACGTACGTAAACATTACTACTATTTTGAAAACAAAATGGCCGCCGACCTCTGCACTCTGTGATTGACATGTCATTGAACCAATAGCCGGATCAAAGAAGTGCTACAACCACCAACATCCAAGGAGCTTCAAAACGAGAATCAGTCCCGCCCTCTCTTTGACGTGAATGGACCAAATCAGTCGTAACGAGTAACAATTGAGCATGTTAAACACGAGTGCTTAAAGCATAAGAGAAGAGAGAAAGGAAATAATAGATATCTTAAAGAGAAAGGTAAAGAAATTAAAAACATTGGGTACTTACTGGGACATGAGTTCAACAGCGACAATGTAAGGTATAGTATTTTTACAGGGTTAGATAAATGCACGTAATATAAATTTAAATAACGTAAAACAAATAAGCGCTCTGTTTGAATTCCGGAGATTATTGAGCTCAGTGTGGAGGGGGGAGGAGCTGAACACGCAGCGCCAACCGATTCCTGAGCTCGGAAATCGCGAGATTGAAACAAGTACAACAGTCTCTGTTTTCATAAAGTACAGTAGAGAAATGGTATGCACGAAAATGCAGTTAGCCTTTAACAAAGAGTTGCAATGACCTTGAATATGACTTCGGCCATATAAGCTTGTGTTATTAATGTTAATATACTAAGCATAGTTATTTTTCACTACGATCAAAGTAGTTAAGTACTGATATTATTTTGGAAAAAAAAATAAATAAATAATAATAATAATAATAATAACAATAAATAAATATAAATAAATAAAATCATGCCATGGCAACTCATGCGTCCATTCCATACACAAGGAGCGTCACGAGAGAGTTTACACGTGCAAGTTGGTCGGTGGTGTAATGGCAAGGAAACGAGCAAATAACTTCCCGCTCAACAGCGATGAATTAGAGGACATTTCTGACGAATGGAGTATAGTGTTTCATCCATTGACTCTGCAGTAGACACATTTGCATTTTAAGCAAATTTACAGGATTATTTAAGGGTTAAAAACTCTACTACACCATCACGTTACAACACTGCATTCAAGAGGAACCTACAGGATACTAGCCCACGCCACGCTCCATAACCTCAGCCCACCATCTCTCTGCCAGAATAAGATCAACCCGGACTGTCAAATAAACAGCAAGAAAGCCACGCCCCAACCGAACCTCCCCTAGACTCCTCCAGAAACATTCCAGGATTACCCTCGCCAAAAAATAATGCCGCTCCTCCGCCGCCTGATTTGGACCTCTGCTAAAAAACAATTTATCATTAAAGCTAAACACATTCCCGGTTTCCATAACCAAATTGCTGACTCTCTCTCTCGTCTTCTGTTACAGAAATTCTGGATGCTCGCCCCAGAAGCAGAACCACATCCGACTCCCGTCCCTCCTTATTCAGAGATGATATTGACATAAATCACCCCATGCATCACCTGCACCAAACATCCATCTCCCTTATCCTGCAAGCAGTAGCCCCCAGAACATTACAATCATATCTTACAGCTCGGAATGCATTTAAACAATTTCATTCCATTTACAACACTACATTTCCCAATTTTTCCTTGCTCACCATAACTCCATTCATCACATACCTCCACATTTACAAAAACATGCAAGCCAGCTCCATCAGAAGCTACCTAAGTGGCATTCAATTCTTCCACAAACTAATACACGGCTCCGTATCAAATTCTATAGCCAATGCCCAAACCAGCCTTCTCATCAAAGGCATCCAAAAAGCCCACCCCTCCCTCCCAGACTCCAGGCTGCCCATCACACACCATATACTATCCAAATGCATTTCCACACTACGGAAAGGCTATATATCTACCCATTCTGACCGAACCCTTGACGCCATGTTCATACTCTCCTTTTTCGGATTCCTTAGATGTTCCGAAATTTCTATAACGTCAAAATTCGACCCCAGCATCCACCCCACCATATCAGATCTAGCACTTATCGATGGGGAAACGATATCTTTCCTTATCAAGAAAAGCAAAACAGACCAATCACGCAAAGGACACTACATATACATTTTTGACATCCCCTCCTCTACACGCCCATTCCAAACACTCCTAGCATACATACACTACAGGACAACCCTCAGCACAAGCCCCTCCTCCCCCCTATTTTTAGACGACTCATCCCACCCAATCACACGCTTTTGGTTCCAAAGACACCTAAAAGCAGTCCTTCACCTTTCAGGATTTTCACCAGAATCCTACTCTAGCCACTCATTTAGAATTGGAGCTGCCACCACAGCAGCACACAAAGGGCTATCACAGCATCACATACAAACCCTAGGCAGGTGGTCATCCGATGCTTTCAAATCATACATTCGCCTCAGCCAAAGCCACCTCAAAGCAGCCCAAAAGTCCCTTTCCAGATGAAATATTTCCCAGCCTTGTTTCTTCCTTCCCCAACTTCAGCAGTCCCCGTCACCTCGCCTAGCTTCCCACCGCTCTCAGGAGTCTCGTTCCCTCCCTCCCCTCCCGACTCCTGCCCGAGCAGCCTATTATAGCTCATCTTACCCGAGCTGTGACTTCGAGCTTCGAGTCACGTCACTGCCCCTCCCCAGCCCAGCGTCGCATGCCTGCGCGCGCGCCGAGCGGGCGCGCGTTCTACGCGCGCACGTTAGCGCGCGAGAGCGGGTTAAGCATATGATGTAGATATGCGTCCGCACATACTCAAATTCGCGGACGCATGTCGACACCACGCTGGCTCCCCAAGCCTCCCTCGTCACCCTCTAAAAGGAGTCTTCACCGCCCAATCCCTTTTCCCCGACTCCCGCTAGAGCCAGCCTTTCTAGCTCAACTTCCCGAGCTGTGATTTCGAGCACGAGTCACGTCACCACCCCCCCCCCCCGGCCTTAGCTTGATGCATTTGATCGATAGTTCGCATGCGCTTACATGCGAACATATCAATCATTCGCACATGTACGTCCAAATACAACCCAGTATGCGGGCACATATTTCAGCTGTCACTCCCAAGCTCTAGCCCCCGCAGGGGCGGTCCTCGAGCACCTACTCCGGCAGGCACCCCCACCCTTCACCCTAAAAAAAAAAATCCCGATTCCTGCCGGAGACAGCCTATCTAGCTCAACTTCCCGAGCTGTGACTTCGAGTTTCGAGTCACGTCACCGCCCCCCCCTAAATATAAGGCCAACCCATCATATTTATATGTATATCTATATATGCTTATATACATATACATTTATATATACTCTGCCCCCCGGGGACTTGCATCTCTTTTCTTCTTCCTCGTTCCCAGGCACTATATCCAGCAGCCGGATATAGCAACTTTTCAGCCTTTTGGGGGGCGTTCTCCGAATACACGGCTGCTGTCCCGAGCAGATAGCTCTTTTGGAGGCTTTCGAGAAACACCTGATCTCGTATCCCTCCTAATGCTCATTGACCAGGCGGGAACCTTGGGCTCACCTATCTCCGAGCTCAGGGTTCTCTCCCGGGACAGCATGCCAAATCTGCTATCATAGTCGAGCATTATCTAAGTGCGAACTCTTGAAGTGAAGTTTCACAAACTAATTTCGAGAGGAGCACGTGATATGAACGACGACAGCTGATACCTATCGCTAATCATTAGCCAACCTATCAGATCATTACAAATCACTATAAATACCCTGCCAAAAAATCTCATTCCCTATCTTCATTTTCGGAATCCCCCCCTCCTCCCCTATCTTTCCCCTATCCTTCTCCCTGATTGGGCGACACGGCGACTCAACGAGAAAACCAAGGTTCAAGTGCTATTTGAACTAGTGGGTACTCTCTGAGCGGAGTTTGCATGTTCTCCTCGTGTTCGCGTGGGTTTTCCCCGGGTACTCCGGTTTCCTCCCACAATCTAAAAACATGCAGTCACAAGCACTTAAACACACACGTACCGTATTAATTAGAACCAAAGGGAGGCTTTCGAGAAACACCTGATCTCGTATCCCTCCTAATGCTCATTGACCAGGCGGGAACCTTGGGCTCACCTATCTCCGAGCTCAGGGTTCTCTCCCGGGACAGCATGCCAAATCTGCTATCATAGTCGAGCATTATCTAAGTGCGAACTCTTGAAATATGTGATTATTTCAATGCCAACAGTTGCTCCGAGATTCAAGAATCATGCATCTCATAGTTTAGTCAAGTCAAGTTATTTTGGTCATTTCTAACCTTAAAAAAATTAAACCGAAGATTTTGTTGATTAAGTAATTAATTAATTCATTTTTCTTTGGCTTAGTCCCTTTATTCATCAGGGGTTGCCCCAGCGGAATGAACCGCCTACTTATCCAGCATATGTTTTACACAGCGGATGCCCTTCCAGCTGCAACCCGGTACTGGGAAACATCTATACACTCGTTCACACACATACACTACAGCCAATTTAGGTTATTCAATTCACCTATAGCGCATGTCTTTGGACTTGTGGGGGAAACCGGAGCACCCGGAGGAAACCCACTCCACACAGAAATGCCAACTGGCCCAGCCGAGACTCAAACCAGCGACCTTCTTGCTGTGAGGCGACAGTGCTAACCACTGAGCCACCATGTCGCCCCTGATTAAGTAATAATAATAATAATGATTAGTAATTGTTCATAAATAATTGTTTCAATTGGCTTGTTTTAAATCGCATTCGAATAATTTTGAAGCCATAAAAATGCTTAACAAGAAAAATGTAAAAACAATTCTACTCACTAGTGCTACATTTATTTGATCCAAAATATATATTTTTAAATAATAACCATCTTCGGTTTGATTAGATTTTATAAAACAATATGATGGCAGAGCTGGGTTTTCAGCGTCATTACTCAATGTTCATCAATGCTGAAAACTATTGTGTACTTTTCCCCTAAACGATGCTCAGATGAATAGAAATAATACATAAAGAAGAACAGCATTTTAAAATTGAATACTTTTGTGTTTTTATAAATACCTTTGCTGTAACTTTTGGTCAATTTAATTCATCCTTTTTTTTATTTTCTTTAAAAAAAACTATGTTTCCCAACCCTGTTCCTGAAGGCACGCCAACAGTACATTTTCAACCTCTCCCTAATCAAACACATCTGAATCAACTCATCAGAACATTAGAAGAGACTCCAAAACTTAATGGGTCAGATTAGAGAGACATCCAAAATATGTAATGTTGGGGTGCTACCAGGAACAGAGTTGGGAAGCGCTGTTAAAAAAATAACAAAAATAAACATATTACTAATTTTTGACTGTTAATGTACAGTATGTTGTAAAAGATTTCTATTCACCATTGCAAATAAAAAAAGATAATACATATTTCTGAAACAACTAAAAAGAGTGTGATCATATTTAAGCATAAAGCAAGTAATGTGAATATGTCATAGAGGACTTCTAGAGGTCTCCATAACCCTGGACCAGGCCGTATCCTGAGCAAATGTTGTGGCGGTCATGGAGGAGTGGAGAGAATGAGACTTATTCCTGAAAGACCCCAGTGACAGACGAGTCTTCGCATTTGTCCCATGGGCCAGCCTGTACATCGGCCGGTGACTCACACCTGCAGCTCCTCCATGATGGACGCCAAGCGTTCTCCAGCCTCCGGTGCCTAGACTGCAGCTCTGCACAAGAAGTTTGGCCAGAGGAAAAATGATCGTGCCCAACTGAGCCTGGTTTCTCTCAAGTTTTTTTTGTCTTTCACTTTCGTCTCTTGGTGAAGTTTTGTTCCTCGCCACTGTCGCCACTGGCTTGCTTGGTTTGGGACTTCTGGAGCTGCGCATCGATGGATTTGCTCTTCAGTGTTTGGACTTTCAGCAGTGAAAATTAAACCACACTGAACTGAACTAAAATGAATTTCAACTCTAAAAACTGGACTGACACAGTTTCAATTTCAATGTACTTGAACTTCTATGTTAAGCTGCTCTGGCACAATCTACATTGTAAAAGTGCTAAAGAAATAAAGATAAAAGATGAATTGACTATGTATCAAATAACTTTCGAAAAAATGAGGGAAACAATGTCCCATCATCATTCAGTATAACAGTGTTATTGTTTTTGACACTTTAAAATACTTTTTTTTTTGTCTTTGACCCATTTACTCATTATATAATTGTATTTATTTATCATTATTATTATTATTTTGAAACCGGGAGCGTTTTATGACTAATGTCATAATCATCGTCATTATAATTCACCCTGCCAGTATCACACTCATCATCCCAACCGTCAAATCATTCCTGAGACCCACAGCAGAAATCTTTGCAAATATCATAAATCACAGCCCGCTAGTGAGTCACACGCAGCATTTTTATATGTAACCCTGGACACATTTTCTTATTTAAATCAGGGCATATGGGCCTTGCCGCACCTGTGCAGAATCAGCCATCCAGAAATGAACATGAAAAAAAAAAAAAAACGGTTCCGTCGTCCAAAAATTCAGCAGTGTATTCATAAATCTCACTGCAGTAGTTGGAGTTCAGGGCATGGCATGTAGGTTTTAATGAAGTTCAAAGCATATGTGCAAGTGACTGATGTTCACTTACCAAAATCTGGAAAAGCGGTAAGCTTCGGTTCTTGACTCGCACTTTCATCTCTATAAATATGTACTTCAGATGGAGAAGTGGGTGTCTAATTGGCTCTCTATCCTGCATTTTATCCCACCACTAGAAGTAGGACTTGGTGCTATTAATGGTGCTCTAATTCTGTTTTCCTGCTCACATGTATTACAGAAGACGGCCTTATTTTGATAGAGTGCCGCGAAAGACTTCATTAGTCTACATGGTGAATAATGGCAGCTGCCCTGACCTTGTGTCGAAGTGTCATCTTGAATTGTAATGCTCAATTGTTAAAGGGCTTTATAAGTCATTACTGAAAGGTGCTCAGTGTGTTCGGCTGTAATGGGCGACTCCTCCTGTGTGACTGGATTCATCAGTGCTCGAGTCCGGATTACATGAGATAAGGCTCTTTTATGGAGCCAGTGAAACTGATCTTAATCGGTGGCCATTTGAAGAATCTTTTTCTGTTCACTTCTGATTCATTCTGTTTATTTGAAAGTGCATTCAGTGACTTGAAAAGCTGGTATAAAATAATGAAAATGAGTTTGAGTAAATGAGATTTTATTGTTTCATATTAATGATATTTTATCAAGACTGCTTCAGAAATGGTTATGTGATGGGATCAAGATGGTAGTTATTTAAAAGAATAGTTCACCCACAAACGAAAAGTACCTCATAATTTATATCATTGGTTTATATTATTTTTTTTCTGTCAGACGAACACAGTCTGTGTAGTTTTACATTTTATCATGGCTCTTCTATGCTGTATAACGTCTTGGATAATGACTTTTATTTTGAAGCTTCCAAAAGCCCATTAATCCGTTGTCAAACTAACCCATATACACCGTTAATGCATGTCTTATGTAGAGGATCAATGTATTTTGTAACAGAAAAATGTGACATTTTTAAATTATGCACTTCAATCACTGACTTCTGGCATTGGCCGAAAGCATGTTATGCGTGACTGACGTATGATATATGATGTAAGATGGGTAGATGCATATATGCGGCATTGTAAGATTAATGTACTGTATGGAATTATATAGTGATGCCAAGCCAACTAGTTTTCATGTTCGTTGTCATCTTCTGTGGTAAACAAACTGTGTGGTAAGTGCTTCCTCTATTCCCAGAGCTTCTGCTATGAAATGCATCTTACATTATGTTTCATACAACATAGAGAAGATCACACATGCATTCGGCCGCCATCGTAAGAACGTGATTGGAGTTTATAATTTAAAAATGTCAAATATTTTTGTTCCAAAAACACATTGATCCGCTTCATAAGACATGCATTAGAGATAGTGAGTAAATTTTGATTTTTTTGGGGTGATCTATTTACTCACCCTTAACCGTTTGACTTTCTTTCTTCTTTTGAACACAAAAGACGCTATATTGAAAAATGTTACAATCCTGTAACCATTGACTTCAAAAGAAGTAAAAACAAATACTATGGAAGTCAATGGTTACCGGTTTTCAGCATTTTTAAAAATATATTTTGTGTTCAACAGAAGAAAGAAAGCCAAACAGGTTTGTGACCAGTGAATGAAAAGTAAATGATGACAGAAGTTTTGGGTGAACAATACCTTTAACCCCCTAGCACCAAATAGCTGTTTGATTACAGATTTATGTGCTTTTGGACACTTCAAAATAAAAACCACTATCCACCAACATTGCATAGCATAGAAGAGCCAGAATAAAATTTAAAAGTACTCTGACTAAGTTTGTCTGACAGAAAAAAGACATATACACTAAGGATGGCTTTACAATGAGTAAATTATGGAATAACTTTTATTTTTGGGTGAACTGTTCCTTTAAAATGTTGATCTTCTTTATATGTAAGAGCAATGTTATTAATGTTATAAGTTGATGCTACTTATTGTTAGGGGTGTGCAATGTTGAATAAAATTTATGCATTCATTTTTGGGGTTATTTCTTTTTTTAGTTTGGCTACAGGTTTAGGCCTATAATGGAAAAAAAAACTTAATAAGATACTGAAATGACCAGTAGATGGCAACAACTCCTGTACTAAAGAGTGATTCACTGAATAATTGATTTAAGTATTTTTTTTAATTGCTTATTTCTATACAACTTCCTCCCAAAACTAATATGAATTCCCATTTCTTGATATGTGCGCAATATGTTTATCTTAAGAAATGATTTTTTTTTTTTCTTACCATAATAATACCATAACAACATTCTCAAATCACTCATTACTACATTTTACTTGCGGTTGCAGCATGTGACAATTTTAGTTATTAAACTGCAGCTTTTTAAAAAAATGATTTTGACATTTTTGAAACCTACATGAACTCAAAATAAAATTAAAATGACTCTTTTCTATTTTTCAACTCATGACTTTGGCTCCAACATTTAGCTTGGTAATGGTCCATGACAGTGCACAGTTATGTAACTATAAGGGCGTTATGCTCTGCTGAAGCTAGACAGAATGTATGGTGACTTATGTAAGACCCATTTAAGACCTTATAAAGTGAGAAAAGTAAAAAAACAAAAAAAGCAACATCCCTAATGCTCGTAATAAGGGTTTGGTTAAATCCTGCAAACCTATTGATTCACCCAACAGATGCTGTCATTGTGTTCAAATCAACACATGCCTGTAGGTATTCATGCTTGGAAGAATGACGTTATTATTAATGCATATTTCCATTTCTCATACTATGATTTGGTAACGGGAGGGTGGGGTGAGATGAGGTTGGCATCGGTTTCAATGACTCAGATGGGTTTCAGAATTAATTCAAGAAAGATTAATATGAGAAAGCCACTGACTCATAGCACTGATACATTCGCAGTCATAAAAGACAAATACTTTTTCCCCAATACATGTCCCCAACAAATGTGCTCTTTTTATGTTCATTCACTTCTGTATATAAATGAGAGCCTCTACCCAGCTGGCATTCAAAACGCTTTCACGGTAAAGTCATAATTTGCTGTTATATAGCAACTAACTCTCAAAGAAGTTAGGCACTGTTAACACTGCTTATAAAATTGTGCTGTTAGCTGCATTGCATTCAGCTCAGAAAAATGTGAATTGCAACTTCCTGCTTGCAAAAAAAATGTAACAGCCTACAAAGACTCTCAGTTTAAACTAATTACTGTGTTTGACAGTTTTAGTGGCTCAGTGACAAAACCTGTGGTAAACCTTCACATCTCAGCTAAAAAAAAGGTGTACAATGTGTATTAAACATTATCCTGTTTGTCAGTTTTACACCTGCTAAGCAATTCAGCCTGGTAACACCAGTAATTCGTAATTTCATGGTGAAACACATACTGTACAGTAATGTGACACTATAATTACATGAGCTAAAAAGTGCTACAAATGTATAGCATAATTTTAGGTCATAGTAAGCTGCTTGAACAAACAAGTATTTTGGTCATTTTGTGGAGGTGAAAACTATCCAAAATCAGACACGTAGTTCTGAAAACATAGCCGTATATACATTTCTGGAGATTGTGAATTATGTAGCCAGAAGTATGTATGGCTGCATTTTGTTTTTAAAACGAATGCTACAGATGATATGATGTCGTTCCTTTTTGAGCTTACCAGCTGAGCGCTTACCCCCATATGGATGGCTTTCCCGCTGTTACCAGTTTGTCCAGTAGCTCGCCATGTATGTCGGCGGACTTGAGATGCAGAGAGGAGTTGACCACGACGATGGGGTTTTAGAAAGCGGGTAAGAAAAAAACAGAAGCCAAAAAATAAAATAAACAAGTAAATAACAGGGTGAGAATGTGGTAAAATCTGAAAATGTGGTAAAAATTTTGGCGAGGGCTTTTCTTTTTCTGGATTGCTTTTTAAAACTGTCGGTTAGGTTTAGGGATGTGGGTGGGCGGGTCAATCGGTGCTTTTGAAAACACTATTGGTTGGGTTTAGGCAAGGAGGAGGGTGGGCCAGTCGATCGGCCAGTCATTCAGTCAGTCAGTTAGTCGGTCGACAGTGGCCTCTGATGGATTTAAGTGGATTTTTGCAAGAACAGCAGGCGTGAAAGGCACTCGTGAGAGAAATTTGAGATCTCAAAAAGCGTACACAGCGGCCTCTGGTGGATTTGCAAAAACTGCAAAAAACTTACCTCCTGGTATTTGGTGCTCTCCAGAAATTTATATAGCTGTATATTTTCAGAATTAGCCTGGGTTGCTGATTTTATGTATTCTGAACTCAGCATTTGTGTCATTCAAAAATCCTCTCACGTGATCTCAGTAAAGTGTCCAGCAGATGCTCAATTCAGAATAGAAATAGTATGTAATCATTAGGTGTGTGAAACACTTGTCTCATGATTTGGTTGGTTGACAAAAACACTTTTTGTCTTTTACTACAAATTCAGATATATGAACTGAAACATTAATTTTATGTGCTCAAAGACAACACACTTCTTGAATGTATCAAACAAAACTTGAGTAATGTTATGGGCACAGAAGCCAACAATAGCACTTAAAACAGTACATAAGTACATAAAAATAAAAGTTCATAATACAAGTAGGCCTACCTAAGTGAGGTACTAGCATTTTCCGCTTGCTTTTAGAGTGCTGTCAAGCGAGTTTTTGAACACATGATTGGACATTGTCCAATTATGTTTTGCTATAATAATCACCGCTGTTTACTGAGCTTGAAAAGTTTGAAAGTCTATCGGCTGATTGCTCATATATCTGCTCATAGACACATCATCTGATAGATGCGGTGGAGAAAACTTGCTCTGCAGACACGCTCAAATCTGAGTCCACAAGTATCACTATAACTGATAAAAGAGGAGAGGAAATGTTAACTCACTGACATGACAGCAGGTCAAAGGGTCCACCATAAGATAGACAGTGATGGAGCTTTACAGTTTATGCCTCCATTTCCTTGCCATGAAATAAGTGGTCTTGGGTTCTACTGTACCTTCAGTGTCAGTGAAAGGCTGCCCCAGCAAACTCACAAGCAGTGAATTTTGCACAGTTATTGGGTTTTTATATAGTTGGAGTATTTTAATTAAGTAGTATGTGACATAGCGCATATTCTATAAATGACGTCAGTACCTTATAACTGGTTATGATCTAATACTAAACTGATTCCATATTCCATGCATCTGCATTGCGATGCATTTAAGAAGTAATTTACAATAATGTATTGACACCCCTAGTAATTGGGTACTTTTCACCAACAGCTTTGACACACTTCTCATCTTACTCATTTAGTTGTTCACCCTAAAGTACTGTTCACTATGAAAGTACACCTTTTACAGATGCATTCATACTAAATTGGAATGCTGCACTTGTGATGACATTACACAGTCAATACACAAGTTTTTGAGAAATTGAGATGAATGGCATTTCCAGCTTTCTACAAATACTACAGACCTTATTGAGTCATGCCATCGCATTGTTCGGATTCATGTATAGTTTGCCAGTATCATGCTGTGGGTTTAATCTGATGACACTGCACATGCACGCTCATAATATCATGCAAAACGTGTTGCTAAGAGCATCTTGTTTCCTTAAGGGCAGCGTGTGTTTTGTTTTGTGCCGAATTCAGCTTTGTGCTACAGGGTTTGCGACTCAGCAAGACAGCTCAGGGTACAAAGCTACATGTTCCCCAGGTTTGCCAGCACGACCTACAAACAATATCAGCAGCCTTACTATTGCAGCTCAATCCAGCCATTGTAAAGAACTGGCATGAGGCATGAGGACTAGCACTCAAGAGCCTGGAACTCGCATTCGATAAGGCATAATGGGCCCAGGTGCCACCCGTTAACTTTCTGTTGTCGAAACCATTTGCATATTCTCATTTGCCTCGTCAAAGAAGGATTTTGACCCCTTAGCAGGCCATTTTGCTGCAGTGACTGATTGGTATTCAGGGAATCCGTAAGGCTGGAGAGGAATTGAATGAAGACAGGACCTGTTCATCTCAGAATAATGTTTGTTGAGTCAACAGATGGCCAGCGTGAGCTCTCAAATGTCTGAACTGCCCGTTGTTTGAATGTTTTTTTCCAGTCCTGGTTGTCCTGTGATGGCATTCCTGAAGTGAAAGATGCAAACTGACTTTGATAAGGGGACCATCTGTGGTCGTCGTTTTTGTTTGTTTGCTTATGCATTGGGAGCACTTTTAAGTTCACGGTCTGGAGTGTGGCCTTTGGCGCTGTTGGCACTATGCGAGTGTTGGAAAATGTCCCGGTGGACAGAGTACTGTTTAAATCAAAATCAAGAAGAAATGTTCTGGCTTGTCTGTATACCACTGGCGTGTGAATTTCAACATCTGAGAGATAGCCAGAGGGACAACTTGAGGATGTGCGTTGAACCCTTTATTTGGTGCGTGAGATTCGTGTGAAGCATAAAAGTGAAGAATACTGTGTAAACCTGAAGCTTGTTGATATTAACAGCTGGGAAGACGAGAAAGCGCAATCATGCTCAAGTCAGGCTGAATCAAAGGGGCTATAAATCACTCTTTGACATCAGTTATTGTAAGATGAGTGCATGGATGCTTATGATGTCAAGTCACTGCCATGGTGACGAATGGGGGCAATGTGTTTTACAGAAGGAGAGGTATGCGTTTGTAGATTAGACTAAACATTTAAAGACATAAGATGAGAAAATGATCGAGCCAGCGCTGAGCACAATGAGGCCTTACAGGCATTCATGGGAGCCTCAGAAATGGGTCAATAACTTCATTCTCTTCACTTGACGTGTTTTTTTTGTTTGTTTGGTTTTTTTTTTCATTCAAATGCAAAAAGAAATCCAGTTCATAAATATGGTTGTTTTGCAGTGAAGATGCTTTTAAGGTCTGAATTGATACATTTTGGAAGTTCTGATTTCATAATTAGGAAATGCCTTAAAAGCATATAAAAAATATATATATTAAATAGTTTGGGAGAATCTTCGGTGTAGGCTCTTGAATGAGTCACCTAAACACCACCTGTCTCAATCTTGCACAGTTCTCATTATTATGCCTTGACATCACCAGCTCTGATGCCAGCCACGTTTTCTTGGACATTCTCTTTTTTGAGGTTACTGTCATTCCATGGCTATTCCATGCTATTGCTTTTTTTAATCTATACAAGGTACATGACCAAGCCACTTGCTTTGTCCTTCATGTTCATGGCATGATTTCTTACCCCATAATAAAAAAAGAACATTCAAATATTTTTTAGAAGATAACAAATATGACAAACAATGTTCATTTTGTTAACTAAAAAACATTTATTTAAAAAAGAAAAAAAAAAAAAATTTGGCAAATAACTGAAATTATAAGTTGAAGTACTAAAACTTAATAAAATTTAATAAAAATACAATATTCCAATAAAAATAGCATTAATAATAATAATAATAATAATAATTATTATTATTATTATTATTATTATTATTATTATTATTATTATTATTATTATTATTAATACCCTAACAAAATTAAACTAACTAGAAATTAAAGTACTTAATGTAATAGTATCAAATCAATACTCTATCAAAGAACTTAAAGGCATAGTTCACCCAAATATCAAAAGAAAAATGTTGGAAACTCGTAACCATTGGCTTCCATAGTATGTTTTTCCAACTGTGGTAGTCAATGGTTACCGATTTTTAGCTTTCTTCAAAATATCTAAACAGACACTCATAAAGATTTTGAACCACTTGAGGGTGAGTAAATGTATTTATTTATTTTTGTATTATTATTATTATTATTATTATTATTATTATTATTAACAAAACATGCATGTAAATTAGTATAGAACAACATCTGGGATGGATCTGACCTCAATTTACTAACTTAATTTGCCTTATTAATTACTTGACAACCTTTTGAAATGAAATGTATAGATATTTTGCATAGAAATCAAAAACCAGAAAGCAAAACAAATGTAAATACTAATTTACAAAAAAGCTAAAAATAAACTATATGATATTGACTTTACTGTACTCAGTCATTATTTAAAATGTAGTTAAGAACAATACTTGAAATACAGCCCATAATCTTATATAACACACAATGCACTTATCAAGGTAGCCTTAAACATTCATTTTAGTATTCCTTTGAGACGACTGAGACAAGCGTCTCCGACTTTGAAAGCAAGCCCATAGATGTTTGCATAATCAATGTGATGATTACAGAACTAAATGACACAGTACAAGACGTTGAAGGACAGAAGGTTCATCTCCGCCTACAGCCTTGAATGTTTCATTAATTTAAGCTAAACTTAAACTTAAACTTAATTTCCTAGACAAGCACTCCAAATTCAAAGAAGTCCTTCTCCTTTTCCACCGCAGCACAAAATGATGAGCATTTGCGATACAAACCTCTCTAGAATTGGCTTTTTTTTTTTTCCTTAGAGAGCCTTGTTGAAACCACATCTTTCTTTTTATGTGTCGGGTATTTAAACATGGAAAGCAGACTTGAAGTTTCATGGGTACAAGAGAGGTTTTGGGACTCTTTCAATGCAGAACCTTCACCTGAGACGTTCCGACCGAACCCATAAGTGGATTATCTGACATGCACATAGCGACAAAACTTCAAAGTCAAAGAAGAAGAAGGACAAATCTTAAAAATATACTTAAAAGGGACAAAAATTAAATAAATAATGTGAAGGGAGAATCAAACAACAGCGACAATGGGAACTTTCTGGCAGCCTTGAATGTGATTGTTCTGGCAGCGGCTTCTTTCGAGACGAGCTGTCAATTTGCAAATGCGGACGAACGAGGAGGCGTTTAGCATCTGAATGACATTTGTGTGCAAGGTGAGAGAGACTGAGCCTTAACAGAGATGAGCAGAGACGGAAGGACATCTGAAGGAATGATGCAAAGAAATCAAAGTCTAATTTTTTTTTTTTTTTTTTTTTTTTTGGATGGTCGACATAAATTCCGATTGCTTTCGTCAACTGGGCAAACCTCAGAATGACTGGGCTATAAGCTTAAAGTAGAATGTAGGATGACGGTGAATTTTTGTAGAGCTCTGGGATATTATGTACCGAGCGATCTTTGATTCATGCAAGCTTTGGGAATCAAACAAATATCATCAGACTCTATCTGCAAAAAGGGAAACGAGTGTGTGGACGGAATATTAACTGTGATCAGGGAGTCAGGGAAGCAGATCTTTAAATCCCTCTTGGTGTGGCAGAATGAGAATAGCAGTGCTCTCTGTGCACCTGCAATGCTTTTAAAACTGACGGTTAACATGTCCAAGGTCACCAGATTGATCACTGCTCATACAAGACCCTTTTTACCAGCGCTGTGACCCAGATTAACATCTGCTGATGCCAGTCTGCCTTCAGGCTCTATTCAGTTGCCGAAGGACACAAAATGAATCTTGGCTCCTGTACGATTCATTTTGCTATAAAACAGATATTGCTTTCTGGGCACACAGTGTTTGGTTTATTGATACTAAGTCTGAATATCCAAAAATCCACAATTGTAATCTTGAGCTTGTTAACCATTAGTATTAACTTGCATATACAGCTGTAGATGCAGATCCACCTGCTGGTGGTGGCAGACATACACAAACCAGGATCATTTTCGAGATTTGTGAAAGTGTCTTTTTGACCTTGATCTTTTAGTGCAGGGTCTTTGTTGTTGCATTTTGCTCTTCAAAATGCGCCACACATTCTCTATTGAAGACAGGTCAGGACTGCAGACAGGCCAGTTAAGTACCTGTATCCTCTTCCTCCGCAGCCAGGACTCTGTAATGTGTGCAGAATGTGGTTTTGCATTGTTGAAATATGCATGGGCTTCCCTGGAAAAGATATCTGCATATATGCTCCAAAAAAAATTACTTTCCAGCATTAATGGTGCCATCACAGAAGTGAAAGTTACCTTTGCCAAGGGAACTGACACAACCCCATACCATGACAGACCCTAGCTTTTGGACCTGTTGCTGGTAAGGTCTTGATGATCCTTTTCTTCTTTGAGCACACGACGTCCATTTCTCCCAAGAAATACCTGAAATACTGATTCATCTGACCACAGTACACGTTTCCACTGTGTGATGGTCCATGCCAGATGCCTCCTAGCCCAGAGAAGTCAATGGCACTTCTGGACACTGTTAACATAGGGCTTCCTTTTGGCACAGTGTAGTTAATAAATTAAATTAATAAAAGTATTAATACAAATAATAATGCCCAAATTTGGGTTGACTTAACCCAACAATATTAGGTGGGATTTGGGAATATGTTTTCAAACCTCTTTACATGCACCCCAGGATAAATTAATTTAGTCCCAAATCTGATTAGGCAATATTTGCCCCAAACATTGCAATCCATTTATATAATGTTTATATACATTCCTTCATTTTCTTTTCAGCTTAGTCCCTTTATTAATCTGCGGTCGCCACAGCAGAATGAACCGCCAACTTATCCAGCATATGTTTTACGCAGCGGATGCCTTTCCAGCTGCAACCTAACACTGGGAAACACCCATACACACTCATTCACACACATACACTATGGACAATATAGCTTATTCAATTCACCTATAGCGCATGTCTTTGGACTGTGGGGGAAACCGGAGCACCCGGAGGAAACCCACGCAAACATGGGAGGAACATGCAAACTCCACAGAGAAATGCCAACTGACCCAGCTGGGGCTCGAACCAGCGACCTTCTTGCTGTGAGGTGATCGTGCTACCCACTGCGCCACTGTGACACCATAATGTTTATATATTTAATTTTTTAATTATTATGTATTTAAAAAAAACTTCAGTACAACCCCCAATGCCTGCCATAACAGCGGAGAAACAACGTATGATCTTGACTTCCATCAAGTCTCTCATTAATATATTTCTTTTAGTATGATCAACAATTGTTTTGTCTTTTTCACTGACCAGTTCTTTCCATTAGACTGTTTTTATATATAACCTTGAACTGCATAGCAAATCTGCCCACAGTATTTCTAAATTTGAGCCAAGCTTTTATATTTGTTTTTTCCTCGATTGCATTTCTTCTGGTCTACACCACCTTTTACAAAGACTGAAATAATAGTAATTTTTAAAAATCCTTGAGATTAGTCAGATCAGTAAAAGATGTTTACATGTAGCCTTTTCATTCCAATTAAGTCATAACTCCTATTACTAATGGATTATTTGGTTGCAACCTTGTACCCAATGAGTTCCAGTCATGTTGACCACATGTGGCGGGTCGAAATCATAAATGTTTAATGTGTGCAAAATAATAAATGGCTCTCTCCCTCCAAAAAGTTTACATTTTAAAAAGAAGCAAAGTCACATGATACTCTATTGTTCAATTCAGTATTGACTCTATTTTTTCTGTCTATTTTTGCTGGTCCTTTGCTGGTCAGTACCATATGACCAGCAAAGAGTTAGCAAGGGACTAGCATATGATAAAGCAAAGAACCAGCAAAACCAGCATCAAAACATCTTACCAGTATACTTTTTTTTTCAACAGGGTATACAGAAAAAAAATTAAAACAAGCATGTATGCAAAGAGTTTTATTGTGATTGTAATTTCATAAGGAAAAATTGTGTTTAATGTGTGTGTGAGTTAAAATTGGTTGAGTTGAGCCATAATGCCATTGTTCAAGTGAAACAATGTGAAACAAAAAGGCAGACCCATTTAAGTAGAAAGAAACAGTGGTTTTCATATTTTGTTTAAAATGATGTGAACTGCATATGAGAGTATAAAAGAGAAACATTTGTGAATGTAATGTGATTGTTTACATTATTCAAATGTTTTAAAAACTTGATATAATGTATAGTCCACATACACATGCCAGTGGGTCACAGAAACACAAGAAATAAGAAAGAATCACACAAAAATCACTAGAGCTCATAGCATATTCATATGCTTTATTTTTTTATACAGACACTCAATGTGTGTTCATGTGTGTTCTACTTATCCATTCATAATGTCATTAAAATGGGACTTTGACAATATCCCAACAATCCTGAACCTCATGTAAACAAAATATTTCTATCAAACTAATACAATTAAGCTCATAATCGTAGTAGTAACCATATAAGCATTAAACATTAAACAAGCATTAGGTGGTATATAATGATTTTAATAACAGCAAACAGGCATGTAAACACCGTAATTTTGGACAAAAATGTACATGTGCTTAGACACTGTAGTTTGACACTGCACTCCATGAATGAGCTCCATTTTTTTATCTAACTTAGTCATAGGCTGTAATTTGCAGAGTTCCATAGTTTATAGTAGCTCCATAGTAGCTGAAACAATGCACATGAATTGAGTTCTTTGTCCAAATTCAGTAGTTAAGAAGTATGGGTGAACTATTATTTCACATGGGATTCTGAAGTGCACATTTAGGAACACTTTATTACTTTTCTATTACAGAGAGTATGTGATTTCACAAGCTGCCAATGTTACTCATAATGCTACAATCTATGTGATGTTAACCACAGACCCTACAGTATTTGATTCATGATTTGAAAAAAGGCAGTCAAAATGCATTCGTGTGCTAGTAATACTTCTCAGAAGAAAATGTTTACACTTGAGCAAGTTAATAATGATGCATTTACTGTTTAAAGTGTCTTCCGTTATTAAAGTCAAGGGCTGTCATTGCATATTTAAATATTATTATTGCTTTCAGATTGGATGAACAATGATAGGTTTTCTGTAAGGCATGTAGTCACATGATCATAACAAATAGTTTTATAATGATAGTTGCTGACTCTTTTATCGCAACACAGGAAAAAGAAAGGTTATCTTTTTATTACTTTAATCTATAAAAATGTTTTTAATCCACAAATGGATTACAAATTAATTTGCCGATGTTTATAAAGTATTGCAAGTAACATTTTACAATACGGTCTCATTATTTAAGTTATCTTAAAGGGACTTAAGTTATTTAAAGGGATAGTTCACTCAAAACTGAAAATTCTGTCATTTACTCACCCTCGAGTGATTCCAAGCCTACCATTGACATCCATAGTAGGAAAATCACAAAAAAATCAAGTGTTACTGGTTTCCAGCTTTCTTAAAAACATCTTATTTTTGTGTTCCACTGAACAACGAAAGTCAAACAACTTTTTAAACAAGTGAAGAGTGAGTAAATGATGCCACAATTTTAGTTTTTGGGTGAACTATCCCTTCACTGTTGGTTTATAAAAATGTAAACATTAAATTAACATCACCCAAGATTAATAAATGTTTTACAAGTAATTTAAATCATCAGTTAAGTTTAATTAACTAATTTAAAAACATGAATAACACACAATTGGCCTCTAAAGTTTATATATATAATATATATAATATGTATATACTGTATATATGGGGGCGACACGGTGGCTCAGTGGTTAGCACTGTCGCCGCACAGCAAGAAGGTCGCTGGTTTGAGTCCCGGCTGGGTCAGTTTTGCATTTCTGTGTGGAGTTTGCATGTTCTCCCCGTGTTGGCGTGGGTTTCCTCTGGGTGCTCCGGTTTCCCCCACAAGTCCAAAGACATGTGGTTTTGGTGAATTGATTTAGCTAAATTGGCCTTAGTGTATGTGTATGAATGCGAGAGTGTATGGGTGTTTCCCAGTGCTGGGTTGCAGCTGGAAGGGCATCCGCTGCGTAAAACATATGCTGGATAAGTTGGCGGTTCATTCCACTGTGGCGACCCCTGATAAATAAAGGGACTAAGCCGAAGGAAAATGAATGAATGAATTAATGAATGTATATATGGGTTCCAGATTAACATGTGAAAATATTATGTTTGAAAATAAACAGCTTATTAAATCCGAAAGCATTTGTGATAGGGTGAACAACACTGTAACAACAATCTGAATATTCTTAAAATATACTCTTAAAGTTTAAGCAAATAATAATTCCAAAAATTCCAACAAATTCCAGTCTAAACTCATGAGGAAACCTAAATATTTTACATATTGACACAAATTGAAATGAGGGCAGCTAAGTAAAAAAAAAAATCATGCAATGTATAAAGTTCACTACACACATGTTTATTCTTGGATCCTCAGTATAAAGATGCTATAATTACAAACACTCTGCACACAGTGGGAAACACTTTGATGTATTTGCCATAATTCATGCCTCACAGGCCACTGATTGAAACACCCCAGTCCTCAATATTGTGAGAAAAGGAATTAAGGGATGATAAACCCTGACTGGTGTTGAATTAAGCAGAAATTTGTTTGCTATAAGACTGGAATATGCTCCAGATTAACTTCACCCCTCTGCTTTTAGGAAAACTACAAAGGCTAAAGATGAGTGACAGAGGAAACCAATTTCCTCAGGGGAGAATTTCTTACCTCACCGAGATCATGATTTCCACCTGCTCTCCGAGTAAGTACAAAATTGCTACTTTAATGTTACAAATATAAGCGAGAGAGTTGTGTATAGCTTATGTCTGATGGCAAAAGCATGGCAATTATAGTTTTCAACTTTTTCTGAACTTGTGTACTGGCATTCCTACACACCTGGAAAAAAAAGAGCCAACTTTAAATAAATAAATAAATAAGAAATGCAATAAAGCTGCATATACATATCAATACCGACACCTAATTTATGTGCTGGCTGTGAAATGCAAACGATCTGGCATAAATCTAAAACAGCATCATGGTTTTGGCTGAGACAATCCAGCTGGAATATTGATGTTCATTTGTCGGGTGGAAAGTTCTTCTAGAATTTGGTCTGAAGAAAGTTTAAATTTGACCTTTAATCTATAGCACGGCAATAAATCTATTTAATTTATTACTATAATACTGGATTCTGGATCTGCAATGTTGTGTTCTGTGGCCATTGTTTCAAATGTAATATAAAGCTTTATTGGTTTTAAGAACACTATCTTACTATTACTACTACTACGGTAACACTTCACAATAACAGTACATTAATAATGATGTATTAATATGTAGACTAAACATTACTTTAAGAACTAATGATGAGTTATGCGCTAATCATGGACTAACTTTAACTACAACATGAGTCACATGAGTTCATGTGTGAATAACAGCCACCTTAATTACATGTTACTACATGATTGTTTGTTAATTAATGTATTAATTACCACATTAGTATATGCTTAATTTAACCATCATGACCCCATGAGCTGTTAATGTATAATTATGT
>CAIGQV010019070.1:24266544-24286209 GCA_903798115.1 Danio jaintianensis | reverse complement strand
GGAGGAAACCCACGCCAACACGGGGAGAACATGCAAACTCCACACAGAAATGCCAACTGACTCAGCCGAGGCTCGAACCAGCGACCTTCTTGCTGTGAGGCGAACGTGCTACACACTGCGCCACCGTGAGGCCCTTTTAATCATTTTATACAGTTATTTTGTAACTAATTCAGTTGTAACCATAGACAATTATTGTCATTAAATCATTTCATTTTCAAGTATTTGTGAATTACTTTTGATTTAATATCAGCACTTAATTGCACCATATTTCAATTCAATACAATCACATAATAGCAACACTCTCCCACATTTTTAGCTATTAATGCTGCCCTTACTTTCGTTTTTGGTATAAGATTGCAGAAGGATGGTTTGACTAGAAATGTACAGTTTTTCACCATCATACTGATAACTTTTTAGTCATTCGGCAAAACTACAGTCCGAACCGCTGTAGTTAAAATACCATTCCTTACAAAATCAATATGACACTATTAAAAGTCTCGTCAAGTGCTTTGAAATGTTTTTTTCTTTCTAAACTTGACGTAATCTCAACTGAAACATGAAGACAGGGTGTGACATATCATAGCTCCTCCCCTTTATAAAAGAAAAAAACATCCAATAGCATTTAATTTTTATCACAGCTCTGCCAGTGAGAGAGCTTGAGATCTAGTGCATCAAATGACAAGAAAATGAGAAGCATGTTGAAGGGGGCGGGGCATGTCAGATACTATAGATTATTTGATTGGTCAGAACATTTGATGAGAAACTGAAGTCTGAGGTGATGCCAAAACAAATTGTTGATCCATTTAGCCAGAAGTCACAAACTGCAAGCTTTGGATGTTTATATCAGGTTGAAGCACACTAGACTAGCACACAATATAAATGTATAAATGCAATATCACACTTGTAGCAGTGCAACGCATGCCTCCCACCAGTGCCGGTATACAGCCACATCGTACTGCTACTCATGTGATATTGCTCATATATATATATATATATATTACTGCAGTCAAAATTAGCGTGTTAACGCATGCGATTAATTTGAAATATTTAATGCCTTAAAAAAAAATTACGCAATTAACGTGGTTGCAGTTTTTTTTATTTCCTGTTGTGGCCGATGTGTGTTCAGCATGCAAAGAAATATGGATAAGACTAAAGAAGGACTTTTGAATGCAAGTTTCAGTATGAAACGATTAACGTCATTGCGTTACCAGGGTATCCAACGTTTCCTCCAGAGTTTTATGTAATTTCGGGTGTTTCATTTTTTATTTTTCGACTTTAACCGCAGTTCGGCAGTTTCACTTTCATTCGGCAACATATTGTGCATGCCCCGTGATAAACTGAGGTATTTGATGCGAGCATTAAGTATAAGGACTGGTGGAAGAGTGTTGTTTTAATGGAATTTGATATCGTACACGTAATGGAAAGGTAAAACCTCCACATTTCGTGACACAGGTGTCTGTGGTCCTTTAAGGTAATCAAAAATTGCTGTTTACGTGGTAGACTCTTAATCAAAGTATTGTCTTAATCATATTAAAATGGGAGTATTGGTGTTCATGTAAACGTACTCAGTGAAAGCGTCTGATCATGTCGCAAGCTGTCAAGACATGCATTCCTCTGCCTTTAAGTTGATTCTATGTGCCCTCAAATGTTTCATTAAGTTTGACGTGTTTCCCCCTTACACGCAACTTTTTATAAAGCATCTGCTGCACGTTGCTGTCAGAATCCTTGCTTGTAAAATATAGCAATCCATACTTAAAAATTCTTCGTTTAAGCAAATTTGATGAACGCGATCATGCGTGTTGATGAATCTGAAGGGAGTCGCTTACTGGATGCACTTTACTCTGCGCGTTGCCTACTTGTGTGCATTCCCTAGCAACAAGATCAAACGCCTAACATCGCCGACGGTGTCTGTATCCCCCAAAGTTGTTTAGAAGTAAATGTTTAGAGATGGTGTGACCAAAGTCCCTTTAAAGAATTCTATAGTCTTTGGTGTGACAACGCGTACCTTTGTGTGCCTTTGATGTACCCCTTGATGCTTCTTACGTCCTTGTCACAGCACCAGTGGCACCAAAATTAGGCACCACAATTCATATGCTGATTCAGTCCGCTGCATACGGGTTTCGGTACCCAAGCCTACTTGTGAGAGACTGTTCTCACTCTCAGGTCACATCATTAAAAAAAAAAGGGCTGTCTCAGCAAGGTATGTAAATTAAACAAAAACTCTAATAAACAATTGTATTTTGAATTTAAATAGTTTCTTTGTCTTGAGTTTACATTAATTTACATTTTACATTTGAATAGCCAAAATTACGTTTCAGTCTTTTAAATGCGATTAAGCTCGATTAATTGAAAAAATAAAGTAGGATTAATTCTTTTTAATCGATTGACAGCACTAATATATATATGTATATATATCCTTAAAACTAACATACTGATAATAACATCTAAACATGGTACAGCATCTTTTATTTACTTATTGTTTATTGTAACACATGCTGCCATTTTTTAGGAGAAAAACTTCCAAGTATTGTAATTAGAAGCTAAAATGTTCCAGGCATTTCCCTACATCTATGCATAAAGTCTGAATCAGTTTAGAGTGACTGACCATGACTGATGCTCAATCTGTTCTCAGTGGTCATGTAAAGATATCATTATTTCCCCATATATCAACACTGGGCTCTCTGTTTTTACACCAGATCATTTCTCCATTCTCCTCCACTATAGCGGACTTACAGGAACATTAGACAGAGTCATGAAACATATATCATGCCTTCCAAATATACGTGTCCGCATGAAGGACACTGGCTCTTGGAAACCCAGTAGCTGGATCGGCATCCATAATTCATGTGTGAAATGATAAAGGATGCGCAATACTCCACAGCATGCAATTGCACTCGCCATGCGATCAGACACAAATAGCCAGGGTTTGAGCGCGAACGCTGAACCCCGGAAGACCATGGAGGATTAAACGGCGACCTCTCTGATTGATGACATGAAAAGTGGCAGAAGAAAGTAGAAATGTTAGCAGTCAGAACGAGCGCAGCCTCCAGCAATATTCGTATGGGCACGAGTGAATGGCGATTTGCATGCACGTGAGGCTGCATGCTTTAACAGAGAGCCATTTCTCCGCTTAGGAAATGTGCATCTGTGTGTCTGAAATCAGTCCTGTCGGAGTTTGAGGCATGCTCACATTTAATTAGATGTTACGCCATTTCCAGGCTCATGCTTATAAAAAATGCTTACAGTATTAAAGGATAAGTTTACCTAAAAATTTCAATTCTGTTATTAAATACTTACCCTCATGCCATTCCAAACCCCTGAGACTTTCATTCAACATTGGAACACAAATCTTTTAGATGAAATCCAAGAGTTTCTGAGCTTTTATAGCAAGGGTTCCTGGATGTTCTAAATGACAAAAAAGAAACCAAAAACATTCTCCATGTGAGGTTTAATTGTAAGTTCCAAGAAGAATTTTGTGTGCCAAAAAAATCTTATAATATGGTCATTGAGTCATTAGAGTGAGTTATCACAGGCAGTACAATGCATTAGATTCAGCAGTGCAAGATGCATACATCGTATTCACCATAGTAAACATAAACCCTGACATGACATGGAAGACACTGGCGAACAAAGTTGTCTTTACATTTTTTTAAGTGCACATAAGTGTTTATGGAGCTTGGTATGATTACAGTCGAATCACTGAAGTCTTTTTGTATGTTTTGACAATGTTCTTGCTTCCTTGGACATTGAACGTCTGTGGAAAGTTGCTGTCTGTGGAGGATGAGGAAGCTCTCGAATTTGATCTAAAATTTCTTCAATTGTATTTCGATGGTGAGATAGGGGGATTGGAATGACATGAATGTGAGGATTTAATAACGTACTTGTTTTATTTTTGGATGAACTAATCCTTTGATTTAAAAAAGGAAGAATTCAAGTTCAAGTGTTACATATATAATAACATTGATATAAATAAATATGATCAAATAATATAATAATAAGTAATAATAAAAAAAAAAAAAAATAATAATAAATGTTTTTAAATGTAATTTTATTAAACAACATTTAATGCACAACACTGTTACTTGCTAGGGTATTAAGTTTAGCACTGCAAATTAAAACTGGACATATAATATACAAACGAATATTCAAATATTAATAAACAATAGTATTCAGTCAGGTATAATGCTTATTTAAAAAGATGATGATGATAGTAATAATATTAATAATAATAATAATAATAATTATTATTATTATTATTGTTGTTTTTATTTATTTATTTATTGAATGTATTATAGGCACATCATTTTGCCTTATTTATTTAATTTCTGTATGCATTTCGGTTGTCCAGAATGTCCAGAAATATATGCCTCACACATCGCACATGAACCGTTTCAGATTTCAGCAAGGGCGGCCGCAAATTAATATTCAGTGGTGCTAACCTCCATGTCATGATGATCAATGAGCTTTGTAACTGGAACATGATCTTTCACACCTACAGTCTGTCCATCAACCCTTTCATAGCAGCATGATAATTAGAGCAAGGCCCGCAGGTACATTATGTCTTGACTTTACACCTGGCCAAATGTACTACTCAATATACAACAAGTCTACACTTAGAAAGCCATTTTAACACCAATACTAGAGGAGTAAACAGAGTCAGATAGGCAATCTAATGCTATTTACCACTGCATTCTCCTCATACATTTGTAGAAAATGAGTTGAGGTGCTTCATTTAACCAAGTACTACTTCACTTGCTGCCTAATACGATCTACTTGATCTATTTGACCTTGCTGCTTAAATGTATAGTTTTTTGCTGAGACTCATTTTTCAATACTTCAATGGTTTTATAAATATCCAAATGAGATTCATGAATTTTAAGTGCCCCTGGATTATAAAGGTTCATATGTTGAATTGGGGAATCCTCAACAACAGGCTGATATGCATGCAAGGTCAAAAAACAAAACAAAAAACACACATTCATTGTCTTATAATATGCATTTATTTTACTTAATTGTCCTAATGACTCAGATATGATTTGTTCAGCAATTAATTTTTCTAAATCCCTTCTTTGCATTACACTAATCTGTGGAGGTCCTATCATCCAGTCTGTTTTGATTGGTCTACTGCATGCAGCGCGTGTTGGAAACAGATCACCCATCATCATTACTAGATTACAGTTTATTAAGTGTTGAAACAACACTGCCATGGTACTGTATATATGTGAGCCCAATTCAGAAACCAATTGATAAAGCACTGCAGTTTGTACATAAGCCTACTGCTCTGTTTTTCATCATATCTCCAAGTAATAACAATGAGAGACTAGACAATTGCAAGCTAACAGATTTTGCTGTTAGTCAGTTAACCGGAGATCTGCAAGCTGCATGGAGCAAGCACAACACACACAAATAAAAACATATTTTGTATGCTTAAGAGAACATGAAGGCATGACTTATAGGTTGTGATTTAAAGGAAGAAGAAGCTTGTCCAAATAAACTGGGCACTGATCTTAAAGAAACACTCTAAAAATGGGTTATAGGAAATGGGTTCATTTTAAAAAGAGTTTTACCATTTTTTCAATCCATTCAGCTGATCTCCGGGTCTGGTGGGAGCACTTTTAGCTTAGCTTAGCATTGATTACTGAATCGGATTAGACCATTAGCATCATCCTCAAAAAAAAGTTTTGATCATTTTACTATTGAAAGCTTGACTCTTCTGTTGTTACATCATGCACTAAGACCAACGTAAATGAAAAGTTGCTGTTATCTATGTCAGTATGGCTAGGAACTATACTCTCAATCCAGTGTATTAATCAAGGAACTTTGCTGTCGTACCATGGCTGCAGCAGGCGCAATGATATTACACAGTGCCTGAAAATAGTCCCCAGCTACAGTGCTCAACATAAATGAGTACACCCCATTTTGAAAATGAATATTTTTATTCATTTCTCAGTGAATACAGGTCATATATTTTGGTGCATTTGTACAAAACAGATTTATTAAATGGATATATTTATTAAAATAATATTTTAGTTATTAAACATTAGAAATAGAAATAAAATACATTTAAATCCATGCGAAACATTGGAAAAAATTACAAACTACAAAATTTCAACAAAATTTTATTTATTTTTTGTTTCTCTTGAATTTTGCTCTTTTAAATATTTTTAGTAATATTTTTCTCTAACATATAAATTTGGGTGTACTAATTTTGCCATATGATATTTTGTTGGATTAGCTCCAGATTTGGCTTTGGTATTGACTAAACTAATGTATATGCACAAATATAATATTGTAAAGCGTCCTATAGAAAATACTAATTCAAATGAGAGATTTGTGTACCAAAGTCCCTTTAAGGCAAGTCATTTCACTCGGCGGCCATCTTTGAAATGCCTCTCGGGCAGTATACACAGGCATTCTGTATGAATGGGGAAACATAAAATTCTCCAAAATTGCTTGCCAAGCTTACAATTTAATTTCATATTAGGAATCACCAATGAAATTATACATCAACTGTCTCTTTAGTTTCATTTCTAAACGCTCAAGTCACACAAAATCTGCAGAAACTCAGGTCTGGTCTGAGCCCCTCCCCCTGAGAATCGTCAGTCTATAGCAAGTGATGATTGGCTCCTGTACTAGAAGGCAGGGCTTCATTCGCCATATTGACCGTTACACTTTTCCCCATTCAAATCAAAACTATACGAGTGACATGTCTTCTTCTGTGTATTCTATAGTCTTTTGGTGTACTCATATATATTGAGTCACTGTAGGTAACTAAGTAACATAACTGCATAATATGATTGCACCTGCTGCACCCATGTTATGCCAGCAAAGTTAATTGATTATTGAGCACCGCCCACACTCGTCACCGCTACCAAGCCGACCAATCACAGAGCTTACACTACGCATTGTTGCGACATGTAGTTACATTTTTTGAGAGGTGCGCATCAGCATCGGCATCAGGGCTATGCGGCCGCGCAAAGGCTACGCCGGACCATATGCGTACGCTTGACGCAGAAGTATAAATCAGCCTTAACAAGTCAACTCTTTCTCTTGAGAAACAATAACTGTATACACGGTGGACTTTCAGATTTAAATCTTGGCAGGATATTTTCATTCAGTTAGAGCTGTTTTACACATAGCATGAAACGTCATTTTCAAAAATCCATAATAGGGGCACTTTATAATGGAATTTTCATATCTTTTGACATATGAGGTCATTGTACTATTAAAAACATCCTGTAAGTTTCTAAATGTTTACGTTAAAGTTCTGGTTAGTCAAATGCAGGTCTACACAGAAACCAAACTATACAGATGCTGTGCAGTGACAAAGAAACACAGTCTCTTGCCTTCCTTCTGATCCCAACATTTGGAAACCCCAAACCCATCTCAGTCTCTCCCCAGGACAAATCCAATGTCCCTCCAATTTGCCATACCCTTTATCCTTGCTTTCTCCCACCTTTGTGTTTTAACAGCTGGTTCTTGGTTCAACAGGCCTCTCCCAGGTCCTATTACTTTACGACCCCAATTTAAAGCCCCCTCTTCTTGTAATTCCTTATAATGTACAGATCTAATGTGTTCATCACTGTTGTACCACATACAATTCACATTTGGCAATCATGACTAGTGTTTGTTTTCAAACATCACAGTATGTGTCCTTTCAAACATACGTGACAGTTTCAACATATGTTGTATACATTTCATGCTGTTTTACTGACACAGATGGTTCTGCATTGTATCCTCAAGTCCTCTCTCATGCACTTTTATGACCCCTTTGGCTTAACCTATCACCTGTTTTCAAAGACATATATTGGCAGATTCATATGGTCCTCCACTCACCCAATTAAATATGTCTTCACATAGGTTTAGAAAATAAAAATCTTCTTCAGCTACAGCATAAAGTATTAATCATAGTGATGAAACTAATAAACTGTAAAAAATGGTTTTCTATATTTTAGTTTGTACTACAGTAAACAGCAGTGTATTGCACTGTAATATACCATTGTAGAAAAAGTGTATTGTGTGATTTGTTTGTATTACTAGAGTTGATGTATTACCATGGCAACTCTAGAATAATCACAATGTATGTATAGTATAAAAACACTATACTATTTACTATAAATTATATAGTTATAATTATATTGTTACTTTTAACATCTTTATTTTACAAAAGCATAATGATGTTTTATTACTGTAAGTGCATGTTGGCCCTTTTCAGTTTCGTCTGATGTCTTACACTTGTCTGTGTATGACCAAAAATGATGTATTTTATATTTCTTGTCACTTTTAGCTTCAGAGGCTTCCAGATACGAACATTAACCATGACTATTTCATTTCAAGTATTCATCAGTTTGGAAGTGCATGCAAAATTAATTTGCTTCCACTGTTCAGAAAACACAAACCATTCTCATAACCATAGTCTTACAACTGTAGACTCCCAGGCAGTCAGTGAAGACCATAACTGCCATTATTTCTCATTCACCTGGATAGGTTTGTGCAAGAATACTGGAATTACTGACTCATTTCAGGCAGTCCAGAATTGCTTCTTTTCATATAACATAAATCTCCATTTATTATGCACCTTCAGTCTTTGAAACTATTGAACGCTATTTGAAAGGTAATACTTAAAAAGCATAATAGAACTGTGTTAATAGTTTTAAAAGTGATCTACATATTAAGAAATGTGTCCTTGTGATTGTTTAAAGGAACACTCTGGAATTGTACAAGTCCTCTATAGTTAAACATTCGAGTTCTCTGAATCTGGCAGGAGCACTTTTAGCTTAGCTTAGCATAAATCATTGAATCTGATTAGCATCTTGCTCAAAAATGACCAAATATTATTAATATCATTGCGCCTGTTGCAGCCATGGTTTGTCACGTGTATCTGTCTGCAGACTGCAAGACAGGGGTGTAACATGAAAGGGGCGTAGCTTGTAGTAGTAGCGTTACTTGCAGTTATCCAGATCCCACTGAACCATGCGAGATCTCACAACGAGATGTTGTTGGCATCTGATGAAATACTTTCCAGAGAACATTTTCAGCAAATGTTTTCATGCGTTTTCTCCAAACTTATCCACAACCTATTCATATGATATATTATTATATTCATTCATGCAACTCCACTCCACACTCATTGACTTCATCCGATTTTGTCATGACAGTTAGCCTACTCGGGGTCGCTCCCTGTGGTTGCACATAACAGTACAACGGTGAGCGTGTCAAGTATGAAAGCCTCCGCAACTTGTGGCTGTACGTGCACAGTGGAGTAGGTGTAGACATTAATAATGTGATGGTTGGGTTTAGGGTTGGGGAAGGTGTAGACATTAATAACTATAATGGTTGGGTTTAGGATTGGGATAGGTGTAGATGTTAATAACTTGCCAACAACATAGTTTTGACTTATGGTTCTCGGTAACTTCAAGTTTTGCCTCTACCTCAAGTTACACCCCCTTCATGTTACGCCCCTGTCTTGCAGTCTGCAGACAGACCCTTCTCTGGTTTGGCAGCAAAGTGCCTTGATTATTACGCCGGAATGAGAGTACAGTTCCTAGACATATCGGTCTAGAAAATAGCATCTTTAATTTTCCGTTGGTCTTAGTACACAATGTAACTACAGAAGTGTTACGTTTTAAATAAGAAAATTATCGAAAAAATTTTTGTCATTTTTGAGCGAGTCTAATCCGATTCAATGATCTATGCTAAGCTAAGCTAAGCTAAGCTAAAAGTGCTCCCGTCAGACTTGGAGATTGGTGTAATCTATTCAATAATGGTAAAAGTCAACTGATTAAGTCTAGAGGAGTTACTTTCATATCCTGAGAAATAGTGGAAAAAAGATAATGGCTGACAATCTGGAATCATTCATTGTGAGTTTGTAATATTTGCTCTGGCATTTATTAATTTTTTTTTCTTTTAATGCCACATTTTAAACATTTCTAGCCAGTTATGGAGTTTCAGCGTGATGTTAAAGCAGCACTTTGTATCCTCCTGCATCTGCAGAGGTAAGCAGAGAATAGAAAGGTTGGAGATGAGTTAGTGCTTTCTGGACCACAGGGCACTTCTATTGATGCCATTTATTATTGATGTGATTTCTCCTTTTTTCCTTTTTGGGGAACCAACTAGCTGAATGAAACAAGAGTAGCTGGTGCAGTCCGTACAAAAATACATTCTTTTGACACAAGGCCTTTTTTTCTCAGTGAGCACCATGATATTTCTATATTTTTAATGTATTTTATGCTACCTATATATTTAGGTTGAATACACCCTTTAAAATGTGTGATAAAAGAGCTTGGATACTGTTTTTGCTCTGTTTGCTGCTGTAGTTTACAGACGAGGCACAGTCTGCTGTGGTTATTCAGTCTCTGAACCGTAGAGGACATTAAAACACATCAGATGGGGAGCGAGCACAGGCCAGAGACCCGAGTACGAGGGTATACACGGATGATGCACAAATTCTGAAAGGAAAGGAAAGCTCAATTTTGCATGTGCTTTTGATGAAAGTGAAGTTTATGCTGTGCGCTTTGTATTAGCATAGTTCCACCACTGCAGTCCATGCCTTTATTTTTAAAACAATTATATGCATATGAGGTTATAAGGCTCTGCATAGTTATTTCATTGAATATGTTGATGAAGAGCTGCTGTCATAAACAATGTAAAATGTGTACACACATCTAATTTTTATTATCATTATTTTTTGTGGCAAAATTGTGGCAGACAAAAAATTTGTCTATTTTATCATGACAAATATAATATCGCTGTGATTTTTAAAGGCAAGGCAAGGCAAGTTTATTTATATAGCACATTTCATACACAGTGGCAATTCAAAGTGCTTTACATAAACAGGAATAAAAGAGACAAGTATAAATAAAATAAAAACAAACAATATAAAAACAGATGAAAATAGCGTGGAGACAGTTTTTCCATATTCCAAAACACCGGTGTATCATATTTCTTATTTTACTCTGGGAATTCTGGTGATCACCCCCCAGAAAACACACAACAGACACCTTTAGATGAAAATTATATTAAATTATCATTGTAATAGTAATTTATCATGAAAGATTATCAGTGGATACAGTAGATACACTTTAAAATTGCTGGGTTATGTATATACTATAGACCTAACACTGGGTCAAATGTGAACACCCCAATGTTTAAGTTTTAATTTAAGTTTTTAACCCAACTGTTTGGTTTGTCCATATTTTACCCAATTGGGTTACAACAACCCAGCATTTTAAAGAATGTATATATAAACATGAACACAATGAATAGCTAATTTATAGTAGAAACTCATAATTTCTTATTTCTATAAATTAATTTCTAATTCTAAATTTTAAAGTAACAGTACCTTAACATTTCCCTTTAAACTGGCCAAATTGAAACTGTGAGTTTAAAATATTTGACTAATAGAAACATGCATTTTGCCCAAACTATCATACACAAAAACCTTTTCAGGTTCGCGTAAGGTGGTTTTTCAGGCAATTCTAAAAAGCAAGATCCTCTAAATGCAATTCAATTTGATTCATCTTTATGTCTATAGAGCTTTTACAATGTAGATTGTGTCGAAGCAGCTTAACATAGAAGTTCTAGTAAATTGAAACTGTGTCAGTTCAGTTTTCAGAGTTGAATTTCAATTTAGTTAATTTCAGTGCGATTTAATTTTCACTGCTGAAAGTCCAAACACTGCTCCACAAGTCCCAAAACCAAGCAAGCCAGCGGCGACAGTGGCGAGGAACAAAACTTTACCAATTGACGAAAGTGAAGGAAAAAACCTAGAGAGAAACCAGGTTCAGTTGGGCTCGACCATTTCTCCTCTGGTCAAACTTCTTGTGCAGAGCTGCATTCTAGGCGCCGGAGGCTGGAGAATGCTGGACGTCCATCGTGGAGAAGCTGCAGGTGTGAGTAGGTAAGAGGCAGGTGTTCAGACTGGCCCACGGGATCAATGCGTCTGTCACTGGGGTCTTTCAGGAATTAGTCTCACACTTCTCCATGACCACCAAAGCATCTGCTCAGGATACAGCCTGGTCCAGAATTATGGAGACCTCAGGATAATGAAAAACAGACTAACATAAGCGTAGATGCCGTTCAAATTATAGTGTCTTTTGGGAAGCGTTGCCGGCTCCGGTTGCCCTAACTAATGCAGCCTAACAATCCTTTAGAGGATTTGAATTTCAAAAGCATTTGTGTTTTATGTGTATGCTAATCCAAAGAGATGTGTCTTTAATCTAGTTTTAAACTGACAGAGTGTGTCTGCGTCCCAAACTGTGCTAGGAAGGTTGTTCCAGAGTTTAGGTGCCAGATATGAGATATTTTGATATTCTGGGAATAATTAATTGTCCAGAATTAATTGAGCATAGTGGACGTGAGGGGCTGTCACCAAATGAAAGCCCTATATATGCTACATTTTATTATCGGTTAGGATTTTAAAACTCCTGTAGTCTGAGCCCAGCTGAAGAAGTCTATGGTTAAAAGCAGTCAAAAGCTGCAGGCGCATTTACTACCGCCGTGGCGACAGCAAGTGAACATTTTGAAGTGGTAACATCTGTATATGCTAAAACTATACACTGTTAAAAAAAATGCTGGGCTGTCATAACCCAGTGTTGGGTCAGTTTTTTTTTTTCAATTAAATTTAAATTACACTTTTTAACCATTTAACCACATTTAAAAAATGACCCAGGCACCATGACAGCAGACAAAAAAAAAACTAAACAATGTATTTTTTGTTTGTTTGTTTGTTTGTTTGTTTGTTTGTTTGTTTGTTTGTTTGTTTGTTTGTTTGTTTGTTTGTTTTTTTAAGTTTGGTGACTTTAAAATAATTATTTTATTTTTTTAAAATTTTATTTAAAAGAATTATTTTCTATTTTAACATTTTCGTGAAGGCTGTACACATTTAGGGTACAACGGTTGTCCTTGGGTTACAAAGGCACACACATGCACAGTCCAACACACACACACACACACAAACACATGAACCTCATCTTCACTGAGGTTGTTTCCTCATGCAGAATAGAATTGAGGATTGAAAACTCTTCAAATTTCCCTGCTTTATTTCAGAGGCTTAGTGAAGGCGGGTCAATTTTACCTGAAGGGTGAAAGGTGTCTAAGACAACAGGAGGGTTAACCCAATGGTTAGGTTTGTCCATATTTGACCCAACATTACTGTAGGTTGTGGCAACGCAGCATTTTTTAGAGTGTAACTTTTCAAAAACACCTCATATGTGGCTGGTCCCTTGGATAACAGTCGTATATATGTCTCCTTTAACAAAATATATATTGCTGCTATATGCATAAACCTCCACAAATTTTTTCTGAATAATTTATGAGTAGGGGAAAAAAGCTTTATTCACATAACATCAGTTGATAGAAAAATACTGTTATTTTTCTCAGTAGTGTGTACAGTATGCCTGTTATAGTCACCAGCGATCTAGCGATCAGTGATCCTGTTATTTGTTTGTTTTTTTAGTCAAATGAACCTGTAACTTTACAAAGCGTTTCATTTCTATGTCCAACCGTGTTCTTTGATCCTTGTCGTGTTTTGTGTAGTCTATTCCTAGCCTTGTTCCTTGTTTATCTTACCTTTCTCCGGTTTTGACCATTTGCCTGTTCATCTACGACAACTTCTGGATTATCTGTATGAACCCAATTGCTCCTGTGTTTACCGTTGCCTGCCTAACCATTCTGTTGAATAAATCTGCATTTGGATTCGCTCCTCTGTGAAAGCCTTCTTCAGTTACAATGCCATTGATTTTACTCTTTACTGCTGCTCAGGTATTTTGAACTTATTTCCACTCCTAAGCAAAGAACGAAAAGAAAAAAAAAACTTCACTGTAAGCATATCAAGTCCTTAACATGTACAAATGTGCAACAGCTGTTTTTATATTTGTCCAATCATTTTAGTACATCAAATACTGCCAAAAACAAACCTCAAAGCACAGCTTCAACATTTAACAAATATACCGTTCTGCATGTCAAACCAAACGCAGTAAAATTTGTAGAATTGCTTTTTATGTGATATTTTCTTCTCAAGATTCACATCATTTGTAGCAACATCAGAAGGTCTTTTCGGTGTGTTTATGGCATTGAAGTGTCTTGTTTTGATCGCAGAGCTGATTCTGTCTCTTACAGCAGCATCAAACTGACTCTCTTCTTCTCTCTCGGCGCAGCAGGAGGCCATTAGGGCCTACATGGAGAAAAATCTGCTCTGCGCACACTAGACTTTCCTCTGTCAGCAGCCGGCCACTCCGGAGTAAAAAGCTGTCATCTTACCATCATTCACTGGCACTGGCAAAGTCCAGAGTAAGAAAGTTTGTTATTCAAAGCAAGCATTTTGTGAGAGGTGGATTTTTTATATATAAATAAATGCTGTGAATGCCAGAGTCGGTGTCTTCAATTTACTCTTCGCCACAACAACAGCTTGCAGTATATTCAGATAAATGAGCAATTTGCTCAAACTTTACCTTTTAACATTCCAAAGTGTTAATTAAAGCTGAGGAGGAAGTAAAGAGGTAAACGTTAAACTTGGTGAGAGATTAAGAGATAATTATGTATATTGTCGATAAAAATTGAAATTGGTTGTGTTAAATGTGCACTTGTTGTGGTCTTTAAATGTGTTAAAAGGTATATTTAGAAGAAAAATCTACTTGTTTATTTTTATTTTGTTTACAACTTCGAGAGACAAAATAATAAATACAGGTTAAATAAATGTAATCCGCATTGCTCCTGACAATACACTGAGGAAGGGATGGGTGATATGGCAAAAGATTTCATATTACAATGTATTGTAAGTCATCTCACATCCTGGCATCATATATGTCACGATATAGTACCATTTCTGTAAATTCAATTAATTGATTGTTTATATATAGTGATCATGTGAAAAATGATTATTGTTATTTTTTGTTATATTCATTCATGTTTCTGTCTGCATGCCCATAATGGCATGTAATATTGTTCTTATGTAAATTATGAAAATGAAATGTATTTTGTGACACCACAAAATTAACAATAGAGCATAATATGAATTGACAGATTTATATTTTGTAAAAAAAATTATTTTAAGCATAGAGTATATATTGTCATAATGTACAGTCTGCACTGAGGTCTCGTTAACAGAAACAATTGATCTTTTTACAGTAAAAATTGATCTTTTTACAGCATTATTATTTTTAATCCACAACCTTTAATTTCATTTTTATCATCATCATCGTCATCATCAGTAGTAGTATTAGTATTAGTTCTATTTTGATTCTTAAAGTGCATTTAAAGCCATTATTTGGTCTTCTTTAAATGTGCTGTATGTAAGTTTTTGACTCTTCTGAAGCATAAAAATTCCATAATATGTTTGCAGATATTTAAGAAACATGTCAAGTGAACATTCTTGTTTATCTAAAGAACAATGGTGAAGTCAGATACTCTGCTTTGAAAATGTCTGTTACGTGCCGGAACGTCTGTCTTTCTTTTGGTTCTTTTAACCCGCCCACTGCCAGTTTACCCACTTATAACCACTTATTTCATTCATTCATTCATTCAGAAAGGCTCTCAAAGCATGCGTCCGTGACCGAAATGCAACCTCCGGTGGACAGTAGCAGACTCCGAAATGAGACACAGATTAAGAGTTCCATATTAGGTTATTAATTAGCAAATAATATAAATATTACGAATGTAAGCATTAGGTGAGCAGGTTACATTGTAACCCTGTGTCCTAACAACACGCTACGTGATGAGATTTGCAATGATAAGCAATTTGGCTGTTTGCACCAGATGCAGCACGATCAGAAGCACAGAATATGCACTCACTCACGAAATGGTAAGGTTTATAATCTAATACATATTAATCATCTTTAACATTATTAAATGTACATGCTAAATCACTATGTGTGGGTTTTGAGTCACAGTTCTGAAGTTCAATATCAAACGGTTTACTTTATTTTCAAGATCTTAGGTGAACTAACTGCTGCTGCTTTCAGTAATATGACAATAAATGTCATGTAAAATGGCATTCAAACTCACATTCTTAGCATTTAACACTGAATGCACATGAGGTGTACCTGAGGTGATCATTGTCAGTTTTCTGTTGTTCAGCTGCAAGAAATAGAAACCGTTTTTAATATATCAATTCGAGGTGTTGGTTAGAACAAAAACTCCTTTTAATCTGGAAAATATTCCTTCTATCGCTTGCCGTTGCTTTTATTTAGAACACGATTTAAATCAGCCTGGTCCTCAATCTGGCAACCTGCGCTTGCATTTGTTTTGATCCAGGAATGCAATACCTAGTTCATCCACTGGGTGTCAAACTTACATACTGCACCTTTAATGTTCTTCTTGAGGAAAAATGCAACCACATCTGGAATGGAATGAAGGTGAGTAGGAGAGCAGCAAATGAAGAGTTCAGATGCAAAAACCTCTAAGTGGTGTCTGAAATGTTCTTCTAAATTTAGCATTTTTCTCAACATCATATGTTTATGTTCAGTTATTAAAGTGAATGAAAAGAACATATTCTTTGCTATAAAAGTGAAAATACTGAACCTACACACGGGAGCCTGAAAAAAACACAAATTTTAGAAGAAAATTTCAAATGGCATTTACAGGCTTTTACATCTGAACTCTTCAAATGTTAATATTTAAGTGAACCATCCCTTAAACACACCACACTTTTTAAAAAGTGCAATAATTCATAATGACAAATTATGAATGAATAGAAATTAAGTCCCTGTTCTTCATAAATCACAAACATGCAGTGTATAAGTGGGGCTCATCGATGTTAACTCAAACCAGGCCAAATTTTGTCTACCCATCCAAATCTATTTTTACCCGCTCAACCAGCCAACAATACATGCAAGTTTCAGTAAAAATATCATTATATCTTAGTTTACTATAAATCAGTACATTCAGCAGTATACTTTAACCAAACAGTAACCAAATATACACCCAATGTATTTAATTCCTACTTGGTATAAAGATTTACATAAAAACATGTAATGACATTTACAGTTAAAATTATAAATATATTTTTATACAGGAATAGAATAGGAATTCACCTACTTAACTTAGCCTATACTTACACATCAACTTACTTACCTATTTACTTTTTACTTTGACTAAAAAGCACTTTTTGGCATCATTTTAATTTTTAAGCTTGCTGGCAAAAGGGATATTGCAAAAATCCAGTGGTCTAAAAAGTACAATTTTGACAAATCACATCAAGTCAATTACAATTAAAATGATAAAGAACCAAATTGTCCTATAAAGAACAATTTTCGTCAAATCACCAATAAATTATTTTCCCCTGAAGATTCAAATACATTTGATTTAGTTTGAGTTCATTTAGCTTTATTAGACTTAAATTATTTTCATTCAAGAACATTAACCCAAATAATATAAAAAACATAAATGTGTTCATTTGCATTTTTTGGTCTTTTAAATTCCCTTTAGAGAATGACCTCATGACTCTGCATTTCTAGCTGAATTAACAGTGATTTGTTGAGATCACTAAAGACAGTTTGACTACAAATGTCCTAATTCAGAGTATTTTTGACTGACTGACTCTCTGAATGTTTCTCAACGATTGCGTGCAGGAATACAAATGTCCTTTTTCTCTTCTCTCCTCACAAACGCTCTTTGTTGGAGTCGCGGGAGGTAATTGCATTACCTGAATGCATAATTCAGACCAGTAAACCAAGTCCCTTAACACCCATCAGAGGACAGACTCCTGTATTATTAACACCCTCAGGGACTGCAACATTTCAGGGCATTTCAGGGCTTTTTGACAAGCATTATTGCTACAAAGAACTAATTAATTGCAGAAGCCATTGCAGAAGCCATCACTACATGATGTCTAATTGTGGCAAAAACTGATTAAAGTTGCTAAAATCTCCTTTTAGTCATTCTTAAATCAATTTTCAGCTTTAAAGTCACCACGAAATCGCCAACATCTCTGATAATGTTTATTAACACAAGAGTGGTGCAATCTGTCAATCCACCTATAGCAAAACACAACCATCCAATCAATTTCTCATAGACAAAATCAAGCCCCACCCTATTTTATTATTTTTTCTAAATGATATCAAGATAGTTGGAATACATTTGCGCAATGGTAAAAGAATAAAAGGTTTCCCACTGGTGTAGTAAAAACATTACGTTTTGGAATAATTGACAAAAATACAAATGTTTACAGTTATTTAACCTCCAGTGAAGTTGTAATTATTTTTACAAATAATATTCATAAACAAGCTGTTTTGAGACTCCGAAATATTAATTATGAAACATGCATAAATGACACCCTTCACTCTGTGAGCACAAGCACATGTAACTTAAATCACAGCCTGCATGATTTGACAGTTGCATGGTCATATCACAATATCAGTGTTAAATTAATATATTATATTGCATGCATGATCTTTGTTTGTCAGTTTGAGAGATTTTCTCGATTCTGACCTCTCCTATCCACTGGGATGAACACCTGCAGGCAATTGGTCATCTTCATTCCTCCAGCATTTTCACCGTTCGCCTGTTACGGGTGTCACTGTCACATTAATGTCAAGTGAGTTTCTGGACACTGGCTGGACGCACAGAGCCTCAGATGAGTCAGTCTAGCCAAGATGAGAACAATTGTAATGAATGTAAATAGTGATCTGACTGTTTAACATAAGCTATCATTAATTCACATCTGGATATACTCCTTTGTTATTATTATATACAGGGGGTACGGAAAGTATTAAGACTCCCTTAAATGTTTCACTCTTTGTTATATTGCAGCCATTTGCCTCATTCTGCCATACAGTTGAAGTCAAAAGTATTAGCCCTCCTGTGACTATTGTTTTCCCAAAAAACTTTCATCACTTCCCAAATGATGTTTAACAGTGCAAGGGATTTTTCACAGTATTTCCTATAATATTGTTTTCTGCTGGAGAAAGTCTTACTTGTTTTATTTTGGCTAGAATAAAAGCAGTTTGTAATTATTTTTGTAACCTTTTTAAGGTCAATATTATTAGCCCTCTTAAGCATATCTTTTTCTCGATAAATATATCGATAAAAATATAATAACAAAATATCATTATACAATGATTTTCCTGATTACCATAACTTGCCTAATTGACCTAATTAACCTAGTTAAGCCTTTAAATTGCACTTTATACTGAATAAAAGTATCTTGGAAAAATATGATGTACTGTCATCATGGCAAAGATAAAAGAAATCAGTTATTAGAAATTAGTTATTAAAGCTATTATGTTTAGAAATGTGTTGAAAAACAAAATCTTCTTTCTGTTAAACAGAAACTGGGGAAAAAAAAAATTGTACAGGGGGGTAATAATTTAGGAGGGCTAATAATTCTGACTTCAACTATGTAGAGAGAAGGGTCTAGCTGCAAACCTTCTGGACATGCACTATCAGACATGCACTCTCAGGAACGTCTCTACCTAGATTTGCGAAGCCATACCTCAGACTGACGGCTGAAGGTCTGGGAACATTGGCTGCTTTGAATGTTCAAGAACTGCCCACAATGCTTTATGACTGATAGTTTAACCAACCAATTGTGTTTTCTTTAATGCTGCGTCATGTTTAGGGATGTGGAAATGTCCACAGAATAACAGTCCAGCATGCAACCGTTCATTCACAAACGCCTTTATTCAAGAGTTCGCACTTAGATATTGGTTGATAATAATAGCAGGTTTG
>CAIGQV010019070.1:24255032-24266144 GCA_903798115.1 Danio jaintianensis | reverse complement strand
GCTGGATTAAGCCCTTGTCCTTGTGTACTGGAAATAGGGTGTCGACTGGTGAGGGCCTTCTGGGCTTCTTTGAGGTGACAGTGGCTGAGGCGAATGTAGGATTTGAAGGTGTCTGAAGACCACCTTCCCAGTGTTTGTATGTAATGTTGTGATAGCCCTTGTGTGCTGCTGTGGTGGCCGCTCCTATTCTGAATGAGTGACTAGAGTATGATTCTGGTGGGAAGCCTGAAAGGTGAAGGACTGTTTTGAGGTGTTTTTGGAACCAAAAACGTGTTACTGGGTGGTTTGTGTCGTCTAAGAAGAGAGGGGAGAGTGGAGTAAAACTTAATGTCTTTCTATAGTGAAGGTATGCGAGGAGAGTTTTAAAATGGGCTTGTAGGGGAGGGGATGTTAGATATATAGATGAAGTGCCCTTTATAAGATTGATCTGTTCCTTTGTTTGATGCGGAAAGATATTGTTTCCTCGTCAATCAAAGCTAGATCTGGGATGGTGGGGTGGATATTAGAATCAAATTCAGTGATTTCAGAACATCTGAGAAACCCCAAATGTGAGTGTAAACATAGCATCAAGGGTGTGGTCTGTATGTCAAGATAGGTAGCCTTTTCTGAGTGTGGAAATACGTTTGGAAAGGATGTTGTGTGTAATGGGCAGCCTGAAGTCTGGGAGGGGTGGGGTGGATTTTTTGAATGCCTTTAGTAAGAAGGCTGGTTTGAGCATTAGCTATGGAATCGGGTGTGGAGCCATATATAAACTTGTGAGAAATTGGGGTCCGCTTAGGTAGCTTTTAATAGAGCTGGCTTGGATGAGTTTGTGTGAATGGAGATATGTGATGAATGAAGTGATTGTAGTAGGGAAAATTTTGGGAACTGTAGCGTTGTATGGGGAATGTAAATGTTTCCCATGCTGTGAGGTATAATTGTAGTGTTCTGGGGGCTACTGTTGTAAGATAGGAGATATAGATGTTTGGTGCAAGTTGTGCATGGGTGGTTTAAGGGAATATCATCTCTGCATAAGGAGGGATGGGATCGGAATCGACTCTTCTTCTGGTGCTAACTGTCTGAATCTCTGGAAAGTAAATGAGAAAGAGTCAGCAATTGGTTATGAAAATCAGGAACATGTATAACAGTTAATTTTTTTTTTTTTTTTTTTTTTTTTTTTTTTTTTTTTTTTTTTTTTTTGGAAGTCCAAATAAGGCGACTGAGGAGCGGCATTATAGCGGGAGAAAGAGAGCGCCCTTTATTAATGCAGTGAACAATAGCTTATTTTCACAATGAATGAGAATGCTGGAGGCGGACCATTCATCTCCCCATAATATGGTGGCGGCTACTTTGGGGTATAATTCGAAAGGGGCTGACGAATATGCTGAGATGGTATTTTGAGCATTTTAGGGAGGCCAAGTGGAAGCTAACCAACGGCCCTGGTAATATCCCACGAAGCCTAAGGAGGGGGCGGCATCTACGTAAAGACGGATATCTACTGGAGATGAGATTAAATCGCTATAAAAGAATGAGCAACCGTTCCAGCACTAAGGAAGGAAATCCAGAGGTTGAGTTCGTTACGGCAGGGATCGGATAAAGATAATTTATCTTCCAGTCCGTGAACCGATGCTGCGAGTTGAAGGAGGTGAGTGACGAGGGGGCGTCCCTGAAAATGGTGCGCGTAGCGAAATTTAGGTGTCCTGAAATGGACAGCAATTCGCGCTTGAACTTGAGTTATCGCTAGGTGTTTGGCTGGTATTGGGGGAAGAGATGATAAGGAAAATCGTCTAGGAGATGGACTACGTGTGAAACGCCATAGTTATTGGCGAGAATCCAGCATATAGCTTCTGAAGTATGTCGAATATTTTTTGGGCTGCTTCTGCATCTTGCCAGAAAATTTTCTGATAGCCACTCCTATAGGGCTGATGCGATAAACGCTAAACGGGGGAGCAATAAAGGAACCGATCATGAATTTGTTTTCAATTTCTTTCTTGATTAATTGTTCTACTATATCTGGTTCAGCATTGGCAGATTGTAAGTTAGGGCAGGTGAGGTTGGAGGAAGGGAGGGTCGAGACACCAAGGTGAAATCCGTTAGACAGACCTGAAATGAGAAATTCAGAAAAGTTAGGATCATGGTGCAGACGTAATTCATTATAAAGATTAGAGATGTTGACAGGAGTCGACAAGTAATTCTTGTCTTTTATTGGATCTTTGCACTTGGCAGACGATACGCGCATGCGCCGCCGCAGTAGTTATAAGTGTGGAGAAACTTGCAGGGGTGGCGGAAACATCTCCCTATGATGAAGTTATTGCGTGGAAGAGAGTAAGGTGGATTTTGGAAGGAAGAGAGTGTTGAATAGGGTTGAGAGTGGTAGGGATAGCTTTAAGAAGAGGGCTGTAGTTTGAGCTGGAATTGGGGGCGGAAGGCCAGAGGAAGGGGGTAGGTGGTTCAATGCAGCGTTATTGTCCGGGGGATTTTCTGTGTTTTGAAATGTTATAGTGGCTGCAGCGTTTCCGATTCCTTGAAGTTGTTTTTTAATTGCTTTTCTTTGTAGCTTTCTTGAATGGTCCGGAGTGGCTGGGTGCTTGCGAGGCAGTAGTGGGTTGATGATAGGGGGCGTGGCCGGAGCGTGTGGTTCTGCGGTCCTGGGGGGAGGAGTCGATGGATTGTAAAGTTTTACAAGTTCGGATTAATTGCAGCGTGTTGGGATGGTGATTCCGGCGTCTCGGAGAGTTTGGTGGAGTTCTCTGACAGTCATTTTGTTAGATGTGAGGGACGATGATCTGGCGGAGGCGTGAGAAGAAGCTGGTGAAGGTAAGTGGCGATTTGGAGAAGTAGGGGATGGAGATTGCGTGCGGCGTTGGGTTCTGGCTGTAGTGGAGCGGATGGGCCTTCTGCCTCTTACTGAAGCCTCGGTCTCTGGCCGGCTTTCCGGCTGGGTTGGATGATGTTAAGTTGGGGCTGGAGTTTCGGGGAGAGCGGAGCTTCCGTTCGTTTCCATGTCTGCTGTTGTTGTTGCTTCTGCTGTTGTAATTGCTGTTATTGTTGCTTCTGTTGTTGCTGCTGCTGTTATAATTGCTGTTATTGTTGCTTCTGCTGCTGTAGCTGTTATTTTTTGTTGTTGTTGTTGAAAAGAGCTGTTGTTCGTTGTTTTTTGAAGCTTCAGAAGGAGCTGGAGAAGTCCTGCCGTTGGCTTTCTTCGAAAACAAAGATAAGGGAATAATTTTAGATAGGCTACTTATAGTGAGTTTGGACTCGTCTGATTGGCTTACTGATAATTACAGATGAGATTCCAGCTGTGATCAATCAAATCACGTGCTCCTCTCGAAATTAGTTTGTGAAACTTCACAAAGATTACAACAACGATGCATAAATGTTCTAAATGATCTGTCAGCAAAACATATAGGTAATCAGCAGGACATGTATGTAGACCAACCCAGGCTTATTACGGATAAGTACCCAGGTCTACATTTCTGAGGACAGCAAAATACGTAACTGGATGTCTGCTTGCAGTTTTTGTTTTTGCAAATCTACCAGAGGCAGCTGTGTATGCTTTTTGGTGATCTCCAATTTCTCTCGCACGTCCTCTTCTCGCATAAATCCACCAGAGGGTGCACTATATACAAACTTCAGACTGACCGACTGAACCACCCACCCCCTTTCCTAAACCCAACCAATTGTGTTTTTAAAAGCAATCTAGAAAAACTGTTCTTCGCCGGACTTGAACCTAGTCTTCATGGTCAACTCAGCTCCGCGTCTCAAGTCCATTGACGTACACGGTGAACTACTGGGCAAACTGGTAAGGCTGTCCACACGGAGGTAAGTGGCCCGCTGGTATCGCTAAAAGGAACAGAAGCTGTCAGTGGCGTCATACCACCCCGTAGCGTTCATTTTAAAGATGAAATGCAGCCATACGTACCTCTGGCTACAAAATTCAAACGCTCTCCAGGAGTATGTATCTGTAATGTTTGCGGATTGACGAAGCTGAACACCGTAATAGCAGATCCAAATGCAGCATTTATTTAGCAGAATAGTCGTACAGGCAGAGATCATAACAGGTGCAAAACAGTATAATCAGGGTAATCCAAAGTCGTAGTCAAGCAGGCAAAAGGTCAGGCTATGCGAAGGATCAATACACGGAAGAACAATGGCGAGGCTCGGAAGACTTGACAGAATAATACTCAGACATAAAAGCATTACAATATAGCAAGACTCAGACCTGAGATGTGTGTGCGTGCAGCTTAAATAGTCTGTGTTATCAGTCTTTGATGATCTTCGGGCTGTGTGTGTGTAATCAATAGAAAGCGGAACAGCTGTGTGTGTGCGAAGTGCATGGATGGAGTTGTAGTCCATTATGTGGCAGATTTGTAGTTCACCAGTGCACTGCATGTTTCCCAGAGATCTGCAGCCGCTAGATCGCTGGTGATCATAACAGTATCCACAATGAGCCTGTGTTGATGTAGAGTTTGTTCTGAGATTCAGTCATCATTTTAGTGACACATTTCTACATATGAAGTTTTATAATCTAATTTCGAGAGGAGCATGTGATATGATTGATCTCAGCTAGTCTTGCATCAACAATCATTGCTAGTCCAATCAGATATCATTGCTAGACCAATCAGATGAATTCTAGCCTCCAATAAATAAGCCCATTCATCCTACCTTCCTTATTTTTGTTTTTGAAGAAACCCCCCATCCACCCCTTTTCCTTCTTTACCACGGGGAGCTCTCGAGACCTACCTGATCTCAAACCCCCTGTCATGCTACATGACCAGGCGGGAGCCCTGGGCTCAAGTATCTCCAAGCTCAGGGTTCTCTCCCGGGACAGCATGCCAAATCTGCAAATTACATCAAGCAATAGCTAAGTGTGAACTCTTGAAAAGCACTTCAGCATAAAGATCACACAAACTGAGATGACAAAGTGAATGTTGTCTTTATTCTATAAAAGCAACAGAAAGCAATAAAAAGACACTTTACTGTTTTGAATGAGGTTTTAGTATCCCTGCATTTTTGTCGACATCACGGGTTGAAGCATTGATGCAATGAGAATTGCATACTTTTCATAATCCAGTGTTAAACTCGAATGAATGATCATCACCACAAAGACATTTTTACTAAAAAAACACTCAGAAATGTAACTGATTTATTAATGAGCACTGTCATCAATATAAAGATTGCAGCTTTTTTTATCCAATCAGACTTGTTTCCAGACAGACTGATTAAGATCTTGTATATTTACTGTAGGCGACGCGGTGGTGCAGTGGGTAGCACGTTCGCCTCACAGCAAGAAGGTCGCTGGTTCGAGCCTCGGCTGGGTCAGTTGGCATTTCTGTGTGGAGTTTGCATGTTCTCCCCGTGTTCGCGTGGGTTTCCTCTGGGTGCTCCGGTTTCCCCCACAGTCCAAAGACATGTGCTATAGGTGAATTGGGTAAGCTAAATATTGTCCGTAGTGTATGTGTGTGAATGAGTGTGTATGAATGTTTCCCAGTGATGGGTTGCAGCTGGAAGGGCATCTGCTGCGTAAAACATATGCTGGATAAGTTGGCGGTTCATCCCGCCGTGGCGACCCCAGATTAATAAAGGGACTAAGCCGAAAAGAAAATGAATGAATGAATATTTACTGTAAACCAATCAGAAGACTTTTTTTTTTCGTATGGCACAGAAAAACTAAACATCACAATATGATTTTATATTTTTTTGTTTGTTTGTTTCACCCCCAGTACCGTGCAGCACTAGAAGTACCATATGTGCTCGATCCTTCCTCCGGTGTGATTAATAAGCCATTAAATGACTGAAAACGCATTCATTTTTATGCTGAGTCAGTCATCTTTACTGGGCTCTTTTAAAAAGGCAATAATTATGATCATTTCTCTTGTGACTCTCATCCGAGTTCTTCTCTATGGACATTTGTGTTTGGGAAACTGACTGTGACCCATCCTGACAGAAAGAGACTCAGATTCAGATTCAGACTGAAGCTGAATGGAGGATTTGCACTGTAATAACTGGAGGTCACAAACTGATGTTAAGTGACGAATTGTCCTTTTTGTGGCTGATGAATATAGTGCTGGTCAGGATGATTTGCCTAACAGGGATATGAGCAATGTGTCGCTCATGGTTCAGACTCTTTATTTAATTCAGGACTGTATGATCTGGGCTTCAGGTCCTGAACTCTTCGGATGTTCTGATTTTTATTTTATTGTATTTGTTTATGTTATTGTATTCGCTCTTTATCTAAGTTAAACATAAGAGGACATTCCTCCCAAATCTGTAAAGTATATTATAATGTATATTGTACATTATCATTAATTAATTCATTCATTCATTCATTCATTCATGCTCTTTCATTTAATAAACTATAATAAATAAGTACAACCTCAAATCAGAAAAAGTTGGGACAGTACGGAAAATGCAAATTAAAAAAAACTATTGATTTCTAAATTTACTTTGACTTGTATTTCATTGCAGCAATACAACAAACATTAGTTAATGTGTTCCAATTTTGGTTCTTGCAACACATTTCAAAAAAAGTTGAAACAGTAAAGCATTTACCACTTTGCCATTCCTTTTCACAACTCTTAAAAGACATTTAGGGACTGAAGACACCAAGTGATGAAGTGTTTCAGGTGTAATTTTTTCCCATTCTTCCTGCAAACAAGTCTAAAGAAGGGCAACAGTACGGGGTCTTTGTTGTCGCATTTTGATCTTCAAAATGTGCCACACATTCTCTATTGGAGACAGGTAGGGACTGCAGGCAGGCCAGTCATGTACCTGTGTTCTCTTCCTCCACAGCCAGGACTTTGTAATGTGTGCAGAATGTGGTTTTGCATTGTCTCGTTGAAATATGCATTGGGCGTCCCTGGAAAAGATGTCTTTTTTGAAGGTAGCATTGTTCTCCAAAATCTCTATGTAATTCTCAGCATTAGGGATGTAACAATTCACCTGACCCACGATTCGATACGATTCTTGATACTAATCTCACGATTTACGATTTAGTCACGATTTTTTTTTTTCACAAAGTTATTTGAGACCAATTTAAGGTGAACAAGAGCCCTTTCATTTTTTCTCAAATGCTGCACCTTTTTTACAAAATAAAATATTTTCTGCAATAACTAAATTGGAATTTTAAAACTAAATTCAAATAAAAAAATGTGTGAATAACACAAACTAAATAAGAATTTAATATAAAAAAAATAAAACGTTGACTGTGTAGCTACATTACAAATTTAAAACGATTTCCATATCAAAAATTAACAATACAAATTAAAGAAAGCTCTTTAATTCAAACAAACTAAAACTGTGACTGCTGGGATTTAAAAAATTTTAAAAGAAATATCAACATATCTATGTTTTCTGGCTTAAGCTGAGTCTTTGCACATTTACAATGTCCCCTGCTGATGAAGAAACTCTTTCACTGGGGACTGAGATGGCTGGTGTGGAGAGGAAAGCCTTTCCTAAACCAGAGAGCAGTGTGCACAGAGGTGTTCACTAGGCCCTCTGCTCCAGGGAACTGGCCACTGGCATAAAAACACTGATTATAATATATGATATAATAAGCAAATTACTAAAATATGCATAAACTCAATTGAAAAAGATAGGGTAAAAAGGAACAATCTAATACCTGGATCTGTAACCACAGCTTTCTCTCTCAGTCTTAAAAACATCTTCACACTTTCGCTATGAAAACACCGATGCACTGTGTGATCTCCGTAACGTTTGCACTCGTCAGAGCAAGTAAAGCTGCAAATCCTCCAGTCCGCGTGGTTTGGCCTATTAATAGCTTTTTGGGTATAGACATCTGTGACAGTAGCTTTTCACTGTGCTGCATCATATTAGCTGTTCTGTCAGTGTAAGTAAGCGTCTTTTTGCAGTATTTGCACACAGTTTGTCTTTTGTCTGGCGCTCTTCACCGCAGTCATTTTACTCTGCTGCTCCACCTCTTGCTTACCACTGATGTGCAGGTAAAGCTAGTTTGTGCCTGTAAACACAGCGCCCCCCTCTGTTCAAAACATGTATCATAATTCATTCAACATTTGTATCGGGTTGAATCGTCACATATTTGAATCGATTTTCAACTGACTCACAGTGAATCGTTACATCCCTACTTAGCATTAATGGTGCCATCACAGAAGTGCAAGTTACCTTTGCCAAGGGCGCTTGACCCTGGCTTTTGGACTTGTTGCTGGTAACAGTCTGGACGATCCTTTTCTTCTTTGGTCCGAAGCACACAGTGTCCATTTCTCCCAAAAAATACCTGAAATACTGATTCATCTGACCATGTGGATGTAACTACGTATTGTGGTACTTGACAAGGCTTGCCAAAGTAGTCCTCAGCCCATGTGGTAATAACACTTATAGATGAATGACGATTCTTGATGCAGTGCCGCCTGAGGGATTGGAGATCATGGTTGTTCAGCTTAGGCTTGCGCCCTTGTCCTTTACGCACTGAAATTCCTCCAAATTCCTTGAATCTTTTAATGATGTTATGCACTGTTGAAGGTGAAATATCCAAATGTCTTCATATCTTTCTTTGAGAAACATTGCTTTTAAACATTTCAATAATTTTCTCACGTATTTGTTGGCAAACTGGCAATGCTCGGCCCATCTTTGCTCCAAAAGTACTAGACCTTTCTTGGATGCTTCTTTTGTACCAAATCATAATTACAATCACCTGTTGACATCACCAGTTGACATCATTTTCACATCACATTACTATTTAACCAATTTACCTGATTACTAGTCCTAAATTGCTCCTGTCTCAACCTTTTTTTTTTATGTGTTGCAAGAATCAAAATTGGAATACGGGTTTATTTTTGGGGGGGGAACAATAAAAATCATAAGGAACACATTAAATAATGTTTGTTATATTGTCTGCAATGAAATACAAGTCAAAGTAAATTTAGAAACTTTTTTATTTGCGTTTTCCATACTGTCTCAACTGATTTGGGGTTGTAGTATTACTGATTTTATAGATATTCTAATTACCATTAGACACATCTGTAAAAAAAATATATATATAATATTATTGTTGGGTTGCACAGTGGCGCAGTGGGTAGCACGTTCACCTCACAGCAAGAAGGTCACTGGTTCGAGCCTCGGCTGGGTCAGTTGGCGTTTCTGTGTGGAGTTTGCATGTTCTCCCCGTGTTCGCGTGGGTTTCCTCCGGGTGCTCCGATTTCCCCCACAAGTCCAAAGACATGCACTATAGGTGAATTGGGTAGGCTAAATTGTCCGCAGTGTATGTGTGTGAGTGAGTGAGTGTGTATGGGTGTTTCACAGTCATGGGTTGCAGCTAAAAAGGCATCCGTTGCGTAAAACATATGCTGGATAAGTTGGCGGCTCATTCCACTGTGGCGACCCCAGATTAATAAAGGGACTAAGCCGAAAAGAAAATTAATTAATAATTTTTTTTGTTACATAGTGTCACGGTCACACAAGGAAGTGTAAACTTCAAGGGTGTTTATTCAAGTGATATGCATAATAGTAGTTAGGTGAAGTAGGTGAATGGTGTTGAAGAAGGTGAGCGATCTCACGCACACACAGTTCAGCAGCTCAGTTCAGTTCAACGGCTATTGCCAACATAAGAACAGTCACTTTCCTTATATCGTTGCTGTGGTATTCACTGAAGGAGAACATCCATGGAAGAGCGCAGGAGAAGACAAGAGAGAAGACGAAGGGGACCATGTATTTCTGATTCCAGCCGATGACTGAGTGAGTGAGGTGAGTATTTATGCAGTGTGGTGATTGCAGGTGCAGGTAATTAGTAATCAGGTGAGGGTTCACGGGTGTGGTGCGTGGTGGATGGTGAGTGAGAACGAGCAGCAGGTGTGACAGTACCCCCCCCTCCATGGGTGACTCCAGGCACCCTGGACCGGCGGCGGGGATGGCCTCGACCTCGGGGAGCTGGGCGATTTGAGTGTCGGTGGTGGAATTCCTCGAGGAGGGTCGGATCTAGAATGTCGTTACGGGGTGTCCATGATCTCTCCTCGGGACCGAATCCTTCCCAGTCTATGAGGTACTGGAATTGACCGTTCCGCCGCCGGGAGTCGAGAACTTCCTGGACTCGGTAGATGTTGTCACCGAGGACTTCAGTTTGTTCTGGAGGGAGAGGCGGTTCTGGTTCTGTGGAACGAGGGAGAACTGGGTCAATGTGAGGTTTGAGCAGAGAAACATGGAATGTGGGGGAGATCCGGTAAGAAGGAGGCAGGTTGAGACGATAGGTGACTGGGTTGATTTGGGAGTGGATGGTGAAGGGTCCTATGTAGCGGGGACTCAGCTTACGGCAAGGCAGACGGAGGCGGATGTCTCTGGTGGAGAGCCATACCTTATCCCCTGGGTGGTATACGGGGTTAGATAGCCTACGGCGATTGGCGGCGTCCGTGTACCTCCGTACTGCTTGCTGAAGGTGGGTATGGGCTGAGTCCCACACCCTCTCACTCTCTCGGAACCAGTGATCTACCGCGGGCACTTCGGAGGTTTCGCCAGTCTAGGGGAAAAGGGATGGTTGGTAACCTAGAACACATTGAACGGGGGTTAGACCAGTGGCGAAGGGAATTTTAAGCATACTCAGCCCACGGTAGATACTGGCTCCAGGTGTCCTGGTGGCGGGTGCAGTACATTCGGAGAGAACGGGATATCTCTTGTATCTTTCGCTCCGTCTGTCCATTGGTCTGAGGGTGGTAACCTGAAGACAAACTGATGGTTGTGCCTAATAGTTGGAAGAACGCCCACCAGACCCTGGAGATAAACTGAGGTCCCCGGTCGGACACGATGTCTTCGGGGAGTCCGAAATTGCGGAAGACGTGGTGAAATAGACCTTCTGCGGTTTCTAGAGCCGTGGGAAGCCCTTTCAGAGGGATAAGTTTGCACGCTTTTGAAAAGCGGTCGACAACGACTAATATGGTTGTGTAACCCTGTGATGCAGGTAGGTCCGTGGCAAAGTCAATCCCGATGTGGGTCCAGGGTCGGTGGGGAATAGGCAGTGGTTATAGTTTCCCTTCAGGCAGACGATGAGGAGTGGTGACAATGGCACAGACCGAGCATCCCCGAACGTACTGGGCGACGTCTTTTGCCATGTTAGACCACCAGTGTCACGGTTGACAGGTGCTTGCGCTCTGTTCTTTGTTGTGTTGT